>CM045570.1:0-257803 GCA_024721245.1 Mitragyna speciosa
AAATGAAAGCTTTCTTAAGCCAGATCCAAAGAAACAAGCAACTTTGCCTGCATCCAAATGAAAAGAAATAAAGAGAATAAGAAATGCATCTTGAACTTGATTTCAACTATACTTTTAGCTTCTGTTTCTGGTCATATGGTTTCAGCAAACTGATGTCTCCGAGTTCATTTCGGAATTTTATATTTTTGGAGTAAGTTGATGTTTGCAAGTTATCTGCAGCATGAATGCTTTGAATTTCTAAATAGATTCTGGTGCTCTTAAAAAAAAAGAGGGATTTTTAAAATTATTTGGCCAATTATTGATTTCAATTCCCGCCCTCTCCAATTTCTTTTTCCAAAATTTATCCACCTTGCTGGGAGCAACAATTCTCGAACCTGGGACCTTTAGTGCAAAGGTCCTGCGCGTAAACCACGAGCCCAACGATCATTGGGTTGTCATCGTGTTGCGAAATATTTTATTTGTTCTTTATTTAGTGTTTTCCTTTAACCATTTTAATAAAATTGATTGATTATTACATTTTTAGTTTCTTTGTTTCCTTTATCAATCATGCATGATAAAATTAACTCATTCTTACCTTTTTTAGTTTCTTTATTTTTATTAATCATGTTTAATAAATTTAATTGATTCTTACTTTTTTAAAATTTTTTCTTTTCTCCCTAAATTATTTTTAATGAAATTAATTGATTTTTACCTTTTTACCTTGTCATCCAAATTCATTATATGAAAGAAATCTTAAATTTACTTTTACCAAAATTGTTTCGGGTTTTGACTAATAGACATTTGGTTTTTTTATCAAATTTAAAATGCTTAGGGTTTTGGATTTATGTTTTATTCTTTAGATTTTTGGGTTTATTCTTTATTGCCTAGGTTTTTTTGTTTATCTATTATTGTTTTGGATTTTTGACCAACAGGCATTTGGTTTTTTATCTAGCTTAAAATGCTTAGGGTTTTGGGTTATGTTTGTATTCTTTAGGTTTTGGGTTTAGGCTTTTATTCCCTTAGGTTTTTCGTATATCTATTATTGTTTGGGGATCTTGACTAAAGTAGCCGTTTCGTTTTTTATCTAACTTAAAATGTTTAGGGTTTTGTGTTTGTGTTTTTATTCTTTAGGTTTTTGGGTTTATGCTTTATTGCTTAGGTTTTTTTTCGTTTTATCTATTATAGTTTAGGCTATTTGAGTAATAGGCAATTGGATTTTTTTATATAACATAAACTTCTTAGGGTTTGGAATCCATCGCTTAGGTTTTTGGTTTATGTATTATTGTTTAGGGGTTTTCACCTAATAGGCATTTGGTTTTTTATCAACTTAAAATGCTTAGAGTTTCTGGGTTCATGTCTTATTCTTTTAGGTTTTTGGGTCTTATGCTCTATTGCCTAGTTTTTTTTATTATCTATTATTGTATAGGTTTTTTCACTATTAGGCATCGGTTTTTTATCTAACTTACAATGCTTAGGGTTTTTGGGTTTGTATCGTCTTACCTTTAGGTTTTTGGGTTTTACACCTTATTTGCACCTAGGTTTTTTTCGTTTATCTATTATCTTTTTTTAAGGTTTTTTGCTAGGAGGGATTTGGTTTTAGTGTTTGTCTTAACACACATGCTTAGGGTTTTTGGGACTAATGTTCTTTCTTCTTTAGGTTTTTGGTTTATGCTTTATTGCCTTAGCTGTTTGGGTTTATTTATGTGTTTATTTTTTAGGCGTTGTTGGATGTAATAGGCATTTGGTTTTTTTTATCTAACTTAAAATGCCTAGGGTTTCGATTTTTGTCTTATTTTTTTAAGTTTTTTGGGTTTATGCTTATTGCATAGGTTTTTTCGTTTATCCTATATTGTTTAGGGTTTTTTAAGCAATAGGCATTTCATTTTTTTTATCTAACTTAAAATGCTTTAGGGTTTTTAGTTTTTGTTTTATCTCCTTATGTTTTTGGGTTTATGCTATATTGCTTAGGTTTTTTTGTTATCTATATCGTTTTGGGTTTTTGAGTAATAGGCATTTTCAATTTTTTATTAACATAAAATGCTTAGGGTTTGGGTTATGTTTTATTCTTTAGGTTTTTGGGTTTATGCTTTATTGCCTAGGTTTTTTCGTTTATCTATTATTGATTGGGGTTTTTGACATATAGGCATTTATTTTTTTATCTAACTTAAAATGCTTAGGGTTCTGAGTTAATGCTTTATTCTTTAGGTTTATGGGTTTATGCTTTATTGCCTAGGTTTTTTCGTTTATATATTATTGTTTCAGATATTTGACTAATAGGCATTTTGTTTTTTATGTAACTTAAAATGTTTAGGGTTTTGGGTTAATGTTTTATTCTTTAGGTTTTTGGGTTTATGCATCATTGCCTAGATTTTTTCATTTATCTATTATTGTTTAGGGTTTTGAGTAATAGGCATTTCATTTTTTATTTAACTTAAAATGCTTAGGGTTTTGGGTTTATGTCTTATTCTTTAGGTTTTTGGTTTATGCTTTATTGCCTAGGTTTTTTCGTTTATCTATTATTGATTGGGGTTTTTGACATATAGGCATTTATTTTTTTATCTAACTTAAAATGCTTAGGGTTCTGAGTTAATGCTTTATTCTTTAGGTTTATGGGTTTATGCTTTATTGCCTAGGTTTTTTCGTTTATATATTATTGTTTCAGATATTTGACTAATAGGCATTTTGTTTTTTATGTAACTTAAAATGTTTAGGGTTTTGGATTAATGTTTTATTCTTTAGGTTTTTGGGTTTATGCATCATTGCCTAGATTTTTTCATTTATCTATTATTGTTTAGGGTTCTTGAGTAATAGGCATTTCATTTTTTATTTAACTTAAAATGCTTAGGGTTTTGGGTTTATGTTTTATTCTTTAGGTTTTTGGGTTTATGCTTTATTGCCTAGGTTTTTTCATTTATCTATTATTGATTGGGGTTTTGACAAATAGGCATTTGTTTTTTTATCTAACTTAAAATGCTTAGGGTTCTGGGTTAATGTTTTATTCTTTAGGTTTATGGGTTTATGCTTTATTGCCTAGGTTTTTTCGTTTATCTATTATTGTTTCAGATATTTGACTAATAAGCATTTTATTTTTTATCTAACTTAAAATGCTTAGGGTTCTGGGTTAATGTTTATTCTTTACGTTTTTGGGTTTATGCATGATTGCCTGGGTTTTTTTCGTTTATCTATTATTGTTTAGGGTTTTTGAGCAATAGGCATTTCGTTTTTTATCTAACTTAAAATGTTTAGGGTTTTTCTATTTCTATTTTATTCCTAACGTTTTTGGGTTTATGCTTTATTGCTTAGGCTTTTTTGTTTATCTATTATCGTTTTGGGTTTTTGAGTAATAAGCATTTCATTTTTTATGTAACTTAAAATGCTTAGGGTTTGGGTTTATTTTTTATTCTTTAGGGTTTTGGGTTTATGCTTTATTGCCTGGGTTTTTTCGTTTATCTATTATTGATTGGGGTTTTTGACAAATAGGCATTTGTTCTTTTATCTAACTTAAATGCTTAGGGTTCTGGGTTAATGTTTTATTCTTTAGGTTTATGGGTTTATGCTTTATTGCCTAGGTTTTTTTGTTTATCTATTATTGTTTCGGATATTTGACTAACAAGCATTTTGGTCTTTTATCTAACTCAAAATGCTTAGGGATTTGGGTTTGTGTTTTATTCTTTAGGTTTTTGGGTTTATGCTCTATTGCCCAAGTTTTTTCGTTTATCTTTTATTTTTTAGGATTTTCGAGTAATAGGCATTTCATTTTTTATCTAACTTAAAATGTTTAGGGTTTAGGGTTTTGGTTTTACTACTTAGGGTTTTGGGCTCATGTGTTTCTGTTGAGGGTTTTGGATGTACAGTATTGCATTTTGGATTTAACTTTAATCTCTTAGGGTTTTTTGTTTCAGTTTTAGTGCTTAGGGTTTTTGTTTCATGTGTTTGTGCTTAGGGTTTTGGATGTAGAGTATTGTGTTTTGGATTTAACTTTAAACTCCCTGGGTTTTTAGTTTAAGTTTTAGTGCTTAAGGTTTTTAGATATAGTTGTTTGTTATTAGGGTTTTGGGTCTATGTCTTAGTGCTTAGGGTTTTCATGTCTTAGTACTTAGGCTTTTAGACAGAGTATTGTGATTAGGGTTTAGGGTTTTATTGTTAAGTTTTTGGATTTAATTGTTTGTGGTTAGGGTTTTGGGTTTATTTGTTCGTGTGCTTAGGGTTTTTGGTTCATGCGTTAGTTTTAGTGTTTTGGAAATAGATGATTGTGTTTTGGATTTGACATTAATCTCTTAGGGTTTTTCGTTTCAATTTTAGTGCATAGGATTTTTGGATTTAATTCTTTGTGATTAGGGTTTTGGATTTATGTGTTAGTGCTTAGGGTTTTGGCTCATGTGTTTCTGTTGAGGGTTTTTGGATGTGGAGTACTGCGTTTTGGATTTAACTTTAATCTCTTAGCATTTTTAGTTTCAGTTTTACTGTTTAGGGTTTTGGGCTCATGTGTTTCTGTTAAGGGTTTTGGATATACAGTATTGCGTTGTGGATTTAACTTTAATCTCTTAGGGTTTTTGGTTTCAGTTTTAGTGCTTAGGGTTTTGGATGTAGAGTATTGTGTTTTGGATTTAACTTTAAACTCCTTGGGTTTTTTGTTTAAGTTTTAGTGCTTAGGGTTTTTAGATATAATTGTTTGTTATTAGGGTTTTGGGTCTATGTCTTAGTGCTTAGGGTTTTCATGTCTTAGTACTTAGGGTTTTAGACATAGAGTATTGTGATTTAGGGTTTAGGGTTTTATAGTTAGGTTTTTGGATTTAATTGTTTGTGGTTAGGGTTTTGGGTTTATGTGTTCGTACTTAGGGTTTTTGGTTCATGTGTTAGTGTTTAGTATTTTGGATATAGACTATTGTGTTTTGAATTTAACATTAATCTCGTAGGGTTTTCAATTTCAATTTTAGTGCATAGGGTTTTGGGATTTACTTCTTTGTGATTAGGGTTTTGGGCTTGTGTGTTTGTGGTTAGGGTTTTGGGCTCATGTGTTTCTGTTGAGGGTTTTGGATGTAGAGTATTGCATTTTGGATTTAACTTTAAACTCCCAGAGTTTTTAGTTTAAGTTTTAGTGCTTAGGGTTTTTGGATATAATTGTTTGTTATTAGGGTTTTGAGTCTATGTCTTAGTGCTTAGGGTTCTTGGTTCAAGTCTTAGTATTTAGGGTTTTAGACATAGAGTTTTGTGATTTAGGGTTTAGGGTTTAATAGTCAGGTTTTTGGATCTAATTGTTTGTGGTTAGGGTTTTGGGCTTACGTGTTCGTGCTAAGGGTTTTTGGTTCATGTGTTAATGTTTAGTGTTTTGGATATAGACTATTGTGTTTTGGATTTAACATTAAATTCTTAGGTTTTTTAGTTTAAGTGTTTGTACTTAGGGTTTTTTTATTTAATTGTTTGTGATTAGGGTTTAGGCTTTAGGATTTAGGTGTTAGTGCTTAGGGTTTTGGGTTCATGGGTTTGTGCTTAGGGTTTTTGATGTAGAGTGTTGCGTTTTGGATTTTACTTTAATCTCTTAGGATTTTTAGTTTCAGTTTCCATGCTTAGGGTTTTGTTTTCCTTTCCTAGGTTGAATCTTTCTTCTTCCGTCTTGTTCTCCATCACTGTGTCTCTCTCCCTTCTACCTGGAACCACCATAGCCAGCAGAACAACCAAAAACTTTTGGAACAAACAACTCAAAACCACCACTCCCGGCAAACTGCCAGTGTAAATTGCAACCGACCCAGTCCATCACCACCACTGAACCAATCTCTCCCACCGGAAGCATCCAATCAGCCCTATTCTCTGCCACCAGTCCGCCATCCCAAACAGCAGCCTGACCACCAATCACCAAAACCATCAACGGCCACCCAATTCCATTCCCAAAATACAACCACAAATACAAGACACCTCAACTACCTCACAAAGCCACTCACAGTCAGTCACACGTCCAATCACCAATACATCCAAATTGGCCATTATCAGCCCCAGAACTACCAGAAACCAAAGACCCCCAATCTGGTCCACCGCACAACTTCAGTCTCAACAACAGCCAATTTTAAGTCCTCACCTTGACATCACCATGGCCTCCCCTGTTACTACCGAAACAAAGCCAACACGCCAACCTTCACCTGGAAACCATCATCCTTACAGTGATATACTCCCAACGTAAACCAGCCCTCAAATCCACCTTCATCTCTGCCCACAACCAATGTCACCCACCCTTTCAACCGCTCATCATCAAATTACCACCCTCCCCTGCCTCCTTTCCACCATACACCACCCACCTGTAAGACATGCCAAATTGCAAACCAACATAGAACAACCATTAACCGCTCGGTCAGAACCACCAAACTCACAGCTCTCAATTCCCCAACACCACCAAATCACCTACAATCCCGCACAAAAAACCACAACCTACAGCCCCAAACCGTCGCCTATAACCACCATTTTTCTCCCAAACCCAATTCCTCACCGCAAGGCACCAATCGGAATCCACCCACGCTCCCACCTTTTACACCTCCTAACCAAGTGAAGTTCTTGAATCCTTTGTCAATCCCCATAGGACAACATCTTATGTGTGTGATTCTTTATGCGCTAATATCTTGTGGGTTGAGTGAATCGAGGGGGAAATTTGATTTTTCTGAAACTTCCGCCGGACAAAGCATATTTGTTGTTGTGAAGGAGAGAAAAGGCCGAAAGAGAATGAAAGATTTAGAGGAGAAGAGAGAAATAAAGGTTAGAGAAGAGAAATGCTGGCGGAGAGCAGAAAGAAGCAGGAGAAGAAGAGGAAAAATGAAAGAAAAGACCGGAGAGAGGAAAGAAGCAGATCCAGGAGAAACGGAAAGAAGAGAGAACAACGAGAGAGATCAGAGGATTAGAGAAAGAGAGTGAAGAAAGCAATAAAGGAAGAGAACGGAATCTGAGAAAAAGAGAAGGGGGAGAGAGCAGAAATAGAGAGAGTAAAAAACAAAACCCTAATAAGTAATAGAGAGAGCAGAAATAGAAAGAGTGTTAAAAACAAAAATTAAGATCATATGTAAAAATTAATTTTCATAAATATCTACTTTACATTTTAAAAATGAACATAGAGAATTTTATGAAATTAAAATTTGCTAATAAGTAATTATTATTTTGTTATTTATAATTATGGGCAATTACCAATGTATCTGAATATTTTTTAAAGTTTTGAAAAATAATGATAAAAATGAAAATATCACTGAATCAGTGATGCTCCCCTTTATGTGCGTGCATGTACATGTGTGTTTATATATGTACATAAATATATGCATGTATACGTTTCTATGTGTACATATACATGTGTATAGATACATATGTATGTGTACATATGTATATTACTATAAATATGTATATACACATCTATATAGTATACATATCTATATGATATACATACTTATATATACACACACACACATATCCATACAAACGTATATATACGTATGTGTACATATACATATGTATATATACATATATGTGTGTGTGTATGTGTGCTTGCGTGTAGATATGTATGTACACATACATTTATACATGTATAATGAATGTGCCTATACTTGTACAAAAAAGTAATCTATATTGAATTATATAGACGAGACAAAATTAAAGAACACGTTAAATTTTTTAATTCATTGAATAATGTTTACATATACGACTATATTATTTAAAATTTATGGTTATATTATAACAGTGAAATTGAATCATGTAATATAGCTTTCAATTTTTTTATTTTAACAATTAAAAATTATTTCACCCAAGTTTGTTCCCTCCAAAATTTTGGCCTAATCGGCGACACTCGAGTTCAAATCTGGCGGCCCATGTTCACAGATGAGCTTCAATTTTGACGGTGGCCAAAGCTATTTATAATTGGGTTCATCATGCTAATCAGTTTCATTTTTCTTTTCCTCGACGTGTTTTTTCCCTTTTGCCAACTACAACAAGTCACCGTTATTTTGTCATTGTTTAATAATTCGTTAGATACTATTCATTCAACGTCTATAGATAGATTGATTTTATCAACAAGTACCACTAACAATTTTTATTCGAATTTAGTTGGTTATGAAAGTTTACCTTATTTCAAATTAAAATTACCGTTGGATTACTAGTTAATAATACAATATGTCTTAATTTTAAAAATTAAATTTAATTATATTATAGTATTTGATTGCACCATCATTAGCTCCAATACCAAATGTTATCAAGGACAAGGAATATAGTAGTGAAACTTACTAATTTTATTTAATTTGAATACCAAATGTTATCAAGGACAAGGAATATAGTAGTGAATTTTACTAATTTTATTTAATTTGAATACCAAATGTTATCAAGGACAAGGAATATAGTAGTGAAACTTACTAATTTTATTTAATTTGAATACACGTTTAAAAGCTATTTGATTACACAATCTTATAACATTAATATGAAATCGTAAATTTCAATTGAACTTATTGTTATCTTAATACTTTTGTAGAAAAAGTTAGTGCTTCATAATCAAGAACATCGTAGTAAAATTTACTCAGTTTAACCAAATTGTATAATTTTATGAGCAAATTTCATTACACTTAGAAATAATTAGGATTGTATTATGAAGACCTAATACACTGAAGTTTGATAAAGTGAATTGGATTTGGTCTTAATAATCTTGAAGGGTATTTGGTCAAAAACGTGGTTGGTAAATTTAAAAATAGCTAATTGATATAGTGATTTGTCTTACCATGTGTTTTTTCGATTTATCTTTAAATGAATAGGGTTTTGGATTTAAGTTTTATTGCTTTGGGTTTTTGGATTATGTAGTAGTGCTTAGCGTTTTGCATATTTGATGTTGTTTTTTCGATTTATCTTTAAATGAGTAGGGTTTTGGATTTAAATGTTAGTGCTTAGGCTTCTTGGCTTATGTGCTAGTGCTTAGGTTTCGGACTCTGGTATTATTTTTCGATTTACCTTTAAATGATTAGGGTTTTGGATTTAAATGTTAGTGCTTAGGGTTTCCAATTTAAGTTTTAGTGGTTAGGGTTTTTGGCTTATGTGTTAGTGCTTATGATTTTGGGTTATGGGTATTGTTTTTTCGATTTGTCTTTGAATGATTGGGTTTTGGATTTAAATGTCATACTTCAAAGTTAGCTGTGTAGATATTCATACATCATTAGTCAAATTTTATAATTCTATCAAAATTAATTTATGGCTTTTGACGCGTCACTTTAGTCACTCATCTAAATTTACGCAAGTCAATTGATCTTTTCAGTGAGAAAATGAATGTAAACATAGTTACGTAAGATGTTAGAAAGTTGGGTGAACATGCTAGATAAACATTACTAGATTGTACACCCATAGAAAGACAAATAACACATTTGCATATGTTATCTGCAATATGATTTTAATGGGCGTCGATATTAACATGTTACAAAATACTTATATTCCTAAATTAGTTATAATTAACGTATTGAAAAAAATTTAATAAGGAATTTAACTACATTCTTTATCACTTTATGCAATACCAAATTGATGGTTAATTTAACCATATACATTCTCTTTCCTCTTTCCTATAACCTTCAATTTAATACAATAAATTTTTTCAAACGAATTCAATAACTAATGTATAACTAACATAAGCGTATACTTTAAGAGCGTGCCAAGTACACTAGCATTGACTTAAAGAGTTTATTAAAGAATTTTTATGAGAAATAAATTAAGGAATTACAAGATTATTTATTATCTAGTTATTAAGCGTGGACTAGCTTAACAATGTATGAGATTATTTATGATTTAGTCATAAATTAAAAAGTTTTGCAGAAAATAGAGGAATTGAAAGCAAAACATTAATTTAGGGGGTGTTTGGTTAAGGGGAATCATGGAGGGGAATGGGTATCATAAGTAATGATACCCATTCTTGGTATTTGTTAAATAACAATCACTATCATTCAATGGGAATGATAGTAATTAATTAGGGTATTAATGATTCTCCCAAAATACTATTTTATCAAACCGATTAACTCTTATGATTAAGGAAAAAAACACACCCACTAAAAAAATGCATATTTTTTGGGTTACTCATCCCAAATATATTATTCATCTGTCTCTCTCTGAGTTTTGTATTTTGATTTTAAATCTTTTTTATTAGTATTTAGGAGGCGTTTGGTTCAAATTCCTCAATCACTATCACTATGGGTATCATTAACCCTACTATGAGTATGGGTTTTGATAATTCCTCCCAACATGTTTGGTTTAATAATGGAATGGGTATCATTATAAGAATATTTGTTTGGTATACTGAAATGACTTTTAAGTAAATTTTAAAATTTTAAAATTTTTATTTATGATATACATATTTTTTAGATTTCTTATTTTGTATATTTGAAAAAAATTTAAAAAGATTTCTTCAATTTTAAATATAGTCATGCTCTAATTTGAGTTTATGGAAATGATAATCTTAAAAAAAAGTTATTTTTATTATATTAACAGAGAGTATTATATATCTTTGATTTTCAGTACAATTTTTTATAAAATTATTGAATGTAAAAAAAATTATTAAAAAGAATTTTTGTAAAAAAATTTATAAAGTACTAATAAAAAATATTCAAAATCAAAATACGAGAGAGAGAGAGAGAGAGAGAGAGAGAGAGAGAGAGAGAGAGAGAGAAGAGAGAGTATTGAGAGTGGGTAACTCAAAAGATATATATTTTTTAATATGTGTGTTTTTGCCCTTAATAATAAGGGTTAATGGGTTTGATAGACTAGTATTTTGGGGGGAATCATTAACACCCCAATTAATCACTATCATTCCCATTGAATGATAGTGATAATTGTTTAACAAACATCAACAATGGGTATCATTACTTGTGATACACATTCCCCTCCTTGATTCACCAAAACCAAACACCCCCTTTATAATTTTTTTATAAAAATTTTTTTTAATAAATCTTTTTTTACATTTAATTTTTTTAATAAAAATTTGGACTGAAAATCAAAGATATATAGTACTCTCTGTTAATACAATCAAAATGATTTTTTTCTTAATGTTGATATTTGCATAAAACTCAAATTAGAGCATCGCTATATTTAAAATTGAAGAAATTTTTAAAAATTTTCTTTAAAAAGATACAAAATAAGAAATATAAAAATATGTCTATCATAAATAAAAGATTTAAAAATTTTAAAATCTACTTGAGTCATTTTAGAAAACCAAACAAGTATTTTTATAATGATACTCATTTCATTATTAAACCAAACATGTTGAGGGGAATCATCTAAACCCATATTCATAGTAGGGTTAATGATACTTATTTATAGTAATAGTAATTGAGGAATTTAAACTAAACACTCCTTTTATGATTTCCATCTTGTCACAATATCAGAAGTTTTCGGGCGTACATTATGTCCGAGGGATCAAAACGATGAAGTAGCTTTTTATTTCCAACAAATGCACACCAATGCACTCGCCTGTCCCCGTAAACCAAATTATCACTCAGCCTACGGATGATAAAGTCTTTCCCGATCAAGGGCCCAAAAAGCAGACAAAAAAATCTCAATCCGTGCTGCAGAAACCCTCTTTATGGGCTCCCTTAAAAATGTAAATGCAAAAATTAGCAAAAACTTGTGAATTTTGATTGGCTTCTGTATTGATGACATGGTGGCTCTGAAAAAATACGAAAGATGTGGAGTACAAGGAGATTTGAGTTTTTTCTAGTGGAAGCGTGGGTTGTGTGCTGGAGTTTAATTTTCTTATTTGAGAAAGAAAAATATGAGTTTCTCCTATTGGAAGTGTGCGTTAATGCAAGTTGTGGGTGGATTTTAAAGGTTTTGGATCCGTTTGATTCTTTTTAGATATTTGAAGGGTTTAGTGTTCCTATTTTCATAAATGAGTGAAGCCTTTTTTTGTACCTAAAAAAAATTGTGAACCTCTTAATTAAATTTTGTTTCGAGGGATCCTAAAAAATTATGAACAAAATAGTTTTGATTTGTTAATATAAAGGTGAAGTATTAATGTCATCTTGAAATTTAAGAGAAGGCAATATTTGTAAGTTAAAAAGCAAATATAACACGCCACCTTTTATTTCAATGAAACTGGTGTCCGCGCTAATTGTGAGCTTCAATTTTGATGGTGGCAATACTATTTATAATTGGGTCAATCAATCTTCTTTTTCACACTGTTTTCCTGCTCTCCATTTTACAGGCATTACAGGTAACCCTCACTTTTATAATTGTTTGTGTGGCAACTCAATACCACTCATCTGACGGCTCAGCATTGATTTCTCATTGTCAATGGCTGCCCAATTTTTACGTGTGCAGAAACAGCCTCATTCTGCATGGGAGAAGCGTCCACCATTCATAATGTTGACAAAGATCCACTTCTTTTGCATTTTTCTGCATTTCTTTTTCTGTCCAGTCATCATCTGTTCCCATTATTTTTTTTCTTTCATCTATTCCCGTTATTATTTCAATTGTTTTATGAAACTTTCCTTGCCAACAATTGTATCGAAATAAATGCATTAGAACACCACAAATTTTGTGGATGATTCTATAGCGCAGAATAGGCTGTTTTCTGCAAATGCAAAAAGACGATGTCAGCCGTTGGATGATGGAAAATGCATTCATTGTCGTCGGATGAGTGGTATTAAGTTGGCTATTAAACAATTACAAATTAAGGGTTACCTGCTTTGCCTGTAAAAGGGAAGGAAAGAAAAAAAGGTTAAAAAATGGTAAAAACAGTAGTTTTGTAATGGATTACAAGGCTGGGTCAACATGGTGCAGAGCAGAAAAAAAAAATTGTGTGGCCCAATAAAGAAATTATCAAAACTAGCCCAATGTTTACAATAAATATCAATCCTTGTCTTTAAGAAGTGGGCATACCATGCAAGCTTTAGTTGAGAAGGAGCTCAGCATCAACAGAAGGTCCGCTACTATTGCTCCATCAGTGAAGTTGAAAATCCCACTCTTCAACAACGCAGGCAGGCTTAGTAGAAGAGTAGGTTGGCTATCACTGGTGCTTCAATAGTGGTGAAGAAAACACAAAACAACTAGGTAAAATACAAGTTGCAGTAAAGAATCGATGAAAAATGATAAAGGCCTTATCCAAGATGATGTAATAAGTTGTCGTCAATGCAGGGAAAGAACACCGGAGATGAAGCCAAATGTTATATACGTGCAGTCATCTAGTAGTGAGCACTATGGAGATACCATTGTGAAACAGAAAAATGGAAGTCAAATGCCAAACAAATGTACAAATAAATTAAGAGACGAAGATGAAATGCACTGGGTTAGTATAAGGGCCTATAAATTATTCTGACTGTTAGTTTGTTACGGAATGCGCATACATACATGCATTAGAATGACAGTTAAAATTTTGCAGGTCCAAGGTGCTGACAATATACCAGATGCTGCAACAAATGAAGATGGAGAAAACAATAGGGTGGCTAGTGTGGAAACGAGGCTGAATGAGCTCGTGAAATGCACCAAGGAGATAATGGAATGGCAGAAGGAAGTGATGCTAACAGTGGACGGACTGGCACGCAACATTCACTTGCTTGAATCTGGAATAACTAATGAGATAAGGAGATATATAAATGAAAGTCTTACACATGTTCACGCAAACAAAATGCCAGTAATAAAAGTTTGTTGACAACTGGAAATGGATAAAGACACAGGGAAGAGAAAATCTTTCATGCTTAATACACCACAACAGTAGAAGCGAAATGGTAATGCCTTGTATCTAGAGCAAAGCAACAGTCACAACAAAGGATATGCATGCGATGATGACATTTTCGTAAATATCACGTCTCCAATGAAGAAGAAGAACAGTTGACCGTCCAAAGAAAGATGTACAGTTACAAAAAAGTTAGTTTGCAAAAATTTACAAATGACCAACTTGGAGTCACAGCTATCATCGACAAAATCAAATAAATGGGGGCTGAAGCCGATGAGACAAAGTGGAAAGAAATCACAGGCACAAGCACAAAGGAGAAGGAATAATATAGTCCAAAGAATGAACTCATATTCCCGCAAGAGATGGAAAGCCGTTGGTGGAATCAAATCAAATTTACTGCCCCTAAAAAAGACACTAGATGATAAAGTTGTGGATATCTTGCAGGATACTACATTGGCTGCAGGGTAATCAAATATTTTTGTTAAAAAATAACCTATTTTTTAAAATGGACAAAATATTGTTGTTAATCAAAATTTATCATTTAGTGATACATTGGTTAAGATGTTAGATCAAGTTGCTGCTAGGTCTCACATGTGGTCACTTTTGCCTTATGAATGGCTTCATAGAGAGGTAATGAAAGTGAAGTGTGATAAAATAATGTAACCTTACAAACTGTTGGATGAAATATTTGTTTAACTTTAGCAGATTTTAAATTGTTATTGTGTTCTGTTAACCATCCGAAGTAGAAGAAAATTTTCGGTCCACTTCCAACGTGTGTGGTACATTCCAAATTGGATACAGGTATGAAATGATTAAGCCATCTAACTAAAATGTTTAATATGCTAACTTAAGTGTATTGTGTTCTTCTAATGCTCTTGAGAAATTGTTGATCAGCAAGTGGTTCTACTAAACAAAATGAGAGTTGAGATTTTTTTCACGTCATACTTGACTGAAAAGAGTTTTGGAGGACAGATTGCGAATTGTGAGAAGGTAAAGAAAGCCTAGATAGGCTCCTTTTGATTGAATGTGATAAACTCTAATGAGGTGGCTGTTATTTTGTACGTAGATTTGCATCCCCATGAATTGCAGTGGAAAGCATTGGTACCTAGCAGTCGTAGACTTGGTTGAAAGGCACATTTACATTTTTGACTCATTGCCAAATAAATAGTTCAATGAAGAGCGAATGAGGAACGCAAAGCTTTTCGTAAGTTGTCTCTACAACAATGCAGTCAAATAAGTACAAGTGACTTATATTGCAATGCAGTAGAATACATTCGACTTCTTTTCTTGCAGTGTGATCAACTTCATGCAGCCTTAGTTTTTTGCTTTGGTGATGATTATAAGCACAACGTCTCAAGTTTTGCGATATGCAGGCCTGATTAGTGTCCAAAGCAAAAAAACATGTACAAATGTCGATACATTAAGCATAGATTAAAGAAAAGAAATCATGTATGAGCTGGTTGATTAAAGTAGAGATAGATTAATTTTATTTTGCGTGCATTTCAGGTTCGATTGTGGAATGTACATCATAAAGTTCATGCAGTACATTCACAGAATGAAGGCAGGCATCCGCATAGAAGTAAGACAACGTCCACTCAGTTGCGTAACAATTAAATTTTCAAACAAATTTATCGTGTTAATTTTTTTCTAATTTAAATTTACAGTTTCAATCGAATGAAGAGAGGACCAAGTTGGCTGTTGACATGTTTATGGATCAAGCAAACGAAGCAAATGATACTTGGCTTAGACAAGCCATGTTGGCCGAAGACTCTCTTTGATAGATAGTAGAGTGAATAAATATGATGCTAATTTTTTTTAGCAAATTTAAGAATTGCCTTAGTGTAATGTTTTATTTGGAGTCATCTAATTTCAGTTCATTATTTTAAACAGTTTGTTTAGTTTCTTGTGGACCGCGTGGCAATGAAGTGTTATTCCACTACATTCCCCTACAAATGTTTATTTGGAACCCTCCGTATACTTATGAATACTTTAGATTTTTACTTTAGATTTTTAGCAGAAGTACAAAGTACACTTTCATAATGGCTATAAAATGAACAGAATCATGGTTTTTTAGCTTATTTTTTTTTTACACTCTCTTTGTCCATGGCCTCTCGTGCTTCATCTTCAACAAGTTCTTCTGCCAGATATCCTAGCAGGCTATGCTTTTGTAGGAAGGGATACTGCAAGATCCTCGTTGCAACGACAGAGGCAAATCGGGCCGCCATTATTATGCATGCCCATTAGAAAAGGTATGTCAATCAAATATTGATACGAGTTAATTACTACGAATATTCATTAACATTTAGACTTTCAATATCAGCGTTGCAAGCCTTGGATTGGTTGGTGTGACTTGCACACAAATGCATTAAATTCCGTAAGAGAATGAGCAAAACCCTCAACCCTAAACTGCAACAACTATAACCAATATCCCAAAACTCTAAAAAAAAATAAAACCTAAACAATTACAAACTAAAAAAACTAAAAACTAAAAAACTAAATGATAAACCCATGTATCAAAGAAAAACTAAAATGAGTTTGTTTTATTAAATAGCAAACTCCATACAAGGGAGAAGGGCGCCACTCTTAAATTTTATTCACTTGATAATTTAAGAGGGGGATATCAAATTTACCTTTACATCACAACACAAAAACACGCTTAAAGAGCAAAACAAATAAGGAGTATATACTCCCTTTTACAATGAACATAAAACCTATGTTGCTAATGGTTAAAATATCCATTAAAAGGATAATTCAGTACCGTGTGTTCGGGCTATGAACAGTTACTACATCGACATGGTGCATCGAGGCATCTACGATCCATCTGATTCTGAATCCTTGCAGTTCGTAATAGGTCCGGTCGCCTTTATTTTATACGACTAGTATTGATTGTCAAATTGAAGTGCGACAAAGGCCAATAATTTTGATCATTGAGAGGATAGAATTGATGTCCAAATGATGCCTAATATGAATCATACTTATATTCATTCCCGACCAAATCCATGGGGTTTATTCCACTGATAGAGCATGCCGCCATCGCGTGCGAACAAGGAAAGTGAGTAGTTGAAATTTTTGACATGTGCACTCCCGTTTGCTAAAGTTTACAATTTGACTTTTTTCGTCTTCATGACCGCGCCTATGCCCAGTAATGATGCAAAAAATACCTTTTGCATGATTATATATCCGAATCTCGTGATTCTTACCTTTTTTCTCATTGAACACATATTTCTGCCAACTATATTCTGGCAGTGGGTACCGTACATCACAAGCTAACTTCACATTCTTAACAAATATTTTCATCGTTTGGCTCAATGTGAAGCGAACACATGCAGTAATAAGTAACAGTCGAGCATCTCTCAGCAGCCTGTTGAAACACTTAGCTATATTTGTTGATGTATGACCCCAACGACTTCCATCGTCCTTGCTTAGGGCCCATTGTTCGGGTCTAACATTTGTGCCTGTCAGCCAATTGTAAGCTTTCTTCATTCAAATTTCGTATTTGATCCATGTAGTGATCGTACTTGTAAGGTTGGTTGGCTTTTCCAACTACCATTACAAGCTTCTTCAACCTAAACAATTACATATTATGAGTGCATCACCCAAAGATTTTTTAAAAAATAACCTTAAAAATTAGACATTACCTTTCATTCTTAAATTTTTGTGTGAAATTACTTTGCACGTGCACAAGACAGAAGCGATGTACTCCATTTGGTTCCCGCCACTCCTGAAGCGTCGTCATTGCATGAATAATTGATTTGTGCCGATTGGATATGACACATACTTTTTGGATGTTGCCACAAACATGAATGCGCAATAACTTCATGAATCATGACCAACTTCGATTGTTCTCCTCGTCAACGAGGGCGAAGGCTAGCGGCAACAGGTGATTGCATGCATCGTATCCGACAGCAACAAGTAATTTTTCTTGATACGCTCCTTTCATGAAAGTGCCATCCACACATATTACCGGCTTCATATGTTGGAAGGCTTGAATAGCAGGACTAAACGACCAAAATACATAGTCGAAAATAAAATTGTACGGAAGTGCTGTCAAGATGTGATTCCCAAACAACAACTGTCCTGAATTGCTGCGTTGTAATTCCGTCATATATCTTGGAAGGATATGTATTGACGACGGCCAGTCTCCGTAAAGTATATCAATTGCAATGCGACGACCATACCAAATTTTCCTGTATGAGACATCGCAATGCAATTGTTGCTTAATTGTTGCATTGAATATCCTTCACTTTGAACTATTGGACCGTTACTAATATGAGGTAAAATATGCTCGATAATTAAATTGGCGCTCAACTGGCGGTGATCATTCCTATTGCATATTCGAGCACATATATGTTTCATCTGCAAGAGTAACTATCATCCACATATTATGAGATTTACGCAACGTAGCTCTCAATTGCCAATTGCAGGGAGGTGTCGAAGTACGAGCCCTGCATCGAACATACCATGTTGTTGGAGTACTCTCTCGAACTCTGTACTCTCTGTTTTCCCTAATAGGACCACCGTTTTCACTCGCTTTTATAACTTTTTCTTTATTATCAAACAACATGTCCCAATCGAATGTCTCCCGTCTGCTCATTTCACAAATTAAGTTGCTCAATGGTACTCCCAGTTAGGGGGTCGAACTGTAACATTGCATCTACGCCAACATCGTATTGAAGTGTTTCAGGATCGTAACCCGTCCACGCTGAACTAGGACTCGAAATCGGAATGTCTTCGTGCATCCTCCTGTCCTGTAACATTATATCCTTACTCCATTTCATCTTCAGACTTCGTCTTCTTCCGATTCCGGTTCAGAGTCCATTTCAACATTATCAACGTCGATTTTCGGTTCGGTAGTCGGAATGTTGACTGTATCATAATCAGTCGCTTGCACCACCAAACTCTTTTGCAGAAGGACATATAAATTCTCGTTGTGCTGCTACTAGGGCGATTGTCGACACGGTGCCTACTACCTCTCTTACATCCTCTTCTACTTGGTTGGACAGCTCCTATATCTAAGTCAATATACTGACCTCTAGACGTATCAGTTGCCTCACGTTTCTTCCATTGCCAATATGCCACGTATAGTAGTGCATTCTTCAAGATAAGAGCTAGCAAATTCACTTGCCTTGAGGAATGCTATTGTTCTACTTGTCGGATTTCTTCAACCTCAACATAGATCTCAGTTGGTTCCCGAGTATTTGCTTTAAAATAATACATCGTGTCTACTCCATCATCGTCTTTCAAAGGTGTTGCACTGAATATACCTTTATTATTGAAAGCAACTCCTATGTATCAAACTGATCTTGTATCTATTTCTATCTACGTTCATGGCATTATAAACTCTATCAACCAACTCCTGAAAGCATATCCTTTGCTGAAGGAATATAACTTTTTTCGGCATAGGCGGGTCATACAACATTGATCCTCCCGCATACACGATTTTTCTCTCCCAATAGAGATGAATTGCTAAAGTATCATCGTTTGACATTTTTTACCTAATCTAACCAATGTGCAACTAAGTAAGATTTATAATTTTTACAAAACGTAAGCGTAATTAATCATAAACTACTTATAAAATTCACAGTTCGAATTTAATTATGCAAACATTTTGTGCCTGCCTAATTCAAAATCATAACCCTTATTTTATGACCAAAATTCTTACTTTTTCAAATTATAGGTGCCAAAATGCAACTAATCAAAGCCTTTGGGATCAAAATATAATTATTTAACATTTTTTGAGTCAAGTCATATCCATGTAAAACTTCAGAACTCAACTTTTAAATTTCTTAAATTTTTTACCATGCAACAAATCGTAATTTTGCCAAAATTATAAGGGCAAAAATGTAAGGGTTATAATTTTTATAAATTATAGGAGACAAAATATAAGTACGCAAAAATTTTTCGACCAAATTTTATGTATGTAGCGGTTTCGGATCAAATTTATAAAAATGTATTTTTTAGGGCCAAATCGTAATTTTGTCAAAATTATAAGGGCAAAAATGTAAATTTTCTAAACTTATAAGTTTCAAACTTGAGTTATGTAAAACTTTCGGAGCATTTTATAATTATGTATAAGTTCGTGTACTAAAGTGTCATTTTCCTAAATCATAAGGGTCAAAATGTAAATTTTCGAAACTTATGCGGTCAATTCATAATTTTGAAAAAATTCATGTCCAAAATTCTAATTTTTCAAAATTTAATAGGGCAAAAACAAAAAGTTAAATTTTTGGGCTCCAAATCTAATTATTTATTAATTTAGGTCACAATGTAATTATTTAATAGTTTAGGGGCTAACTCGTAATATTTTACAAGCGCTCACTAATATTTCAATTCTCTGAAATTATAATCACCAAAATGTAAACACGCAACAATTTTCGGGGTCAAAATTAAATTACGTACAAGTTTCTAAGCCAATTTACAATTATGTAAAAGTTCAGGGGATAAGAGTTATAATTTTTATAAATTATAGGAGACAAAATATAAGTATGCAAAATATTTCGACCAAATTTTATGTATGTAGCGGTTTCGGGTCGAATTTATAAAAATGTATTTTTTGGGGCCAAATCGTAATTTTGCCAAAATTATAAGGGCAAAAATGTAAATTTTCTAAACTTATAGGTTCAAACTTGAGTTATGTAAAACTTTCGGGAGCATTTTATAATTATGTATAACTTCGTGTACTAAAGTGTCATTTTCCTAAATCATAAGGGTCAAAATGTAAATTTTCATAACTTATGCGGTCAAACTTTAGTTATGAAGGCTATTTTATAATTTTGTATAACTTCATACGCTAAATTGACATTTTTGTAATTTACAGGGGCCAAAATATAAATTTTTTAAACTAATGGGGTCAATTTTAATTTCATATGAGTTTCGGGTTTTATTTACAAGTGTGTTTAATTTGTTGGGCAAAATCGTAATTTTTTTAAAAAACTAGGGTCAAAATATAATTATGCACAACTTATGGTGTCAACTTTTAAATTTTTCGGTTCAATTTATAATTATAAAAACTTTACCGGCCAAATTGTCAATTTCCTAAAATATAGGGGCCACAAAATTCAATTTCGTATAATTAACAAATATGTTATACTTAACAAATCTAACACACATTAAACTAATAAATTAACAATTAACAAAAATATTATACTAACTAACATTAAACTAATAAATTAACATTCAACAAATATATTATACTAACTAACATTAAACTAATAAATTAACAATTAACAACAATATTATACTAACATTAAACTAATAAATTAACATTCAACAAATATATTATACTAACTATCATTAAACTAATAAATTAGCATTTAACAAATACATTATACTAACATTAAATTAATAAATTAACATTAAATAAATACATTATACTAACTTGATAATTTTCAATTGTTACTTAAACTGATTGGCTCAGCCTTCCACCGAACTCCAGCTAAGCTAAACTCCACCTCCACCGGCAGAACAAGCTTGAAGGAAATGAAGCTGAAGCTGAAGAAACGAAACTGAACGACTTCAAGAAGAAAGAAGAAGGAGATCGTGAGAGAGTGGGAAAATGGAGAGAAGTGCAGATTTCAATCTACACTTCTCGTCCATTTATAGGACGCAAAGGCAGTTGATCAAATTGATCAACGGCCATTCTATTTTTTAAAAAAATTTGGAGCTCTCCCCTACCGCGTTTGGCAATAGGGGGAGAGCAGCCTTTTGCAGGCTTTCTGCAAAAGCTATAGAAAGCCTGCAAACAAGCTGGCCAGCTTGGCCGATAGTGTAGGCGGTCGCTGCGTTTGGTAGAATGCGGCGGGCTCGCCGCGTCTGCCAAACGCGGTGACTGGCTAATAAAAAAAAAAAATTGGCCCACCGCGTTTGCCAAACGCGGTGGGCATAAAAATTACCAGACTTCCCACAGTAACCACAAACGGGGTATTAATTTTTTTTTTAACAATATTCTAATCAATTAACCTCCAAAAGTGGATCCAACTGGGCGAAAAAAATTAGCCGGGCACGTGTATCACATAATGCCTTCCTTTTAACGGATGTGAACCACCATAAAGTATTGTGGCTGGCTATGTCTAGCTAAGTAGATGTGTCCATGTTTAGAATTGTATTATCAAACAAATTCTAATAATTAATACTTCAACAATTAAAACCATTACATCAAAAGGATATGTTTTATTGATTGACAATCTCATGGTAATACAAATATACAAATTATTTAATAATGTCACTATGCTAAGCCCATAGATAGTGAAATTTTACATTGTATTTGAAACAAATTCATACTATTAATATTGCATATAGAAATGTTAGTTAAAAAGATTTAATCAAAATAGTTTGATTAAAAAAAAGGCTACTGTTTGCTATTTAGCATGTTCGATAGTAATTGTTAGCCTTTAGATAATAGATGTTCAAATTGTGTTATAAAACAAAATTGAACTTTTAGTATTCTAATTGACAATGTTAATGAACAATAATCAATCGAAATTTTTAGATCAAAATGTTGCATTCTATACTATGTATGTCTCGCAATAATAGCCACTAGATGAGTTAAATAAAAAAAATTTGCCAATTGATTTTAACCGTTTAACTTGTATTACGAAACTGATTCATTCAAAAAAATTGCCAATATTCATTGCAAAAATGAAGAATCAAATCAAATTGCTTTTTTTTTTTTTTTTTGCTTAACACGTGTTAACTCGTATACATTGAACATTGTTGAGCTGCATATTTGCAATAGTCTTCCTCTTTCTTTTTGCTTCGCATAGTTACTTTAACTACTTAACTATGTATGCACTGTTAATACATGTAATACTCTTAAATATTAAACTGTACATTAATAAGTTAAATGTATATGCCTTATATATAATGGAGTACGCACGCTATCTGTACACACACATACACACAATTTTTTTTTTATACACAGTTAATTATAGATGTACTAGTAGTAATATACATAACTCATTTATACGCAACAAGTGTTACAAAAACCGTTATTAAGGGATGTTGAGTTTAGGAGAATCAAGAAGGAAATAGGTGCTAGTAAGAATGACAAACTTTGTTGATGTTTGAAAAACAACTATCACTATTGTTCAATCGTTGTGAAAGTGGTTAATTGAGATCTATATGATTCCTCCCAAAATACTAATTTTATCAAACTCATTAACTCTTTTGAAAGAATGATACTCATTGTATTACTATATTAAACATGTTCGCAAAAATCATCAAAACACATACTCATTATAGATTTAAAAATATTCATAATGACAGTGATTAAGAAATTTAAACTAAACAGGAATATTTTAATTTCACATAAGAGAATAATGAAACCCGTTGTGGCCAATGATACTCCACGCATTCAGTCAATGTCATAGTACGTATCAAGTGGATTTACAACATCGATGGTCAAAGCACTAAATCTGGCTTTATTTACTTGAATATTATGTACCCATTATTTCTTTATACATAAAAAAAAAAAAATTCTGCATTCGTGCATTCAAATATTACTTTTTATGTTATGACTTGTGCATTAGCACAACTATTCTATCCAAAGTTGGCATTATTTAAACACGTTCTTTTGTAAGTGGCACTATTTAAACCTTTTCTTTAACGGTATTATTTAAACCTTAGGATTTGAATAAAATGGAATCTTAGGCTCCGTTGTTTGGTTCTATTTGTTAGAAATACGCTTTTTAATTAATTTATTATTTTACAAACACATTTATTGAAAAGAATCTTTAAAACTATTATAGTAATATTTTTTTAAAAATACGTCAAAAATAACTATCCAGATGGAGCCTTATTTTTCATATACCCATATATTGTGGTCTCATTCTAATTTGTCAAGAGAGGACAAAACGGAGGGTCCAAACACCCAATTTTGGATTTAATATGACAATTTTAATATAAAGTACCACTATATGGTGGAATCTTACACCCCGGTGGTCCCATTCTAATTTGTCAATGTTTCATTGGTTCTCTCCATAATGAATGGGTGACAAATAGAGGAAAAGTATTCGACGAACCACGTGCATTATTACGTGGTATATTAGAACTAATAATTTATCTTCACGTGACAATAATATACCACACATTATCTTATTTGACGAATTATAATTAATTATAATGCATCACGTAATATGTCGCGTGTCATGCAAGATGCACGCAATACTTACTCCACAAATAGAGTGCAAAATAGAAGGGACGAAGCCACGCGTGCAGGCACCTCACCTACCCGTGCCAGTCACACAAGACATCTCCTATTTTGAAGACTTCAACCTTTCCTCGGACTACGTAACTTTGTTTTAGAAAATTCGGGTTTTGCATTTAAGTGTCGGTGATTATGATCTTGGATATTGGATTTTAAATTTAGCTTGAAATACATAGGGTTTTAGATTTTGCATTTGGCGTCTTGGACTTAAGTGTTACTATTTAGGGTTTTATGTGTAAATGTTACTTCTTAGTGTCTTGGGTGTTGGGTTCTCTCTCTCTCTCTCTCATATTTTTAACGTAAAAATGCTCTTTTGTTGAAGGTTTTATATTATTTTACAAATTTTTCAGAGAAGGGCATTTTTGTCCTTTTGATGCAGATTTTTTGACTTGCAAGCAATAGGTAGTGCTCTACTCTTTGGCTTCTACATTTTTGTGGGCATTGAGTATAATTCTGATTATGCACGGTCTTTGAGAGAAAATAAACATGAAAAAAAACAAAGACTTTGAGATCGTACATACTATTATTACAACATAAGAAAGAAATGAGTAGAGGTGGGTCCTGGCAGCTGGAGATGATTTATGTAGGGCCGAGAATTTGATGCCTGAAAGAAGTTAAAAATTTGGGCACTGGGAAGGTGTGGTGGAAGATTCTAAGGGATGGATTTAGAAGAGATTTGTGTAAATTGGCTGTAGGAGTGTAGGAAGAAGTAACATGGAGAAGTAAGATAGGGAGATAAAATTATAGGGAGAGAAGGAGGAAGTAACATGAGAGATAATATAAAGATTACAGAGAGAGGGGAGGGGATAAATTAAGATTATAGAGAAAGATCCCTTGTAGGCTTCGGCCGATTTCAAAAAAAAAAAAGATTATAGAGAAAGATAAGATAGAAAAAGAGGGAGAACGATCACGTGCTCCCAGGCAATTCTCCATACCTTCCCAACACAAAAAAAAAGAAGAGAGACCAATTATAAGCTGACATGTCTCTAGAAACACTACCGTTTCCCTATTAGTCTATATGAGCCAATTCTATTATGAACCGAGTCCATATGGGATTTAGATGTAGACCACCAAAATTCAGTGAGATCCACTAAGCCTTGGTGGTCCAAATTTAGACCATTGGGTCTACATGTACCTGTACATCTAAGAAAAACCCGTCTATATGGTGAAAACAAATCTTAGAGTTCCAATTATAGTGCATCCACGTGATCAAAACAAATCTTACAGTTCTAGGTATGGTGCATCCACAGTTACACTCGCATCAAACGGAAAACAAAATAAGCCAATCACCCTACGGATATTCAAGTGAAATTTTAGCAATTTAGACCATTTTACTAATGGAATTTTACCTGGTAAGCATACAAAAATCATTTTTTATCTTGTCAATAAAAATTTGAAATTCATATATAATAAATCAAGCTTTTAAGACTTCGCTCTATTTTGACTCGATAAGACTTGTTTCAATTCATCTTACAATCAAATAAAACTTTAAACTCATTAAATTCAAAAAGATTTTGAATATTACAGTGTTCGTCTCATTTGAGTCCGTTTACATCCTTAACTACTCAAAATCTAACTACATATGCAAACCTCATTTGGGGTAATATTTGGTGTGTTTGGATAGGGTGTTTTTTAGAAAATGAGTTTTTTTTTTTTTTTTTGCACAAAAAACACCCAACAAGTGTTTTTGATATATTTTTTGGTTTTGCACACACACACATATTTTTACACACGCTAAAATCCTACACACCAAGAATATCAAAAAGATACACTCATCTTTAAACTCACACCAAGAACACCTAGAACATACACTCACTTTTACACACACCAAGAACATGAAGAACACACACTCACTTTCACACTCACTTATATATATATATATACATATATATATATATATATATATATTATACGTGCATAGATACGTATGTACATGCATGCATGTACATACACATATATGTACATATAATATATTTATTATCTATATATGTTATATATAACATATATTTTATATATTATATGTATTATATGTATTATAATATATATAATATAATATAATATACATGAATATATATATTATATTATACACATGTATGTATGTATGCATGCATGCATGTACATACGTATGTATGAACGTATAATATATATAAATATGTTATATATAAATATATATTATATATCATATATATATTTATATATGTAAATATATGTATGTACGTATGTATGCATGCATGTACATACGTATTTATGTATGTATAATATATTTATTATCTATATATATTATACAAAATATATATTATTTATATTATATGTATTATAATATATATAATATAATATATACATATTTAATATATGTATAATACATATAATATATATAGATAATATCTATGCATACATATATTTATATATATTATATTACATATATGTACGTATGTATGTATGCAAGCATGCACATACGTATGTATCTACGTATATAATATATAAATATATTATATATAAATATATGTATGTATGTATGTATGTATGTATGCATGCATGTACATACGTATTTATGTACGTATAATATATTTATTATCTATATATATTATATATTACATGTATTATAATATATAATATATAATATATATACATACATATATATACATACATATATTTATATACATATTATATATATACGTATGTTTGTATATATGTATGCATGCATGTACATACGTATGTATGTATACGTATAATATATATAAATATATCATACATAAATATATGTATTATATTATATATATATTATATTATATATATGTATGTATGCATGCATGTACATATGTATGTATGTACGTATAATATATATTATCTATATATATTATATATAATATATTATATATTTACTTATATAATATATAAATATAGGTATGTATGTACGTATATGTGATATTATATATATAATGAAAATACATATTATATATGTGTGTGTGTGTATGTATATGTATGTATGTATGTACATGTGTTTATGTGTGTGTGTGCGCGAGCCTACAGATTTGGGAATCAAATTTTTGGATTTTGAACAAAGCCCCCTAATTATTTATAAGAAACAATATTGTCCCGACCTAACTGTTCTTAAAGAACATTTACAGTAAATTTTTCTAAAAAAAATCCAAAAAAAAAAACCATCTAAATGCAACCATTACTATTGTGTAAATTCGTATGCCAACTAGTAAGACTGTTTGCATTCAAAGTCACTCCATAGCAACAAAATCGGGGCCCACAGCTAATGGTTTCTGGAGATCCGGGCCCCATACAAGTTGGAGTTAGTTGTGGAGTTGGAGACAGCGAACAAAGATTCTGGCAAAAAACGAACGGGTACCATGACGTTAGCTGAAGCATTCCCTTTTTGAGTGCGGTATAAGTTAGTAATTTTAGTACGAAGGAGTCAAAACCATGGGTAGTCGACTGTGTCGCGTCCTAAAAAATCGTAAGTAAATGGTGTAGTAGGATCGTTGACTGTCGCGTCCTAAAAAGACGATTCGATCTCAGTGACCTTTTTCGAAAATAAAAATTTTGAGAAAAATCGTGCGCGTGTGTAAAAAATCGAGTTTTTATCGAAAAAGTATTATTTAAGAAAAATAATAAAACTAAGGCCGGGACTAAAAAAGTGTGACAGTTTTGATCAACTAATTTTTGAAAAAGGGTTTTATTTTATTTTTAAAAAAAACGAAGTCGTCACTTGGTATTGAGTTAGGGTGTATCAAGTCACCCGAAAAAATTGTTTAAACAAAACAAAAGAGTAAAATTTTGAAAAAATTATTTAAAACCTTTTTTCGACTCCGGTCTATGAAAAACGAAAGAAAAAGTTTAGGAATCACATTTGAAGAAAGGGAAGGCAAAGGCTTGCACCTAAGGCACCTTTTCAACCTAGCCGAGGCTAGTTGCGAGGTTTAATCAAATTTTCTTAAGTTAACCTTAAGTTCTATCACGTTCGGATGTATCTATATGAATGCAAATCCTAAGTCTAAATGTGAATATTGGGCAGGTCGGCATGTTCCGTCAAGGCTTGGTCAGAATTATCACATTAATTGCGAAACTCGAGTCGAGACCTGGAAGGAGTCGCAAGTTTTTATGCAAAATGTGATGTAAAAAGAAAAGAAAAATAATAATGTATAGTAAGTGAAAAAAGAAGGTGGGTATGCAACATGACGGATACGGGGGACTAATAACTTGTGACTGAATGTTTCTACTTACGGAGGGGAGAACGGCCTGTATGCCACCGCTTCCCACGTGAGTAGACGACTATTTCTAGTCGAATCACACAAATGTCCTAATTTCTAAGTGAGATGCAACCTAAATGTCATGCATTTTAAAAATGTGCCAAAATAATAATAATAATAATAATAATAATAATAATAATAATAATAATAATAATAAAATCATACCAAATGAAAGAAAACTAGAAGTGTGTGAAATATGAAATGCACACGAATGCACCTAATATTAAAATGCCCTAAGAGTCTAGCGTTGGACTAACCCGTTCTAAAAAATCTCATTAGCGTTGGACTAGTGAGAAACAGAATGAATCCAGAACTAGCGTTGAACTAGTGTGGTGACGAAATAACATAAAACATGAATTTAAATAGTAAAGCATGAATTAAAAGCAAATTAAACATGTAAAAACATATAAAATCACATAGGAGCACATAACACATAAACATAATATTTAGATACAAAATCCTAATGAAAGCAATAAAACAAATAAGCACATAAGTACGCAAAAATAAATAAACTCTAACTATTACACCGGGGGCTTAATTTTATAATTTAAAGGGGAGAAATTAAAAAATGTCCTATCTATTACACTTTCTATCTAATTACATAAATTTTTTGCTAACAATGTGAGAAAAAATAACCTAACTATTACATTGACTAGCTAAATACAAAATATTATATTTTTTAAAATAATAAAAATTCAAAATTAAACAAATTAACTACGTAAATACGCAACAAGAATATAAAATAAGAAACAAACAAATAATAATAAAAATAATGCATAAAATCACATTGGAGCATATTAAAGCACGTAAAGAACAATTAAAAGGTAAAAAATATCTCATCTCGAAGACCTGATACCACTACTAACAAAATGAACACACGCATTAAAGGTACCACAGTTTAAGGAAATAAAGCATGAAATACAAAAAAATACCAATAGATTGAAGGTAGAATATGAATTCTATTATACTAAGGCCACCTAAAGAAAATTGCAAATCTAAGGGATTAGAGGAAAAATTAGAAATTTTAATTAATCAAGGTACAAAATTAAAAATTAAATCAAACTTGGGGGATGAAAATGGTAATTTCAGCAATTGTGAGGGTAAAATTGCAAAAAATGGGACCTAATTGAAATGAAAAATGAAACCTGGGGTCAATCTATAAATACGGGGGAACTTAATTGCATAAAACAAAAGAATTTTGTAGGCATACCGGCACTAAATCAAAACACAAAGACTCAAGAAATGTAATTATCCTTTTATATTAAAACTATAAAAAAAAATCGCCCAATTGAACTGAAATGTACCTTCATTCAAATGACCTGATTAACTAATTAAACTAAAAATTGAACTATATTAGAACATTAAGCAAGCAACAAATTAAAGCTGAAGTGAAATTAGCAACAAAAAATAAAAAGGTAAAAGAAACCAAATCTAAAAAAAATAAAATCCCACCCCATCCCAATTAGTTTTCAGATTTTTCAAAAAATAAATTTCTCTTCTTTTCCCTTGTTCTCACCCGATTCTCTTCTCTCCTTTATTTCTCTCCTTTTTTACAATTTCTTTCTCTCTTCTTCCCCAAATTTCTTCCTCGCCGCCTATTTTCTTCTCTCCTCTGTCTCTCTATCGCTTCTACAGCTCCCTCTTCCCCGCTCTCTCTCACTGTCTCTTCTTTTCTCCCTCCGATCTGCTCGCCCCTTTCTCTCTGTTTTACTCTAATTTCCTCTCTTTCTCAATCTGTTTCTTTTTTCTCTCTTTCTTTATTTTCTTCTTCTGGAATCCGGACTTCTCATCTCTCTGTCTCTTGCTTCTCTCAAGCTTTTCCTTTCTCTTTCGATTCTCTCCTCTCCTCTCCAGTTTCTTTCTTTCGATTCTAAGAGGGGAAGATACAGAGATGGTTTAGCAGTTGTGGGTGAGAATGGATCAGTGGAGATGAGAAAAAACTGGTAATTCGTGGAAATTGGGCTGTGTGGCAGTGGTTATGATGGTCTTGGTTGGAATTGGTGCTAATTTAGGTGACCTGAGGGGCTGTGGGCTAGTAATTGGTGAACGATGGAGAAGAGGTGGTCCAGTGGTGATTGGGGATTTGTTGTTGTAGGGGGCCAATTGAATTTTTTAGCATTTGTAATGGCTGGACAGCTGGATTGTGGACTTGTGGCTGTTTCGATGATGTATGATTCTGGTTTGCGGTTTTTTCCTTTACAGGTTTGTCAACGATGGTGGGAATTGCAGGTGATTTTGGGTAGCGGTGGAGAGATGGGTGTTGGATTGAACTAGGGATTTGGAATCTGATTGTGTTGCATGATTCTGTGTGTGCGCAAGTGCATGTGGCTGTGTGTGTATTGTGTGTGACTGTGTATTTATCTGCGTGTTTTGTAAGTGTAGTATGATTATGTGTGTTCTATGCGTGTGACTCTGTGATTGTGCTTGAGTTCATGTGTGTGCGCGATTGTGGATCTGTATGTAATTGAATTTGCTCAATTGTGAATCTGTATGTGATTGAGTTTGATGACTGGTGTGATTGTTTGAGGCTTGATTATTGATTATGACTGTGCTATTTGGCAAAAGAAGATGGATGAGATTGATGATTTGTGATGGAACGGTAGCTGAAGACAGAGATGGCAGGGGAGGAGTTATTTTGGTGGTTTAATTGACTGATTTTATGAGTTTGATTGATGGAATTTGATGGTGGAGCTGATGAATTGCAATGGTGGTTTGGGGAATTTGGAGACAGAAGTTGACTGAAGAAGCTGGGAGGGGAACAATGGTTGCTGAGGAACTAGTATCTGGTGATGGTTATTGGTTGGGACTGAGGGGTTAAAGACGCTGAAATGGAGTTTCTGGGTTTAATCGACTTGTGGTTGAGTGAGGGCGGTCTGACAGTTTGGGTAGTTGTTTACTGGAGATTGAAGGGTGGAGGAAGGTAGAGGAGAAAGTGACGGTGGAGGAATGAGAGAGAAGGAAGAAAGGAGAGACGTTGAAGAAGTTGAAGAAAACCAGAAATAAGAACAGCTAGAAAAAATCCCAGAATGTTTAAACTAAAAGAATAACAAATATATTTAACTGAAATTCCAAATGAACATCTAAAATTAATCAAATTCACATAAAGCAATAGAAGAAACTGAAGCAAAATTAAAAGAAGAACTCACCTTTCAAAGTTTAAGGGCCAATTTGATGATGAACAGTGAAAATCTGAGGTTGAAGGCGATGAACAGTAGTGAAAAAATGAGAAACGTCGGCCTTTTTTAGTGTATGTTTTTTTATGTTTTGTGTGTGTGTTTGATCTTCTTAGATAAAAATCAAATGTGTTTTTAAGGTTTCGAAATTTTTCTCTTTTTTTCTTGTTGATTAAAAGGGGTATTTATAGGACACTTGTCTTGTTGATTAAAAGGGGTATTTATAAGACACTTGTCTTGTTGATCAAGAATGCTATAAAATAAAAAAAACGCCACCAATAAAAAATATTAATTTTATTTTTAAAAAATATTTTTTTAACCCCAAAATTAAAAATTAATACAAAAGAATAACAACAATCTCTAAAATTTTTCAAAAAGAATTCAAAGTAGATTTCAAAATAAAAGTTAGAGTTTAAAGCTGATAAAAACGCCCTCGAGGTGTGAAATGACGATTTTGCCTTAGACAACGAAAATACACAAAAAATAAATATTAGTCTCAAAAAATTATCAAAAATTACAAGTAAGCTTAAAAATTTGGAAAATATATTTATGACTCAAAAATTGACAAAAAATGAATTTAATATGTAAAATGACAATTTTGCCCTTGGACAATAAAAATTTACAAAAAAATAGCTATTGACCTCAAAAAATTACCAAAATTTAAAAATAAGCTTAAAACACTGGAAAATGCATTTATGACTCAAAATTTGATAAAAAATGAATTTGATTTATAAAATGACGATTTTGCCCTTGGATAATGAAAATTTACAGAAAAATAGCTATTATTTTTTTAAAAAAAAGAAAATTTAGAAACATGCTTAAGGAATTATAAAAAATGAATTTGGAACTAAAACTGAACTAAAATGGTGTTCATGAGGCAAAATTACCATTTTGCCCTTGTACTGGTAAAATATAAAAAATACCAATTAAATCCAGAAAAATTATAAAAAATAAAAAATATGTATGAAAGTAAAAATGTGAATTTAAACCCCCCAAAACTAATGAAAAAGTATTTACAAATAAAAATTACTATTTTGCCCCAAGATTATTGAAAAAAAATTAAAATTTGTCCTCAGAAATATAAACACCTCCCCAATATTTGACAAGTAGATGGTGTGTCAAAATTTGGTGTCTACAGACTACTCACATGAGCTGCACATATTACATGGTAGTTATAGATACTAAATTTTGACACACCCTTTAGTTTTTTTATATTTTGGGATACTTTTTATTTTTCGGGGGCCAATTGTAATTTTTATGTAAATTATGATTAATTAGTTGAATCAGGGCCAAAATAGTAATTTGAGCTTGTAGATACCTTTTATTTTATTTTTATTTTTATTTCTATGTTTTTATGATTTTTCTAATTTTATTTATTTTTTGAAATCATTTAGTAATTATTTAGAATTTTGATATTTTTAAGTTAAAAGCGCGTTTTTCAATGTTTTTTTTTATTTTATTATAATTTTGTGTGAAAATTTTTACACGTGCATTCTGTATACTTATAAATTTTCTGTAGAAATTTCATGATTTTTAGAGGTCGTTTGCTATTTACTTAATTTTTGTATTTTTTGTTTATTAAAGGCACATTTTTTAAGAATGTGTTAATGTTAAAATTTTTAAGTGAAAATTTTAGTGTACGTGTTTTGTGTAATAATTTATTTTGTGTACAATTTTGTGATTTTTAAGTGTCATTTAGTAATTTTCTTACTTTTCATAATTTTTATCACGAATGGCACAATTTCCAATGCAACTTTTATTTAAGAATTTATGTGTGAAAAATTTTATGTGTGCATTTTATGTATTCATAGATGTTATGTAACAATTTCATGATTTTTAAAGATAGTTTGATATTTATTTCAAGTTTTTATCTTTTTATCCATTAATGACACATTTTTCAATATTATATTAATCTTGAAATTTACAGTGAATTTTATTTATTTATTCCTATAATGCTAAATTTTAGTATTTTCTTATTAATTTAAGAGATTCCAAGTATCTTTTATTTTATTTTATTTTATTTTATTTCATCTCTTTTTCTTTATTTTCCTTACAAATTTCTTCCAAAAAAAAAAAACCTGAACTGAACGCTGCTACTGTTGCTTCTGTAAGCAGCCCTAAACACCATCATTTTTTTAGCCACCCCATACCACCAACTTCACCCTACTCTCATCATCAAGAATCACTCACATCACTCCATTCACCAAATTTTTAGGGATTTCTGACCATTTTATTTTCACCATCAACACACTCAATCTCTCCTCACCTCACTTTCACTTTCAATCAGACAAAAAAAAAAAAAAAAACAATTCACATATTTCACTCTTCCATCCTCTCTCTCTCTGTCCCTCACAGCTTCACTCATCTCCACATACTCACCATTACCACACAATACATCATACAGTACATTTTCTTCTTCAACTCTGCCTCAGTTCTCACCATCACTACCATATAGCATGCACAACAAATTGCACATACTCATACCTCACTCAACCTTTTCTTTCTCTCCCCCTCTCGGATAATCACCACTAATACACATGTCACCTCCACAAGTTCACACTTTCATCATCTCACAATACACACAACTTCCCCTCTCTCTCACTCTCAACATATAGCACACACACCCTGCACTTCACTAGACACAAACACACTTTACACACACCTGCACTTCACACAAAACACACACTAACACTTACTCAAACGCTCAAAACAACACATAGCTCACATACATTCATTTGCACACAAAGCACGCAATATACACGTAAAATTCACACAATTCATTGACACTCTTTGAACTTGCTCAATCAAACAACCATTCACAAATCACACACAAACATAAACATACCATTTACAAATCACAGACATAAACACACACCTTCATACATCACACACACACATACACACAAAATTCAATCATGCACAGAGTTAGCCAGGCATACACGTACACATTCAGTTATAGAGGCAAACATACACATAGAGCCATAAGCCATCAAAGCCCATCGCCACCACTGCCACCTATCTCTACCACCAACTGCACCCCCATAATTGCCCTCACCTTAAGTTTCACCACAATTCACACCTACAAAGAAAAAAAGCTAGCAAAACAGTCACTTCATCACTAGAGCCATAAGTGATTTGGGTATTGATTTTTTGATTGAGAGGAACCGATCAGAGAGAGAGAGTTAGTGAAGAACTGAGAGAGAGAACGGGAAGACAGAGACGAGAGAGAGGTCTAGCGAATAGAGATGAGAGAGAGGTCTAGCGAATAGAGATGAGAGAGAGAGAGGGGTCTGGCAAAGAAAGAAGGAGACAGAGAGAGGGAGAGAGAACATAAAGAAAAAAGAGAGAAAGAAGAAAGAACAGAGAGAAAAGGGGAAAGAAGAAAAGAGAGAAATAGAGAAAAGAAAGAAAAAATAGAGAAAAAAAGAGAAAATCGGTAAAAAAAAATTGTTACCAAAACTACGTCGTTTTGACATAAAACTACGTAGTTTTGTTAGTTTCTTTTTACTTATTTATTTTTATTATTTTTATCAGATTAGATATTTATGTTTTGTCCCTTTAGGTTCTTAGTTGTTGTCATTATGCCCTTCAATACTTTTAGTTTCCTTCATTTAAATATTTGTTTATTTAAGTTGACCCCTAAAATTTGTGTTTCTTTTTAATTATGTCCAAAATAATTACAATTTGGTTTTTAAATTACTAGATATTATATTTTGGCCCCTCAAGTTTGCTGTGAATAGTAATTTTTCACCCTTAAGTTCGTTGGAATTACATTTTTACCCCCAAAGGTTGCTGGAAATTGCATCTTTGCCCCTATGCATTGCTGGAAATTATATCTTTGGCCCTAGAATATTGCTGAAATTTATATTTTTGCCCCTCAAGTAGTCAGAACTTGCATTTTAGCCCTTGAATGTTGCTTAAAATTTTGATTTTTGACCCTCCCTAATTGCTTCAATTTTCATTTAGACCCTTTGAGTCGCTGAAAATTCTTTTACCCTTCAATGTTGCTAGAATTTTGATTTTTGCCTCACCAAGCTTTGAAATTGCATCTTTGCCTCTAAATGCTGCTGGAAATTATGTATTATCCCATTGGCTTGATCTAATTTACATATTTGGTTTTAAACTTACTGGAAATTAAATTTTTTGCTCATATGTTTTATTGGAAATTATATTTTAGCATTTAAATTTGTTGTAAATTATATTATTACCCTAAGTATTGTTTAAAATTGTAATTTTACTCTTCAGTTTGCTATAAATTACATTTTGCTCTAGAATGTTGCTAAAAATTTTTATTTTTTTAAACCAAAAAATTTTCTTTTTTAATTAAGTCCTTAAAACTTCCAATTATGCCATTTTGTGTTTCTAAATTTTTTTAATCAATGCCCAAATTTGATTTTTATTTAATTAATGCTCAAATTAGTTTCTTTATACCTCTTTATATTATTTTTGGTTTTTTATTATGTGATAAAAGTTTAATTACATATTATTGTATTTTTTTATTTAAATTAAATATATATATTTAAATGTTTAGTTAGTGCTTTTAACTTTTTGTTTGTTGTTGTTATTATAATTCCCTTGTCTTTTATCCATCGATTATAGTGATTAATATTGCATTATTCACTTTATGATTTGTTTATCCAAAATATTGGTACCTTGATGTGTTTATTCATTTTGTTAATATTGGTACAAAGTATTTGGATGAGAGGTACCTCTATTATCCTTTTAATTTTTCTTTATGTGCTCCTACGTACTCCTATGTGCTTTTTCTATGTGTTTTTTTTTTCATGTATCTTTTATGTGTTTATTATTTTATGTATATGTGAGTATTTATTTATGTCATGTTATTTATTTGAATTTAATTTTAATTATTCAAAGAAATGTAATAGATAGTTAATATTTAATTTAACAAAATTTGTATCTTAGATAGAAAATATAATAGATAGGTTAAATAAGTTATTTTTCTTATCTTTGCCCATTTTAGATTGTAATTAGACTTTTCCCGGTGTAATAATTAGGGCTTTTGTGTGCTATGTGTTTGTGTGCTTATGTATTTTACCCGCTTTCATTAGGACTTTGCATTTAAAATATTATACTTATGTGCTATGTGCTCCTATGTGCTATTATTTGCTTCTATGTGTTTATTGCTTTAATTTGTGTTTTTAGTTATTTATTTATTTACTTGCTTTATTATCATATATGTGAATCATCGCCACAGTAATCCAATGTTAGTTGTGGTTCATTATCGTTTCCTCGCTAGTTCAATGCTAATGAGAGACTTATAGAAAATGGGCTAATCCAACGCTAAACCCTTAGGTCCTTTAAACATTAGTTTTATGTGCATGAAATTCACGTCATTTACACGCATTTTTGTATTTTAGGATCTTCTTGCATTTTACATGTTATTTTCCCTTATATTATCTCTCTTCCCATAAATATATAATGCATGGCATTTAGATTGCATTTCATATAAAACTTTGGAACCTAAATAAATCATTTGCCTGCTTAGATTCAAAAGAGTCAACCCTTCGAACATGGAAAATAGTGAATATGGTTTTCGTAGCTTTAGTATGCTATTTATCCCTCTGTAAGAAAGAAATATTTTGTCACGAGTCTTAGTCTCCCGTACCTATTATGTTGCATTCTCTTTCTTTGATCACTTATATCTATATTTATATTTTATTTTTTACTTTTGCATATCATTTTTACATCGCTCGTGACCCATTCAAGGCTTCATTTTGGAGTTTCACAATTAATGCGATGATTTCTATTTAACTTTGAAAGGACATTTTGTCGCTATCGGTATCTCTTTTAGGTCTAGGTTTGCAATCATATAGTTACATCTAAATGTAATAGAATTTAGGGTTATTTTAGAAAATTTTGACTAAACCTCGCAACTAGCTTTGACTAGGTTGAAAGGTGTCTTAGTCGCGAGCCTTTGCTTTCCTTTTCTTCAACTGTGACTCCCGAACATTTTTTTCTTATTTTCAAAGACCTGGAGTTGTCTAACAAATAGATTTTTTTTAATTTTTCTTACTTTTTCCTAAAAAATGTTTTTTTCTATTTTTTTAAATTTTATCACTCTTTTTTAGTAAAACATTTTTCTAGTGACTTGATAAACTAAAACTCAATACGAAGTGGCGATTCCCTTGTTTCTTAAAAACCCTTTTTTAGACTCTATTTTTTGGCCCAAACTGTCGCATTTTCACAGTCCCATTTTAGACCCTTTTCTTTTGTTTTGCTTTATTTAAAAAAAACTAAAAAATATTTTCTAAAAAACTCTTTTGTGAAATACCACCAAAACTCTCTCTTTTTTGACTAATATTTTTTTTCATCTTTTGAAAAATGGGGTGTGATAGCTGCAAAATTAAAAAATAAATTAGCGGTTAAAAAAATATGATAGCCATAAACAAACACAAATAACATTAATGTTTTATTTTCATTTCTTATTACAAAGTCTAACTTTTTCTACAAAGAATACTAAGTACTACCTTTTAGCATAACATGCCATTAACAATTAGAAATTTGCTCATATGCACCTCTAAAAAGGAAAGAAGCATTTCATTTCTCAATTAAGTAAGAAGCTTTTCATTTCTCTATTTAGGTTTTATTTCAATAAAGAAAGTAGATATTTACTCTTTATTTAGAGTGCCACATGTTAGGAGTTGCTACAGTAACTCTCATGTTTGTAGTATAGTTATTAGATAAACTGGTAAAAGAACTATGAAAGGACAAGTAACTCCTTCATTACTTAAGTGACTAATACAAGCTTTAATGCCACTACTTCAGGAAGAAATCTAAAGGACATTACTTCTTTTAGATTTTGAAATGCTAATTCCAAAACCATCGCTAAAGACTTAGTTCGTACACCATAACATCGAAGAAATTAAAAGTGCGTTTTGATGCAATTTTTTGGAGATATTATTAGAAAACTGCTATTTTAGTATTTTTGGATGAATGTATTTATAAAATAAAATAATAGATAAAAATAATATATAAAAATAATTTAAAAAAATTACATTCAAACACACCCGAAATATTTTACTCCTTCAGATATGTATCTGTCTCTCCTGAGAACTTTCTTATCAGATAAGCAAATAATTAATTATGAGAACTTTGTTATCAGATAAGCAAATAATTAATTATGCTAATGGGTTAATGGATAGTAATGTGCTGGATGAACCAATAAGTATATGAATTTCTGAATCCTAATTTTCAAACAAAGCAAACATGGGATCCATATTGAAATTCTGTTGTTACCCATGATCAATTAATTAACGCCTGCCAGTGCGTACTCAACATGGTCTCTGTAACATCTTTGATAGTTGAAAAGGAATAAGGACTCATAACAACCATCGTCCGTTGTTGAAAATTATCTGCATCGAGCAACGTTCAATCCGCTAGTTTCCAGTAATTAATCAACTCCTCTTGGCATAATATAAATGGTCGCCACATGCTCATGACTGAAAGTGGCACTCAGCTTGCAGAAGACGACACCCCTAAAAGGAAAAGACTGCAAAGTAAAAGGGCAGACATGAGGACGGTGTGGAAGGCAGAGTTGAAAAGCAAATACATTTAGGTTGCCCATCGGTTTGAATGGCTTCTGAGTCCTAAGGCTTACATAGGCGATCCAGTATTGATATTGTAATGAATATATTTGTAGAGTATTATGTACACCTTTGTTGAACTTTTTTTTTTTTTTTCCCTTGAGAGTATGTTTTCTTGAAATTTGGGAGAAAGGTGGGAAGGTTGTATACTCATAGTTGCCATTTCATGAAGCCAAGATGCCTCCTTCATATTAGACCGCTCACAATAATTTTCGAGAAAATCAAATTAAGGACAGACACGAGGCTGAGAAAGTCAAAGCTCTAGGCACATAAATAAAAAGTAAATGGTAAACATTATTTTTATCTTGTTTTATTAAACATTATTTTATCTTGTTTTATCTTCTTATTATTAGGAACAAATAGTGAGTCGGGCGGTTAGAGCTACGACTCCTCCTAGTGGTTGGAGGTTCGAATCCTAGCACTAACAAGTTTGCAAATATTATAGCATCTAGACAGGACATTTATCGCATCTTTACAGGATACTTTGCAGGCACAATACAGGAGCAGTAAAAGGCCCAAGTTCAGTTATCCCCTTCTTGTAAGACCCCTCCTTATAATAGAATAGTAATTTCAAAAAAAATATATCATTATATTTTGCTTTCTTAAAAAAGTACATATTTTTATGTTTAATGTTCAGAAGTAACTTCCAACAAGAAAAAGTAAAAAACTATTTACAATTTACTAAACGACTATGTAATTCAATAATTATAATTTTACATTTTCTTACATTTACTTTTGAAAAAAAAAAGAATAATTATTGTAGTTTTTTTTATCCAAAACAACTGAATTAGTTTAATCGGCCAATTACACTTGGTCACACTCTAGACTCTTTGTAATAATTTTATCATCATTTTGTTCCCCTTTGATTAGCATTTAACAAAACGATTAGTTTGACCATTAGTCAACAATACCAAATGACTATAATGCACTAGACTATTTAGCTAATATACTATATTACTATTTTGGAAGAAAAATATTCATGTTCCAATATTACCCTTCTATTAGAGAAAAAGCGCGTGTAGCATTTGATCTAAAATTAAAAAAATAAATAAATGAGATTTTAGTTAGTTGTACAGAAAAGAAAAAAGTTTTAAAAAAATCTCTAAACCTTAAATACAAAGTTCAATTTTTAGCTAGAGATAAAAATTTCATTTATATATGAAACCCTGTTTTACTTTAAGTTCTTAACCCATAACGAAATGATTGATTCAACCAGGAAGAAGTTATCAATTCAATTTGGAACTATTTATCAGGTTTTTTTTCAGTTTTATAATTTATTATATTAAATATATTATTTTTGGATAATATTTTAAAATATATGGTTATTAATTTAAATTAATTATTGGTTAAAAAATTCGATGATTCAGTCCAGTTGAACCGATCAAACCAAAAAACAAAAAAAATAGTTCCACTACCTTATTGGGTCTAAAAATATTATTTTTTACCATATTTTGAAAAAAAAAAATCCATCAGTCCAAAACCTATTTTTTAAACTATTTTCTAATATGCTTGCTCAATGTGATTTTTTTTTTTTTAGTTTGAGTTTTCCCTCTTTAATATGGCAAAATATAAATTTTGTTATTTTTTTAAAATTACATGTCACGACAAGTTACTTTCACCTTCAATAAAGGTACGTAAATAAAACAATAATATTTTTTTTTTGCTCGAAAATGGTAGAACAGTGCATCAACTAAATATTCAAGGTCATTTTAATCATTTGGTGTAATTGTCTATTAGTCAAACTAAATATTACTTTTGATCGTAGGTCAAATGGTGCAAAATGATGATAAAACTTTACACGGGGCAAAATGATAAAAAAAGTCATGTTGCAAGGGATAAAGTATAACTGTAGCTGATCCTAATTTAAATTTTAAATTATATAAAAACTGACAATTTCCATGTTTACTTCTATCGTATGCCAGCACTAGGAATAGGCAAAAATAACTGAAAAAACCGTGAAAATTGGTCCATTTTTAACAGAAGGATGATGGTAACTGGATCGAATTTCTAAGGGGCCATTTGGGAAGAGGGGTTTGGGGTTGGGAATGGGATTGAAACCCATAATGAGAGTTTGGGTTAGGGGGATGGAATTTAAGATTTGGGAATGAATCCCAAAAATTTGGGTTTCCCCAAATCCCAACATTTTGGGGGGTTTGTCAAAACCTAAATTTGATTCCCAAATTTGTGTACACACACACCCATGCATGCATACACACACATAAATATATATATATTTATTTATCTATTTATTTATTTCTATACACACACACACATACATATACATATATATATATTTACTTCTATATACACACACACATATACATATACATATACATATACATATACATATACCTATGTATATATGTACACGTACATATACATAAATACACACACACACACATATTTATTTATTTACTTATTCATTATTTATTTATTTATTTATTTATTTATATATACACACATATACATATACATATACCTACGTATATATGTACACGTACATATACATACATACATATACATATATATAAGTATATATTTATTATATATAATTATATATATTATTTATGTATTTATTTATTTATTTACTTATACATACACGCACATATACATACACATATACCTACGTATATATGTACATATACATATACATACATATATATATGTGCGTGTGTGTATTATTTATTTATATATATACATGCATATATACCTATGTATATATATACACATTTATATACATACATATATTTTTTTTTATTCTTATATATATTTATATATTTATTTGTATATTTATATATATTTATTTTTATATATACAAGCATATATACCTACGTATATATGTACAAATTCATATACATACATACATATACCCACGCATATACATATACATTTAGTAATGATACCTATTATAGGTACTGAACCAAACATATGTATTGGAACTAGAAGTTTCATTCCAAACCTGTGAGCAATGATTTTGATTTTGATTATGATTCCCGAGTGCAAACCAAATGGCTCTTAAAAGTGTCTGGGTTAACTGAATCTCATTTATAAAAGCAGTTTTGATTCCGAATATCAATTTTTAAAAATAGCAACTAACCAAACCGGTTCACATAGATATCTTAGAGGTTAATATTTGTGGATATTACAGAGGAAAAGGAGTATTAAGTCATTTCTTTTTCAAGTCCAAGATAAATCAAAAACCTAAATATTGTATTTAATTTTTCTTTCTATTTATTTTTTATCTGTATATTATCCTTTGTTTTGACAACGAGACGCAACTTAGTTAGTTAATAAGATGCTTTACCTGAGATCTATAAGTTTTGGGTTAGAATCACAAAGGGGGAAGTAAAATGCCACTGTTGATCCTCTTAAAAATACACGGACACATATATTGTGCTTTGTTTTATGTGCTTTGATTATCATAGTTTTTTTGAAATTAACTAAAAAATTAATTTCATATAACGTAGATGTAGCATATGGAACATAATACAAGTATTTTTCTTATTTGTGTTGTGAAAAAAAATTTATTTGTATTGTTTTAACTTTAAAAAAATGGATGCAAAAGTTTTAATTTGTAATTTTATTTGATTTTTTGCAAAGTAATTGAAACTATATAAGTGGTTTCTTTTTTTTTTTTAATTTGAATATCTATTTGCATCCTAGCAATTGTAATAGAATGTAATTGGTGAACAAAATGCTTGAGACAAGCAGTGTACTTCCTTGTAACAAGCTTAAAAAAGTTTGATCAGAAATAAAATACTAAATTTTTTGGGCCAATTGCTAGAAATATTGTGAAAACTAAAATTCATCTAAAAAATGTGTTGATTGAGATTTGATTTCTGGATTAAGGGTTGCCGCCAACAACGTTGGCGGCGACCCAAGCATTTTTCCTTTTTTTTTTTTATTTAATAGTGTTGCCGCCAACAATGTTGGCGGCAACACAAAATATTTTCCACTCCAGTCCTCCAAGGACTGGAGTGCAATTTTCCATATTTGTAATATAAAGGCAAAAAAAAAAAAAAAAAAAAATTGGCAAATAGTGTTGCCGCCAACATGGTTGGCGGCAACAAAACATTGCCAAATTGCACTCCGGTCCCCGAAGGACCGGAGTGCAATTTGGTTAAATTGTAACCCAAAAAAAAAAAAAAAATTATACTAATAGTGTTGCCGCCAACAAGGTTGGCGGCAACCTAAAAAAAAAGTAATATTTTTTTTAGTTAAAATATAAAATAAAAAACACAATAAAATATTTTGAAATAAAAAAATTGAATTAAAAAGAATATAATTTTTTAAAAATAAATTTGGGTAAAATAGTGTTAGTTTCATACGATTTTATTTTTTTATTTTAGTTAAAATATAAAATAAAAAATATAATGAATAAAATATTTTGTAACAAAATAATTTAATATTTTTAAATTAAAATTTTAAAAAAGATGGTCCAAAATTAAAAAATAATTTTTGAAATTTTGAATAGTCACATCGAACTTGTTAGGCATGAACACACTTTTTAATTAAAGGTTTAAGTGTTTTTAAGATTTTTTAGGATAAATGTTTGAGATTAGGGTTTCAATTTTTAAGATTTTTAGGATTAGGGTAGGGTTTTTTGAAATTAGGGTTTAATCTTTTCAGATTTTAAGATTTTTTGGGTTTAGGTTATAATTTATAATTTACAATCGATAGTTTGGAATTTAGGGTCTAGGGTATACGGTCAAGCTTTTAGGGTTTAGGGTTTAGGGTTTAGGATTAAGCTTTTCAGATTTTAAAATTATGCATATTAGGTATTTTACAGATAAATTTAGGGTTTATCAAGTAACTAAATTTTTAATTCATTTGAAACTAAATTATGTAATTTGGCTTTAGGGTTAAGCTTTTTGGATTTTAAAATTATGCATATTAGGTGTTTTGCGGATAAATTTAGGGTTTATCAAGTAACTAATTTTTAATTTATTTGAAACAAAATTATGTAAATTAGAGTTTAGGGTTAAGCTTTTCGAATTTTAAGATTTTTTAGATTAGGTATGTCGGAAAAATAAGTTTAGGGTTTTAGGTTTAATTGATTTGACACAAAATTATGTAATCGAGGGTCTAGGTTAAACTTTCAGGGTTTAGAGTTTTTAAATTAAGTGTTTTGGGGATATAAGGGTTTAGGATTTATCAAATAAATAAATTTTTATTTCATTTAAAACAAAATTATGTAACTTAGGATTTGGGTTATAATTTAGGGTTAAGAATCTAGGGTTAAGCTTTCAGGGTTTAGGTTTAGGTTTTCAGATTTTAAGATTTTTTGGATTACCTGTTTTGGAGATATAATTTAAGGGTTTAGGTTTAATTCATTTGCAACAAAATTATGTAATTTAGGGTCTAGGTTAAATTTTGAGGGTTTAGGGTTTCTAAATTAGGTGTTTTGGGGATATAAGGGTTTAGGATTTATCAAATAAATAAATTTTTAATTAATTCAAAACAAGATTATGTAACTTAGGATTTGAGTTACAATTTAGGGTTAAGAATCTAGGGTTTAGGTTTTTCAGATTTTAAGATTTTTTGGATTATGTGTTTTGGAGATATTATTTAAGGGTATTAGTTTAATTCATTTGCAACAAAATTATGTAATTTAGGGTCTAGGTTAAACTTTCAGGGTTTAGGGTTTTTAAATTAGGTGTTTTGGGGATATAAGGGTTTAGGGTTTATCAAATAAATAACTTTTTAATTCATTTAAAACAAGATTATGTAACTTAGGATTTGAGTTACAATTTAGGGTTAAGAATCTAGGGTTTAGGTTTTCGGATCTTAAGATTTTTTGGATTACCTGTTTTGGAGATATAATTTAAGGGTTTAGGTTTAATTCATTTGCAACAAAAGTATGTAATTTAGGGTCTAGGTTAAATTTTCAGGGTTTAGGGTTTCTAAATTAGGTGTTTTGGGGATATAAGGGTTTAGGATTTATCAAATAAATAAATTTTTAATTAATTCAAAACAAGATTATGTAACTTAGGATTTGAGTTACAATTTAGGGTTAAGAATCTAGGGTTTAGGTTTTTAGATTTTAAGATTTTTTGGATTATGTGTTTTGGAGATATAATTTAAGGGTATAGGTTTAATTCATTTGCAACAAAATTATGTAATTTAGGGTCTAGGTTAAACTTTCAGGGTTTAGGGTTTTTAAATTAGGTGTTTTGGGGATATAAGGGTTTAGGGTTTATCAAATAAATAAATTTTTAATTCATTTAAAACAAGATTATGTAACTTAGGATTTGGGTTACAATTTAGGGTTAAGAATTATGTAACACTAGTTGTTTTCAGCTATATTATCTGAAATTAACCCTTAAATATACATATAAACATGATTAAATCTAATATCTAACTTCTAAATGTTGATTATTTGAATTATTACATATCTGTTTCTTTAGCAGTTTGACGGGAACAAAGTTGAGTGCTCACTTATCCACAATAATGATGTATAATAATAACATTTCACATTATAATTTCATATTCAAGCAACTTACCAAACATTACAAACATAAAACAATAATAAATCACATTTACAAAATCTAGCATAGCATTAAAAAAAAATTATTAATAGAATAAAAGAAACTAACTTGGATTTTGATGCGGTTGAAGTTGAAGTTGAACAAAAGAACCAAGACAACTGCAAAACAATTACAAAAATAAAATCAGAAATCACATTTAATTCACACGCTCTGCATTCGTTAAACATAAAAATATCATGAGAATAAAAAAAAGAATTAACCTGGATTATGGAGACGAAATTGAAGAAGATGAACAAAAAACTCAGAGAGAATTGTGTGAAAATTTCAATGAGGAACACTTGTAGAATGAAAAAACAGGAGCAACGAAGAAACGAAAACAAGAAGAAGGAAGAAAACTGAATGAATAAAATGAACATAGAATGAAATAATATAACCGGTTGCTCAATTCAAAGTATGCTAGCTAAAATCCAAATTCAAAGTCTGAGAAAACTCATTCATTGCAGTGTAAAATTATTTGATTTGACAATTCGACTGAAATTTGTGAAGCTTTACGTAAAGATAAAATTCACAGGCATTGCTATTCATAGGCATTGCTTTTTTTATGTAGGTTTTGCAGTCCTTTCAGGCGTGCATAAAGATGAGTGAAATTCATTGCATAAAGACAAATGAAAGTTATGAATAAGGACGAACAGATTTTTTGCACAGTGAATGACATTATTGCCGGTAATGAGAATTTTTTTTTTTTTTTCAAGTTGCCGCCAACCTTGTTAGCGGCAACACTATTCTTTTTTTTTTTTTTTCAGGTTGCCGCCAACCTAGTTGGCGGCAACACTGTTAGTATAATATATTTTTTTTTTTTTGTTACAATTTAACCAAATTGCACTCCGGTCCTTCGGGGACCGGAGTGCAATTTGGCAATGTTTTGTTGCCGCCAACCATGTTGGCGGCAACACTATTTGCCAAGTTTTTTTTTTTTTTTTTTTTTTTTTTTTTTACAAATATGGAAAATTGCACTCCAGTCCTTGGAGGACTGGAGTGGAAAATATTTTGTGTTGCCGCCAACATTGTTGGCGGCAACACTATTAAATAAAAAAAAAAAGGAAAAATGCTTGGGTCGCCGCCAACGTTGTTGGCGGCAACCCTTAATCCAGAAACCAAATCTCAATCGACACATTTTTTAGATGAATTTTAGTTTTCACAATATTTCTAGCAATTAGCCAATTTTTTGCGTTAAAAAAAATATCCAATAAGCGAGTGCGAGAGGGCTGAACTCTGAGCCGAGAAAGTGAGAAAGTGGTGGCGTGGTAAAATAAGCGACGGATAAAAAAACACAAAAAAAAAAAAAAGAAAGGCCTGGAGAAGCTTGGGTCTCACCGGCGTCACAGCTCCGGTGCTTTAATAAGAGATCTCCCTCCCTCGTGCATTCATTTATATTCTTTAAATAATTGGATCTCCATACATCTGTTGCTACTCCTCTTCTTTTTTTCATAGCCTAGATTTAGAATAAATAAATTTGGACATGGAGGAGGAGGGTGTCAAGAAAACTTCGACTCCTCCCAAGACGAAGTTGGAATTGGTGCCTTCCCCACCACCATTGATACCCGATTCGCTGATTTTTGCCAGGCCTCTTTCCTTTCTTTTATCAAACTTTTGCCCATCGATTAGTTCAGTGTATTATAGCTTTTTTTTTTTTTTTTTTTTGCTGTTTGATTTTGGCATTCGATCCAATTTCTGGGGCCTGTGCAGCTTTATCCGGTTTGTCTTCGGAAAACTTCAATTTCACCGATAATATGGTTTCACAAGCTCTCTGCTGTTGGCACTGACGTTTGGTTGACGTTGGACTATCATCGTTTTGGATGATTGTTATTTCTGGCGCTTAGAATTTTGCATTCAGCTGGTTTAAGGACCTAGTGAGTGGCACCAATGGCCTTATTTCAATTTTGGTCCAGTGGAATTCATTTCTTTAAACTGCAATATTGTTTTCTTGGACCCAACCTCCTGTTGGAAAAGCTTGGATGTGTGTGTACGGGCATATGGTGAGAGAAAATAATTGGTTAACAAAGAGAATCTTAAAAATAACTTCCATATTAGGCATTTGGTTTTCTGCCATGTCAGGTTCTTACTCGACATACGTGCCTGTGATTTTGACATGGAGTTTTGTTCTGCTAAAGTTTCATTAAATTTTTGTGACAGGCTATTTTGATTATATATGTTCAGGTACGCTACAGGAATCCCAACCTTATTTGGTAATGATCTCTTCAATGTCCTTGGCTTAAAAAAAAAAAAATTTGAAGAATTTATCTTTTTTATGATGCCCTTTTGTTTTTCTCTTTCAAGAAAATCCACTGTATGAGTTTCTCACTTGTTAATCTCTTTGCAGTTAAGAAAGGCGATAAAGTAGACCTAGCTGCATTACTTAGCAAACTATACGGGACCTCAGAAGATGAGCTGAAGAAAATGTTGGAAAAAACCAACCGACTTCTCAGAAATGTACTGAAGAAGAAGTCTCTCACTTGGCATCAGAATGCAGAACAGAAAACCTGGACAACATTGACGCAGGTGAATTTTAGAACTGTCCAATGACTGACCCTGCTGCTCTAGTAGAGCATTCTTTACAGTGTACATGTTCTTGCTAATATCCTTATTATATCCAAAACAAATGGATTGATCTATTTTGAAGATCTAATGGATGAACCATCTTTATCTTCCAGTATGAGAATACTATAAAAAGACTACAATTTGCAATTTGAAATAAAGGTGAATTGGATGAAAGGATATTTATTAATGAGAAGGATAGTTTGCTTGGATCTGGGAGCTTGTCTAGCTGTGCAGTAAATACGAATAGTGCCAAGGTGTGTTTCCTAATTAAAAAAATACCCACCTTGTTAAAAAGGCTATAGTTCTATTTTTTTATGGTTGGTTTTTCTAATTCATAGAGGAAGATTGATTTGATTGCATCACCCGCGAAAACAATCACAAGCCCACTCTCTCCCTACAGCTTTCCAGCTCATGCTCATCTGAATGATTTCCTGGTGGTGGCAACCTAAGAATGGCAGCTTCTCCTGTAAACACAGCAATTACCACTGCTGGGTGGCTTTGGACTGTCATTCCTCCACTTCCATCAAATCCCTCACTGGAGTTGGAGAGGTTCCTTTCATCATACGATAGAGATGTAACTGCTGATGTGATAAGGAGGTCTCAGATAACATTGGAGGCTAATATTTCCTAGTTGTGGCCCTGGGAGTATTCTGCAGCTGGAAGCCTTCAAAGTACAAGCTCGATGGGTAATATATGGGCAGAAAGACGTAGACTTGAGGCACTAAAGTTGCATCACAGAGTACTACATGGCAGAGTCCGAAAATTTGCATGCTAAAAATTTAACCTCTTTAGTAACCAATGAGATGTTTCACAGATGTATGCTCATTCTTGCCACACATAGGACAGTGACAATTTTGTTGGAGAGAACTGGTATTACAACTTTTGATCTAAGCAATGTGATAGAATTTTCCATTAGACATGAGGAAAGCATTCCTAGGGAGTTGAGGTTGGCATTTAAGTTCCTTGGAAGAACTACTTTTAGAAAGCATGGTGTGGGAGAAGGGCTCTTCAATGTACAATTCTCTGATTGTTGCAGGGCCAGCTCTTTCTGCAGAAATAATCGTCTTGGATTGTTGACTGAGCCAATGCCATCTTTAGATGCAAGTGCTATGCACATTAACTTGTCCTCTGTGTCATCATTGCAGAAAAATGGAACTGTCCCAAGTAATAACATGCCTTAACCTTTCTTCAAAAATTTCTTTCCAATAACTCTTACTCATTCCATGGCTTAGAGGTGGAAAACTTGTATACAAAGTGGATTATTGAACTTCAAGCTTTTCTTGATGTTAAAACAGAACGACTTATTGTTGTTTGTGTTCCAGCGTGCTAATAGTATTCCTTTTCCCTTGGATGACATATATAAAAATAATAGTTGCGGTTCAGAATGGAGATATTTGGCCATCCAAAAGTGTGTGCATTAATAACACAGCATGCTGGTAGATTGGAATTCCTTCACGTCATCGGTGGAAGATCGCCTGATAGCAGTTAACAAACTGAAGTTAAAGCTTTCAACACCTGTGTTGCAGTCTGTTTTTTCTGGGTCAAAACTGCAGAAGCAGGAGATCATTTCTATTTTTGTGAACCATGAAATTGGATTGTTGGTCTACTTGTTAAATGCGCTCTAACTTGAAATGTTTTGCAGCTCTACAAGGCCAATCCTGGTGGTGGAGGAGAAACTTGTGCAGAAACTGCAATCACCATATTAGTTGGCAAGGTATTATTCTTTCAAAAAGATTATGTAAGGTTGCTTTTTCCTTTCCTGGCAGTATGGGAAAGTTAGAGCACTTAAAGGTCAACTCGAAATGTGCTTGCAAAGTGTAGCTTTTGTTGGCACTGAGTGCTGTTTAGTGTACCTTTTACCGGCGAAGAGAACTGGCAAATTAAATGAGGCTTTTCCTTAATCAGCCTTTAATGAAAGCTCATGCCTGCTTTTCATTGGTGCTTGTTTGGCCAACTTGTAATCTTCTTAGGAATCATATGTAAGTGTTACACCCTCATCTGGGTCTTCATTAGGAAAGTGTAGGATATGGTTTATAACTGGAATTGTCTGCTTTTTGACCTCCTCCATCTTCAATATAATTTTTTTCACTTACCTGATTTGAGTTAATTATTACTTCTTTGCTAAAGCTAAGGTGAAAATGATTGTTTTATCCAGATCGGAAAGTTAGCAGCTGTCTGGATTAATGGTATGCTCAAGCGGCTACAGCTGTCTCAGCATATGAGAGGCCATTTACCTTTTCTTTTTTTTTTTCAGAAAATTCTTAATCAGCAGACTACTGTTTTCTTCAATTGCTGCATTGACCAAATTTTTCCGTGTTGTTTTTATGGAGTTGCCAAGGTACCATTGGGTTCCAATGAATAAGAAGAATGATGTTCGCACATTCTTGTAATATCTAATATTTTAAGTTTCTACCTGCAGATTTCACAACTAAACCTGATCATTAGAGAAATCATTTACAACTACAGAAAACAATGCAATCTTTTGCGGTGTTTCCATTGACTGGACGTCAGCACGCCAGAGAGGGTTGTATTACAGTTTATATTCTCTTGTCCCGAATTTTTTCTGCACACACTGAGCCTTTTAATTGGTTTTTTAAACACAAAACTGGACAACATTATGTTAATATTAACGTTTTACAATAAAATATTCATTCCTGCTCTTAAACCCATTTTAGTTGAGCCCTTTCTGGCAGGAGCACCTCAGAAAGTTTACCAAGTTGCAGAAAGGTCAAGTCTCTGTGACTTGCTTTTCTGTCATGAAATTTGTTCCCTTTGTATGAAAAACACAGAGGCAGTGGAATATATGCCTGCAAACTTCGTCTGGGCAAGCAATTTATGGTCTTGAATGATTTTCGTTTGTCTTCCCTTTTAAATTGGTTAATGCCTCGCATCTCTAAAGACATCTCCATTTACAAATCTCCCTTGACATGTCTCAAAAGAAAGTCTCTGCTGGACATAATGTGTATGCCTCTCCCATGCGATCATCAAAGGCAGTATTTTGTCTTCTGGAGTACTCTTTTTGGGTGATCTTGAACTTAAAATTCTTGTCATTTTGTCTTTTTATGCTGTTAGTTTAAGTTACGCATGAGGAAAATGCATGACATTTGTTCATGTGTTTTTCAATATATCTCATGGTAACATCACGTGTTTATTACTTGGCTTATTGGCTGTTTCAATTTTAAAAGCCTGTGATATCTTTCTTATGATCTTGAGTAGGCTTACATAAAGTGAAATATTGAACTAGTTTGAGTAGGCTTACATGTTTTAGTGTTGTAGAGTTCAATGGGAGAATGGTTTAGTGGGCTTATATAGAAACAGAAAAGGTATGCCAGTAGCTTCATCCTATTTGATGCGCTCAAATCTTCAGTGACTGTTCATTTTATCTGATAAACCCAAGTGTAATGGGGATTGCTTACATAACAGGAGCAACTTTATCTATTGCAAGGACGTAGCACACAATTTGTTCAACACTTGAATGGATTTTTCCATCAATGGTTAATTGCTCAAAAGTGTTTAATACAGCTTTGAGTCATACTTGCAGATGGATGCTTTGATCTCACACAGTTCCAAAAGCCATTATGCTTGTGTTGGAAAAAGTACACATTCTTATCAGAGCCCCTCAAAAGACTTGAATGCCATCAGTAATAGTTTGAATGGGTATGAATAGCTGATCCTTAACAGTTTTTCAATGGATGAAAGTAGCCTGGCAAACAGTTTGTACCTTTAGGATTGGAACTGTCGGTCATCATGTGGACTCTTGAAATCTGAGCAACCTGATTCATAATGTGCAGTTGAAATCCATGATTTAAATATTCTTTTGGCTTTTCACGTTTAGCATTTTGATCATAAGGGGTACTGCATGAGCGGTAAGTTATTGTATTATGCCACCACAACCCCCAAAATGATGCTTATGCTTGTGTTCATTTCTGATTCTGGAAAATATAACCGGCTAGTGAAGTAATTCTCTCATTATCGTTTTTATCTTTCAGTGGCTCATGGGGTTTGCACCCCTCGGGTTTTTTTTCTTTCTTTTCTTTTTGCATGTTACGACTTTTGCATGCAAAAGGTACTCGAATTTGAGGGAATTTCTGGAGATCTTTAGTAGACAAAAACTGTTCGAGCATTTTCTTTTTAATACCAGAAAGAAGAACCTAGAGTTTGACATCAAGGATCTAGTTCCGTTTAGGATTCTGCCTCTCTACTTGTCGTTACTGATTCCCATTAGCGAAATTGACTGCTAATTAGCTCTAAAAGAAAGAATTTCTATTTACTAATGAAGCCATAGCTCAATAAAATTTCTGTTCAAATTCGCTAAACGTCTACGTCCTGGAATATCCTGTGGAGTGAATGCCTGTTCCTTGTGTAACAAGAACCTGAATTGCTGGTAAATGGATTTTTTTATTCAGAAATGGGAATACCGGTTGTAGATATCATTCGAAGATCTACAGAGGACACACAAGGCTTGTTTGTAATAGATTTTTTAACGAACTTTTGAATTATAGATTAATAATAATCTGTATTAATAGTGCTATAATCTAATTTTTGAATTATAGATTAATAATAATATGTATTAATAGTGCTATCAATTAAATCTCAAATTAGATTTTAGATTTTTTGTACAACTAAATAATTTTAAATTAGTTGTACAAAAAATCTAAAATATAATTTGGAATTTAATTGATAGCACCATTAATACAGGTTATTGTTAATCTATAATCTAAAAGCTGGTTAAAAAATCTATTGAGAACAGGTCGACAGACTTGGCTATGGAGGTGGAATTCATCTGTTTTTGCACAGTATTTCCTCTACCTTTCTTCCCTAATAAAGCTCTGGTTGCATTGTATCGTCTCGTTTCGTTCGGATAACATTAACAAATACGGAGAGCAGACATATATCAAGTCAATAAAATGGAAAAAGGGACACCGAGGTCGTCCATGTTAATTTTTGAGCAATAAAATTTCAGCCAATATTTATAATTGGTGGTATGATGACCGATTTGGAGCCTAACAAAACTAATAACCGTCGATGGAGAAAATGTTCTTTTGCCTCAGTATCCAATTGCTTAAAGCACGTCGTGTTGACGTTAACTCAATGTTTTGATTATGTACACGAACTGTTGTTATTTGATTTTGAACAAAATTAAGAATTGGTTATTTCATCCAGTTTGACAGAGAAATATTAAAAAAAAAAAAAACTTGTATTAAGTATGAAAAGTCCAGCTGTAAATGGGAAAACGACTTGAGGACAGAATTTCCCATTAAGCAATCACTAGCCTTGCATTAGGACTTAAGGAGGTTAGTTTTCCATATTTTTGTTCACAAAAACTAAACAAATTAAGCTAGCTCCAGATGAAACCAACATTGAGATATTTTTGTTCCACAACAACCAAATAAACAAAGCCAACTCCATATGAAACCAACATTAATGAGAGGGGGGCTGGGGGGAGCAAGCATGCATGCATGATTATGAACCAACCTCTAAATTAATTAAAAATCAAAACCATCCAAAGCTGGAAAAATTGTTGTTGGTGGAATTGCAGGAGTCGTTACGGTGATCATGAATATTAACGTCATCAGCTCCAAAGTTATCCAAGGAGGAATGATGCATGAAGTCGCAGCTGCTCCCTTGTGGCTGTGAATAAGTCGCAGCTGAAATGACGTGGTTGTCGTGATACTGAATATCGCTGAAACTTGGGCGGCCGCGCTCCGACGTCAACTCAAGAAAAGTCATGTCATTCAGAACCCCACAACCCATATCTGAAAGCAACGGTGGCTCAGTTGAACTCCCCATGTAGCTTGATGTAATATCAGGTGGTAATGGTGGCAATTCGGCCCCGGATCCGAACGACAAGCTGCCCGTCATCACGTCATTACCGTTTACATTTGCCTCCGGGGGTTGGAACACTAAGCCGCTGCTCATGTTAGCAGTATTAGCAGCACCGCACACACCAGGAGCGGTACTTGGCCTGGCAACACTAGTATGAATATGATGATTCCATTTGTTCCAGTACCCGCCGCCATCTCCAGCTGAGAAGCCAGAAAACAGCTCAGTGCCGGGGGCGGCGTTGTTAGTTTGACTCTGAGTCTGACCACCATGGCCCCCAAAGAATAAGAGCTGAGGATGAGAGCTGCTTATACTAATCGTGTCATGCTGTTGTTGTGAAGCATTGGAATTGGAAAAGAGTAGCAATCCGGAGGATAGGTCACGCTGCATGTGTAACATTGATTCTGATTCTTCGTCAGGGGACATGATACAAGTGACTGAGGAACCTGGGGGCATGTCAGAGTAGACGAAGTTTGTGCGAGCTCTAGAACCGCGCATGGAACGAGCAGCCCTGTCATAAGCCAAGGCAGCCTCCTCGGCGGTATCAAAAGTGCCCAGCCAATGCCGCTCTTTGGTGGCGGGATCTCTTATTTCAGCGGCATATCTGCCCCAGGGCCTTCTTCTCACCCCAAGAAACCTGTTGCTTGACTGATCTTGTTGTTGTACTTGTTGCTGCTGATTCTTTCTTTTGGTTTTCGAATTAGGGGAGGCTGCTGATGACGATAAATTTTCCCCCGCCTTATTAATGCTTGTACTGCCAGTATCCATGCGTGTATGTGTCCTCCGAATCCGAATGGCAGCTTTATTATTATATAGTATTATTAATTAGGCAATATACCCAGCTATGGTCACTGGCTAGTTAACGGATGAGTAGTACTGTAGAAAACCAAAGGATTTCAAGATACGGTAAGGTCTTGTGGCAGAAACTCCTGTTTGCGGCTTGTAGTCTGTGGCAGTAGAAGAAGAAGAAGGAGGAGGAGAAGAAATAGAGTCAGATATTATTCGGAAAAACGATAGCCAGAAAGAGGAAAGAGGGCTGGTTTGTTAATTTTCGGCCGTTGTCTAACAGGCTGCACAAATACTAAGCGAAAAGGAGCTGCTATTATAATATAATTGCTACGCTGGTGCTTCAATTAATTACACTTGCTTCACTTATATTTATAGACGACTGCGGAGTCTTACAACGTTACCATATATACGACTAGTGCATATATACTCAAGTCCCTCTACCGATCATACTTTTATTACTCAAAATTTCTTAGGCTATTTATTAGTGAGTACTGGTATAAAAACTCTCATCAACCTTAATTCATTCCGTCATGTTATGTTCTCTATAAAACTAGTCGCATCTTCCTTTATCACTTTTGTACTGCTACTTCTTAATACAAATGAATGGGCCATCCATTTTCTGCAAAAAAGCTACAACTAACCTCCTCTTTCCATTCCATCATTCATCCTCACTTATTAGAGTATCATGAGAGCCATTTGTTCAGGTAAATATTATATTCGGTCAGAGAGATAGCTAGTCTCTCTCAACTATTAATATTCGACTCACTGGACGTTGATTATTACTACTTACTCGTATTCATCTCGCACGCAATTACTGGAAATTATTGAGGGAATAGTTTATGATTTTTTTTTTAATTAATGCAATGTTAATATGAAAAAAGCCTAAAAACCACTAGATTTTTGGCAGTAACATTTACCTGCTCAGTGTTTAATCATAGCATATGATTCACCGGTTGAATGGTAGTCAATACTAATGCTACCCTGAAATGTAGATTATTGCACCTAATTCCGTTCAGCCTTATCGATATACAACATATTAGAGGATTTCAATTTCATTTATAAGACAAAAATTATATTCACACACTCTTTCACTATCTATTAGCACCAAAATTTCCACTTATAACGGCATGTAAGAAATCAAGAAAGTTGCGGGCATATGATATTTTATATAAAAATCTTGTATTTGTTCTCTCAAATTCTGCAACTGCAAAATAATATTTCTCCACCTGGCTATTGCGTTTTGCTCTCTAATGTATTGATAGATGTGTGCGTTAATTCGCAGGGCACTTGATTTACATATATTCAATTCTAGTAATTAATCAACACAAATCAAGTAACGGCAAGCTAGTAGTCTATCTTATATAGTATGCTTATATAATATAAGTTGATCTCCTCACCATCATCACGATCTACCTCTGCAAAGAATGATAGCTCGGTTGGCATGCATGTATCTATAAATTCCTGCAAAAGATGTTATACTGGTTTGTATATCTCATTCTCATGATTGCTCAAAATGTATATTAAGATTCAATCATCATCATCGTCGTCATCATCATCTGGATTGGATTGGAGTAACACAAGTGCGATAAGCGTGCAATCATTGGACTCATTGGGACTTCATTGCGTTACCTCTTTGTTCTTCCATCACTCCTAATCAATTGGCAAGTACTTCTTTTTTTTTCTTTTGTAATCAATTATTCGTGGGTTTTAAAATTGGAGAATTTTAGAATGGAACAGTCCAGAGGATTGATTTGATTTGGGTGGTTTTAGGAATGGATTACGAGGAAAATGCTTAGGAAACAAGAGTCCAGGTATGAACTAGGAAGTTATAGGTGGTGAGGGACATGGGAATGCTATTTAGGGAGGGACTACGACTACGGCTACGGCTAAAAAGAAAGAAATGGGGCCTCGCGCGGGGAAGAGAGATAAAAAGGAAGAGTGCAGTACGAGTACGTGGTAGAATAATTTTGATCCATGTGCGGCCACTTTGAGGCAATTTATTCAATGATATGTTCCACAAGGCAAGTCTCTCCTCCTAACTTTCAATTCCATATTACTTAAAAAAAAAAAATCAATCCCATATTCTAGAAGTTGGTTTTTGAGGGGGATATAGACTAAACTTTCCCGGGAACTCCCTTCACCTGTGGCAGTTGGCGGCTTTTGGGCAACATTAATTAATATCTTTTAATTGTGAAATTCACTATAAGCATATTACGAATATTAGTATGAATGAACACTGGTGGTATGTCTTCTCTAGTGCTCCTGAGACTGAGGAAATTGGGTGAATGTGCATATGCATATTACGAGTAAATTAAAGCCAAAGTCGGGATAAAGGCACGTTGGGTTCCATGTGATCAGCGGGACAGTTGGGCATGTAGCTTCTCGCTCTTCTAGGCCTTTTCTTGAAAAGAAAAGAAAAAAATCCCATCGAACAGTAGTCAGCAAAAAATAATAGTCAAGGCACCGTTTGGTTTAAATTTTTAAATTACTATCACTGTAAATATCGTTAACTTTACTATGAGTATAGACTTTGATAATTCTTCCTAACATGTTTGATTTAATAATAGCATGTGTATTATTACTTTTAAAAAGGTAAATGAGTTTGATAAAATAGTATTTTGAAGAAATCATAAACACCTTAGTTAATCACTTTCACTTCGATTAAAAGATAATAATAGTCGTTTCTCAAACATTAACAATGGGTGCCATTATTATTAATACCTATTACTCTCTTTCTCTCTTGTCTTGTCCCCTCTAAACCAAATGCGCTCAACCAAATAACGCTCCCGCCTCGATCGACCAATGAGGAATAATCACTACAGCTGCAGCTTAAGCAACCCCAATTTTGAGGAGGGATGTCTGTTCGTGATCAATGCTGTCCTCCGGCCTAGAGTTCCACGCACAACTTATAGTTTTGGATGATAATGCTGGCCTATCTAATACCATTACTGATTGCTCAGGTAGTGGCCTATTATTCAAAGTTGTACCTCCGGAATCCCCTTGGTCCCGCACACAAACTTAAAAAAAAAAATAAAAAAAGTGAAAACCCAAAAAATGGTCAGCCTCGAATTTCTCGTGCAACGTTGAGTGAAAACAATGTTGAAAATTCCGGCGGTCATACTTATGTGTGGGAACCCCCAGTCATGACTGGAATAGTTTGGAATGTGAAAATCTCATGCCTGCCCCAACCCAAGTTTGACGGACAAAATTCACCCATTGCATGCGCTGTATTATCTTTGATGGTGGCATATTTACTTATTATGGATGTGTTTTATATCATTCAGTAAATGTATATGCGCAATAGTAGTAATAAATTGATTCTCGAAATTCAACGTTTTGTTTTTTATTGCCTTTCTTCATGTGCGTTTTCTTTGTTTCTTTTGCATATTGAAGTTGAGAAACTGCTAAATATCTTACGAGTCATTAATTAACCAATTACTTCCTCCGTCCCATTTTGATAGATTTGTTTTTCTTTTTCATACGTCTCAAATTATAGTGCAATTTTTATTTGAAGAATTTAATTAATTTTTAATTTCTCTAAAATGCTCATATTTATTACTTTATTATAAGTGAGAGATGCATAACAAATCATGCATTCACATATCAAATGAAACTAATTTAACTTATAGTGTAATTTCTATATTGTATTTAATGTAAATGTTTAATGATGCATATAAAGGTATTTTAGGAATATTATATATTAATTTATTTTTTTAATAAAATTAATTAAAAATTTTTAAATTGTGTAAAAAAAAATTATAAGTCTATCAAAATAAAACGGAAGAAAGTAGTTACTTTACCCACAGCAGCACTAGCTCTTCGCAAGTCAAAAGATCAACCCCCTTTTGGTTCATAGGCAGTGGAGGTGACTCAGCCCCTAAAATCCTGCACCGGGCGCTTGGCCCGTAGGAAAGAAAGAAATCTTGTTGGACTCTATTGGTGGACCGGACTATCCCGGATAATTTGGTAAAAGAAATTCATTTTCAATTAAAAGCACCAGAACGACAATATATCTATGAACACATCTAGCTTCCCCTTTACAACCCCCCGCCCTCCCCCTCTCCCCTCCCCCGAGTGAGTATTGCGTGCACCACGCGCGCCACGTGGCGTGCCACGTGGTGCACTAGAACCAATCACACATCGCCAAATAATACAAGGTATGACCCACCATTGCCACGTGGCGATAAATTATTGGTTCTAGTACACCACGTGGCAATGCACGTGGTATATTGTATACTTTTCCCCCCTCCCCCTCCTCCTCCCCCTCCCTGGGGGGCAACAAAAACCAAAAAGCCAAAAAAAAAAAAAAAAGCACACTTAATGCTACCAATATGATACCAAATTAATGGTACAAGTCGTTCAATTTTGATCAGGATTGTCTTTCAAACACGCGTAATGACCGTAACAGGAACCTACTTTTTAATATATACTAGTAGGATTTAAGAAACTGCATCATTTGCTAGTATTATTAAACAATTTTAAGGAGAAGATCGAGGCGCGCACGTGAGAGGGACAACCACCCCCTACTCTATTCCACTCTTACCGCACCTGGTTTAGTGGCTGTTAAGGCTGTAAACGAACCGAGCTGTTCATGAACAAAGCTCGACTCGACTCGTGAAAGTTCGAGTTCGGTTCGTTCGTATAACTAAACAAGTCGAGCTCGAACACAAATTTGAGCTTGTTTAATAAACGGGTTCGGCTCGGCTCGGCTCGTTTATTAAACGAGCACAAGCTCGAACCGGCAATACTTGGCTCGGCTCGACTCGTTTACAGCTCTAGTGCCTGTTGACCAAAATTTGATCCTATACTGTTTTCTGAAAGGAAACTTTGGTCAATCACTGGGCAAATTTGTTAGAAAAAAAAAAAAAAAAGATTGGGCAACTGTGGGTGTCAAGGGGGTTTTGAGAATCTAGAGGTGTCGCGTTTGGAAAACGCAGTGCTAAATTTTTTTATTATTATTATTAAACGCGGGGCATGAACAGTAGCGTCGCGTTGGGAAACGCAGCGCTACTATTCACACACTATTCACTGTTCACTCTTTTTTTTTTTTTTTTTTTGCAAAAGAGGTTAGTGTTTAAGGTTTTTTGGATTATTATTTAGGTAGATTTATAGGATTTAAGTAAAAGTAATTGAAATAGTTTAATGTCTGAATTGAAGAATTTTAGATTTAGAAATAATAAAGTTATAGATACCAAATTTTGATATACCACTAAATTTTCTAATATCTTGTGGGCCATTTTTAATTTTTCGAATGTGAAATCTGATTTTTAGAGAAAGTGTGCAAAAGTCTTATGGCAAAATTGTAATTTCAGCGCGTAAACACTTTTTTCTGTCAATTTTTAATTTTTAAATTCATATTTTATACCCTTGTAGAAATTTCTAAATTTTGAAATTTTTCTATATGAATCACTATTTTTCTGTGTATTACGTTAGTTCAAGGACAAAATAGTCATTTTAATTTTTGAATGCCTTTTTTTTGCCTATTTTTGAATCCCAAATTCATATTTCATACTTTTAAGTATATTCTAAATTTGTGATAATTTTTCAGGTTCAAAAACTTTTTTTTTATGATGCATACGTACCTGAGGCAAAATCGTTATTTTTTTTAACCTAAAAACTTATCACAAATTAAAATATGCTTAAATTTATGAAATATGAATTTAAGATTCCAAAATAGCTGAAAAAGACATTCACAAATTAAAAATGACTATTTTGCCCTTGAATTGACGTAGTACGCAGAAAAATAGTGATTCATCCAAAAAAATTACAAAATTTAGAAATTTGTACAAGGGTATAAAATATGAATTTAAAAATTAAAAATTGGCCAAAAAGGTGTTTACGTGCTAAAATTACAATTTTGCCAGAAGACTTTTGCACATATTTTCTTAAAACCAGATTTCGCATTCGAAAAATAAAAAATGGCCCACAAGATATTAGAAAATTTAGTGGTATATCACAATTTGGTGTCTATAGCTTTATTATTTCTAAATCTAAAATTCTTCAATTCAAACATTGAACTATCTCAATTACTTTTACTTAAATCCTATAAATCTACCTAAATAATAATCCAAAAAACCTTAAACACTAACCTCTTCTGCCAAAAAAAAAAAAAGAACAGTAAATAGTGTGTAAACAGTAGTGCCGCGTTTCCCAAACGCAACGCTATTGTTCATGCGCCGTGTCTGGGAAACGCGGTGCATGAATAATTAAAAAAAAATTCAACGCCGCTTTAGATTTCCAAAACCCACCTCTAACACCCACAGCTGTCGAATTTTTTTTTTCCTAACAATATTCTAACAAATTTGCCCAATCACTAGTCATTTTTTGTATTATATTTTCCGCAAAATTCTATTTGACTCCAAGAGAAATTTAAAACAATGAAAACCAGTTTCTCGTCGGCTGCACTTCGTTTTTAAAGAATGCCATTTTAGAACTTGTTCTCAATATATTCTGATTTTTAAAAAGTTCAAAATCAATTATTCTTGATTTTTACTTAAAAAATCTAAAAATAAGGTAAAAAAGCTGTTGAGAACATTACAAAACAGAGTTTTCAAAATCAGGATCTAAAAGCTAGTAGAAAAAAGCTGCTGAGAACATATATTAATCATTGTTGTGCCTAATTATGTTCAACACTCCTTAAAGGAATAAAAGAAAAAGATATAAATCAACTTTGAAAGTTCATAATAAAAATTAATTTTTTGTTTAGGTAAATTTTCTTATGGACTCTAATTCGTTGAGGACTTATATGTGAACAAAGACAGTAAACAAATTACCAGGATTCGAAAATTTTGGGCAGAAAATTTTTTTGGGTATTGTCTTCTTTTTATTTTCTTTGTTGCCTTTTATACTAATTGTGACAATTAAAAACTTTTATTTTTCTCAACTAATTACAATTTTTTTAATAAAACTCATTAAGATACCCAAAATTATTATATACATAACATCATTTATAAGATAAATATGGTAGTTTGTCCTTATACCAACTTTAAAACAAAATAATATGTGTACAAAGATTTAAAATAATACCTTTTGCGGTGAAACATACCATAAACACAATTCAACGAAGATTCAAGTGCCATTGCATATAATTTAATATAGACATTTAAAATGATGGTTAAATTTTCTATATTTATTTTTAATAAAAAGGCCTAAAGTTTAGAAATTTTTATTTTAGTTGCAACTATTTGTAACTTATTCTCGCATGTCTAATAAGCCAATTATATTTTCAAAAAATAAAAATTTGTATACAATTCACAAAAGATGAATATACAAAAAAAAAAAACAAATTTCTAAAAAAGTTTGGATATTCGTTTCACGAGGATTTTATTTGTTTCACTAAAAAAATTTTCATCCAAATGTCAAATACATTTTTTATTAAAAAAACTATTAATTTCACAAAATGAAATGTCGTTTACTTTAAAATTTAAACCTTTTGTTTCATAACAAAATTTAACAGAATTTTCTATAACATGCAATGCACTTTTCTCCGTACTAGTTTTAACTAAACTTGATAGTTGTGAGTGCTCCCTCTTCCCTACCAAGCAACATACGATATATGTTTGATCCCACCTCCCCCATTTGCCTAATCGAACATGTTACTAAGCCTTAACCTTATTAGGAGGTAATCGAACTTGTTACTACTAAAATTAGGAGGGATAGATGGGTTTCAATTGAAATCACGCCCATACTAATTGTCGGGTTGGGGTCAATCAGTCTGCTCTATGATTTCATGATTGACAACCTTTGGTTATTTGATTACACATCTATTATCAATCCATCATATTCTCGTTAAAAACAGAAAAAGAAAAAGAAAATAAACGAGAGCCTTAGCCATGATGTCATAACAAATATGAAATTGTTTGAGATTAACAAATATTTCACAATTTCAATTAAATCCCATACATCCCCGGCCTTCTCTACTCCCCGCGTACAAAATGATAAATAAAAAAATAAACAAACGAAGATATAACAATATTCTCTGGTTCGGTTCCTGTCTCGTCTCTCCCTTAGGTCTCTTATGCGTAAACTCTACATCTAGCACTCACTCCTTTCCTTTTCCCCATCTTGTGGCTCTGGACATATGGTGGTGGTTTTCGTGGACGTATGCTGGTTTGGCGGTGATGGGGCGGGGCCAGCGTTTGATTATGGATGAATGATAAAAATTTATATATTCTCGAAATATATAATGTGAGAAATATTCTTCGTGCATTTAGTTTGGGATTGATATTTGAAAGTGGAAATCTTGAACTTGGGTTTGGTGAAAATTGGGGTTGCAGATTCATAGATTCCGTTGTGTTTCTGAGTGAATCCCAAGGTTCGAAAGAAGTTTAGGATGTCAAAGAGAGTGCTATGGTGAATCCCTTATGGTGCGTGAATGTCAATTCTGATGGTTCGGTGCTGGAGCTACCCCTCCATGAATATGTTTTGAATCTTTTTATCAACCTTTTAGTATTTTTATAAGAGATATAAACCTCTACTCGAGAAAATAATTCCAAACATATGTGGTCAGAGACAAAAGAATGATGCCGCCGGCGAAGATCATTGCAAACGTATGTGGTCAGGGTGATGCCGCCGTCAACTGGTGGTTTCAGTCGTGACGGCTGCCACCGTAGGATTTCTGACTTCTGTGAAAGAAAAAAGAGCGTTGGAAAACGCGAGAGGGAGAGAGAGAATTCAAAGCTCATTACTGAATTATGGTATACTAAACATTCTGTACGGACTTCTGTCGAAACCCAATACCATTTTTTCCGTTTAATTGCCATTGATGAATTCAAACCGAACGGGTCCTTTAGTTATGTTTTGGATCGAGTTTTCTTTTGCCAGCCGTCGTACAAGTGAAGATGAGTGGGCAGGGCCCAACTTGGGTGTTCCTTTCTTCTAGATTGAAGAATAAAATGGTACCCTTCATCAATTCGTAAAGATCTACGAAGAATGCAGACCCAACACAAATTTTCATCGCATCTCTCTGGTTGTTCAGCACGCATACCACCTTCCCCGGTCATTGACTCTCTATACTGTTGTTCTTTCAACATTCCCTAGGATGGACAGAGCAACGCAAACCTATGAAGTTAATTTTAACATCCAAGTTTGTTTATTTTTTCTGTACTTCATTCTCCACCCAGCAGGAATCACCAAGTTGTACTTATCTCGCTAGATGCTTAGATTGATTGCACTAATAAGATCCTCAGTCACACCCAACAAATCTCAAACATATCCTTCACCTTCAAAATAAATCTTAAAATGTGAACGTGACGTGGCATTTTGTTGTTATGGAGATTGGAGTCTTTGGCACTGGGAATCCTAACTGCTAATAACCATCTACACATTTCTAATTTAATGAGTTTAAAGAAACATGCTCTTCCCTAATACGATTCTCCAAGGCCTAAAGGCTATTTTCGAATAAAAAAATTCTCAACCAGAGAGGCCCCTAGCGCACGTCAAAAGACCAACCTAAAACTTGATGCACGAGGAACGTCACAAGCATCCATGCAGCTTTGCCAGCCTATAATTTTATCAACTAAAAAAAGAAATGATAAAAGTGTAGCATCAGATAACAAACAAATGGGAAGCCAAAAGTCCAGATTAGTTTCATTAATTCATGTACTCAGATAATGTGCAGATGATGTTCGATCCCAACAAATTTTTTTAGCCAATTTTTCCCCAACAAACCTTGGAAGGACACACTAAACATCATTTCTTTCTTTTTCTCTCCAAAAAATCAACATGGAAGATTCTAAAAGTTAATAATCAAACACAATTTGTTAAATATTTCCCAAAAGAATGCTAGAAAAAGAAAACAAAAAGGAAACCAAAAGAACAAGAAGTAAAATATATCAATAACAACAAATATGTAGAAACAACAGGTACAATGTAACCAGAAGCCACCTAGCATATTCACGGCTAACACAGAATTGGCAATGAACTCCATTGGGGAAAAAATGCCCATACACTTCTCCATCTATTCGATGTTTAGTCCTTGTTTCTTCCTACCAACTTCAGAATCACAAATTAATATAAAAAAGGGAGGGTATTCTTCCCAAGGTGCATCTAGTCCCCATCACACAGAACAGCCTCAAAAGCAAACACCAATTTCAACAAAAGCAAGGACAAAAAAATACAAATATAATACTATAATAATTAGGCCTAATAACAAGCAAGTATGGTACGCAAGAAGCTAAAAACAAACGAATGCACATCATTTCCCTCATCTAATGGACGTTACATGTCAAACGGAGTAATCAGCATAAGGTATACAAAAAACAGATTTCACAGGTGCCAAATTTAAAATGAAATTATCTCATCCTCCAAATTTCCAATGCCACATTTACAACACCTGGTAGCATCAATAATCAGCAGAGATGTTAATTGCATATTCAACAATGTAGCTGCGATTCAGCCCAACAATGAGAAGTCAAATGCAAATCAACTTCTGATGTAGATCTAACCTCCATGAACATTACAAAAAAACTAATTACATCACTGAGAATTAACAAATGCTGATTTTGTGCTCTCTTATCACCGACTTACGGAATAGTCACTACACAAGTGTAGCTCAGTGTCTGAGCATCGATAAGTGTTGCATTCTCAAGTGAGATCTCACATGCTCCATCAAAGATAACCATATAATGGCAAAAAAGATCCACACAGCCAAACCCGATTAAAGCATCTGTTACATCATATGACATTAATCATACTGACTCTCATGGATAAACAAAAAAAAAAACACAGAAGTCTACCAAAAGGGACAAGTCAACAAGCAGATTCCTGTTGAGATTTCAGTCAAATACAAAGTAACAAACATAATCCGGTATTGTAGGTCGAGACGAATGGAAATGTAAACGGAAATGTAAACATAGTGTTCAAAGTCATTATAGGTTGCAAAATTAGTTCTTAGAAGCAACATGGTAAACAAAATCATCAACCAAAAACAACAAAATCTTTGCCTCACTTTCTCAGATTCAACAAACTTGTAAACATCAATAACAGCAACCTTTGGAATTCCCTTTGATCACTAAAACTGCGAATCAGTCACCCTTTCTCCTGAAAGAACAGCCCTCGGTAAGTCTGGCACGTCCACCAGTGGGCTGGCACAACACAGTCTGGCAATTACCACAGACCACCACTGTCTGGGAGTGGCTGAACACAGTTGTTCTGCGCATACATGGACATAGACAGAGATAATGGATATATCAATAAAATCGAACGAAGAAAATTAGTAAACGAAAAACAAGCTAAAGAATAAAACTACTCGGAGGGCTAACTCACATGTTGAAGCAACCCTGACATTTGACATCCTACAATAACACCAAAATGAAACCAAACAACTCATCAACAGATAATAATTAAGACTACAAAAAAAGGAATATGCGAAACCTTAAAAAAAAATAAAGTACAGGATCGATGCATTGTTTTGAAGCATTAGTTAGTAAATAAAAACTACACACATGAAGCTCTGTGTGTGTGTGTAAACATCGTACCATGAAGAAGGAATTGGGTGACGGCACCAGACGCTTGAGCTTGTGCTTCCTCTTCTCCAACTCGGCTGGAGGGTTTAACAAATCGACGTCGTTTGGAAGAACCTTGTTATCAATTACAGTATATATACAAGGTTAAGAACAGCAAACAAGCAATGTATTAAAAAACAAATAAAAATAATACAATAAACGAATAGCGTCAAAGAATCGGATCAAATCCTAGTATGCTGAGATTTCCAGAGCAAAAACCAAAACGATGATAGACTCGCTCTTACCATATTTCAAAATTGGATCCTTAACGCAATTTTAAGATGGAGATAGCGGAAGCCACCACAATCCGTCTTGAATTGAAATGCAAGTGTGCGTGAGATGCGTGATTAGGGTTTTTGCCATAGTTATATACGACCTCCCCTCCATTTTGTGAACCGTTGGATACTTAAGGACGAAACATCTCAACCCTCTGTTTGTCGCGTGCGCTCTCTGGCTCCCTAGGGCGCCAAGGGTAGGCTTGTCCATTTACCACCACGTCTTCCTCGTCTTTTTTAATTTTTATTTTTAATGAAAAAAAAAAGATACAACGTTTTTCCTCCTATCTTTCTACTCCTCTTGTTGTCTTCAATTTTTGCCCTCCGATACTTCCAATTTTCCTTTCAACCCCTTCATTTATGAGTACTCTCTTTTCATTAACACAAATACAGTTGACACGAGTTAAATATCTAAGTTATCGAACTTTTTTTTTCTCTTTTATCATCAATTCTCATCACAATATGTGTTTTTACCTCACATAATTGGGGTAAGTCTCCCAAATTTGTATTAGAATAAGCTCCCAGTTTTTTTTTTTTTACCACACACAATTGGGTGTGACTTCCAATCTCAATTTACCATTTTCCTCCCTCCCGGCTCCTAAATGTCAAAGTTGGGGTTAAACCCCCGACCTTGGCATGGGGAGCACCACCAACCTAGCTGGGTTGTCTGGTTATCAAACTTGGTTTCAAATAAAGACACAATTTTTTTCCAATCAACGCGCATTAGTATTTAGTATCGAACTCGAAGTCTATACATTTGTGATTTCATGAAATTCAAATTTGATTTCCATATTGACTTGTCCAGCTAACTTATATTTTAAATAGAAAATTACAATTTTGATGCCAAATGTTTGGGGCATTAGCAGTTTTAGTCTCCTAAAGTTTAAATAGAAGTAAATATGATATCAAATTTTTTATTTTTTTAGTACATTTAGTCCAATTGACCAATTTTGTAAAAATTTTACCAAAATCCGGTTACGCGATACTCACATGCTAATGGCCAATTTTTCAAAATACAAAATAGGAAAAAAGAAAAAAAATTAATTGCTATAATTTGTAATTAAAGGCGCACAAGAATGCATTATTCAGGCAATTTTTTTAAATTTTATCTGCTTATTTATCGTGTACTAACTCAAATTAATGTCTGTAATTACGATTGTGATAATTAAATTTGTTCTCTTTTTCTAATTTTTTAAAAAATTTTAGTCACCGGCACGCAAGTATGACAATAATGGATTTCAGTAAGATTTTGGCAAAACTGGTCAATAGGACTAAATGTGCTGAAAAATTAAAGCATTTGGCACTATATTTGCTTTTGTCCAAACTTTAGGAATTGAAACTACTGATGCCCTAAACATTTGGTATCAAAACTGTAAATTTTTTAATTTCAAAAGACCGTCTAAAATGTCCAACGAAGGGTAAGTTCAATAGTATCTCTGCAAAAGAGAAAGAACATTAGTGGCATCAAATTTTTGTAAGAATTAGCTACGATGTTGAATTGGAAATGTGCCTAACAGTAAGTTATCGAGAAGTCCCAAAATGACATAGCAATCATCAAAACAATGGTTAAATTCAGGCTGAAACTAGTCTTCCAATTGCCATAGTGGTTTTGTCGTCGCTATTTTTCAATAAATTTTAAAATATAGTTAATTTAGAAATTTAAAAGTATGAAAGTGTTGTCGAAATGTCAAAGAGTAGTTTGAATAAAAAAATTTTGACAAAAAACACATTAATGCATTACTTGAATAGTTACTTCCTCAACTTTTGTGGAAACCATTCGTCGTCTGGACAATTTCTTCAGAATATGAAATATTGTTTATACATATTATCTGAGTATTTTTTTTTTTATTTCATATACATCACGTTCCCATCCAACGAGGAGAGCATAAGTTCAGCAAGAGCTCTACTTAAAACTTGGATAACCAAGTGATACTACGAAAAATAGGAGTGTGTATGAATTATTTAACAAATCTAATTGAAAATCGGTTGACTATAACTGTTGGCATCAGGTTAACAAAATCACTAATCGTACCATACTCTATTTAACCGATTATATGGGTTTCGTCATACAAGATAACTGAACTTAATCCTAAAAAAAAAAAGATAACTGAACTTATTGTATTTGGGAAAATTATTCTTTACCCCCAAACATTAGATTAACAAATATAATAACATTATATTTTTTCCAACAGACAAAGCTTGTCCAAATTAAACAATAAATTGTATCAAATGAAACTACACTAATAGAATAAATATCCTAGAAATCTACTACCAAATTACATTATTATATTTTGAGCTTTTTAAACCACAATATTGAAAATAGTAAATCATGTAACAAGTTCTTCACTTGTTTCTATATTTTCAGCATTGTACAAACATCAATAATTATTTTTAACATAAAATATATATTGATTTTCAACAAAAAAATAATTAACCACATATAGGACTGGTTCAAGAAGCTTCAATTTTAAAAAACTAGAAACTATATCCTAATCATATTTTCTCAAATAAGTTCAGGTACTCGAATTATTTTAAAAATTTATTATAGTTACTTAAAATTTTCAATTTAGACTAATTTAGTACTCTCAAATTTTTTTTTTTTTAGAAAATGTTGTCCCCTAATGTGGAACAGGGGTGTAAACGAACCGAGCCAAGCCTGAATACTATCAAACTCGAGCTCAAGCTTGTTAAAATTACTGCTGCTCGAGATCGAGCTCGAGCTCGATTGAGTTTGTAATTCGAAGCTCGAGCTCGGCTCGTTAATTTTAGGGAGAGTTCGAGTTCGACTCGAGATCGCTTGTGAAAACACAATCAAGCTCGAATTTGAGCTCGAGTTCAAAATTCATATATAATTAGCATGGGTAAATTGGTAATTTTATATATAATATTTAATATATATATTTCGAGCTGCTCGACGAGCTGCTCGAACTCATATTTTACTGCTCGAATTCGAGTTCGTTTAGTATACGAGCTGCTCGAGCTCGACTCGAGCTCGGTCAACTCCAAACTCGAGTCAAACAGTAGACCGAACAGCTTGCGAGCTGCTCGGTTCGTTAACAGCCCTAATGTGGAAGCATACCCTGTCAACGAGTTGGGTTCGGGTCGGAATTAGATATTCTAAACCTGGACCCAACCAAGAAAAAAAGTTTTGGATTCGGACCCGTATACCTGACGGGTCCAGTCTTTTGTTCTCGGATCCGAACTTGATCGGGTCCAAAATCGGGTCGGGTAAACCTGCACATAATACCAAGCCAGAAGAATAGAGAGAAAAAAATGTGTCAAATTTCTTCACAATTACAATATCAAAAACTCAAATTCAACTTTCAATCCCCCAAAAAACTAACTAAAAAATAAGTACTCATCACAAAATAATACTATCAAATTTCTCAAAATATATCCTAATTCAAAATTTGAAAGTAAAAACTAATAATGCAAAGCCAGGTCCGTTTACTCTTTGTTTTTTTTTTTTTTCTCATTTCCAAGTCATTTCCGTCACCCCTTCTTCCCTCCCTCTCTCACAGACAAATTTCTTCCATGATTGACAAAGTATTTGGTCAAAATATCTAGTGGGAGTGAAGAGATTTGGAGAGAGGTTTTTTAAGCAAATGTCCCCGAATGGACAGATCTTGAGAGAGCTTGAGTTGGAATTGTTGAGGAAATGAAAGAATGAAAAAAGGACAGGATGAGACAGATCTGTAGATGAAAAAAAGAACAGAGTTTGATGAAAGAAAAAAAAGAGTTTAATGAAACAGATCTGCAGATGAAAGAAAGAAAAGAGTTTAATGAAAGAGATGAAGGAAAACAAAGGAGAAAGAAAGAAAAATGGACAGTGGGTGAAAGATAAGGGTAGCAAGTGGGGCGCGTGGGCATCTGGTCAAAATATAAAATATAAATAGAAAATATAATTATTTATTTATATAGGTACGGGTCCGGATCAGGTCAGAATGAAATATTCCGGACCTGTGCCCGTTTTTGGTAGAAAAATTCAGGTCTAGGTCCAGGTTAGGTAAACAAAATTATATTTGTATCTGGACCCAAGAAAAAATAGCCGTCCGGGTCCGAGTTCGACTTTGGGTCGAGTTTGGTTCGAGTCCAAATCCAACCTATTGACAGGCCTGCATGGAATACAATGGTTGACAGCCAACCCATTATAGAAAATTTTTTAAGTGGATTGGATTTATGGTCCTGCGTATGGACGTGTGAAAGCGTGTCGTATAATATAATGATGCATTATGACATAAACCAGTGACGTAAGAATATTTATGTAACTTTATTTTTTATTACAAAGTCAACCGTGAACCAAGTCACGTAAGAATTTTCCCGCATCCTAAGTGCTAAAGAGTAAGATCTTGAGGGGTAATTTTTAATGAATTATGGTGGTACCTTTTAAATATTTATTTTGTAATTTCAATTTGTACAGTGATTTTGTACGGAATTTTTTGCAGCATTGCTGCTTGTTAAGAAAGAGGAGGGGAAGAGGGGGGTCGGGGAAAGCATTCTTAAATGAATTGAGCCTACGAATTTTACTCATAGAACCTCGTGGTGGATCCAACAGTGGATGATGAGGTCAATTAAACTCAGTCTTACTTGGATCCCTATCCCCTGTTGGATCTAAAAAAAGAGCTGCGAACCTTGTCTACTTGACGAAAAATTTTGTTGTTTTGGGGGCTGCGGGGAGGAGTGAGTATTGTGTGCACCATGCGCGCTACGTGGCGTGCCACGTAATGCACTAAAACTAATTACACATCGCTAAATAATACAATGTATGACTTACTATTACCACATGACGATAAATTATTAGTTCTGATACACCACGTGACAATACTCGTGATGTATTGTATACTTTTCCCTGCGGGGTGGGGCCGAACGAAAAGAGTTCAAAACATTAAAATCCAAAGTCAAAATCAATTAATGAAGTAGATGCCTGATATAGTACAGGTATTTTACACTTTAGTTGAGGAGACGAAGGATATATACATCCAATAACATGAATAAGACGAGGAACGACCAATCAAAAGTGGTAAAAGTGGATCGGACGGCCCTTAGACGATCAAACACGTCACAGGGTTTTAGACACGGACAGCGATAGGATAGGAGGAGAGTGAGAGGAGTCAAAAAAACCAGTACTCAACTCCGTCGGCTTCAGCCACTCCAACTGGAACCCGGCCCGCTCATACTCAATCTTTATACCGCGTAGTCTGTCTGTTGTATCGGAGGAGAGATCCAAAATGTTGCCCCCGGAGCTCCAACCCCGTTCCTTCCGTCCCTACATCTCTTCCTCCATCAGCGCCCCTTCCTTCAACGCCGGCGATGCCTCCTACCCTAACCCTAACCCTACCCTTACCCCCACCCTCAATCCATCTTCTTCATTTTACGCCGCCAGCGGCAGCCGCACCTCGGCCTCTAGATCTCTCAAGAACTCCCGATTCTCCCCCTCGTCCTTCGCCCACAACGCCAGAATAGCCGTTGCATTAGTCCCCTCCGCTGCCTTCCTCCTGGACCTCGGCGGGACTCCGGTGCTCGCCACCCTCACTCTAGGTCTCATGATTGCCTACATCCTCGACTCTCTCAACTTCAAGCCAGGCTCCTTCTTCGCCCTCTGGTTTTCTCTCATCGCCGCTCAGATCGCTTTCTTCTTCAGCTCCTCCCTCATACTCACTTTCAACTCCATCTCTCTTGGCCTCCTCGCGTCCTCCGCATGCGCAATTACCAATTTCTTCATTGGCGTATGGGTTTCGCTTCAGTTCAAGTGGATCCAAATCGAGTATCCCACCATCGTTCTCGCCTTGGAGCGCCTTTTGTTCGCCGGCGTTCCAATCGTATCCTCTTCCATTTTCACCTGGGCAACAGTCTCTGCAATTGGTATGATAAATGCTGCCTATTATCTAATGGCATTCAATTGCGTTTTCCATTGGATGTTCTCCGTACCCCTCGTGTCATCCTTCAAGCTGAAGCAGGAAGTCAGCTACCATGGTGGTGAAGTTCCGGATCAAAGTCTGATCCTCGGTCCGCTCGAAAGTTGCTTGCACACCTTGAATCTCTTGTTTTCCCCCTTGCTATTCCACATTGCTTCCCATTACTCAATTATATTTTCCTCTACTGCTTCTGTCTGTGATCTGTTTCTTCTTTTCTTCATTCCCTTTTTGTTTCAACTCTACGCCTCCACTAGGGGGGCATTGTGGTGGGTTACTAAAAACGATCGCCAGCTCCACAGTATCCGCTTGGTCAATGGTGCAATTGCTATGCTTGTTGTTGTACTTTGTTTGGAGCTCAGAGTTGTTTTCCATTCATTTGGCCGATACATTCAGGTGCCGCCTCCTTTGAATTATTTGCTTGTCACCATCACAATGCTTGGAGGGGCAGCCGCTGTAGGTGCTTTTGCACTTGGCATGGTTTCTGATGCTTTCACGTCACTGGCATTCACTGCTTTAGCTGTCACTGTTAGTGCTTCTGGAGCAATTGTGGTTGGATTTCCTGTATTGGTATGTGTTCTAGATGTTTGCCTTACAAGAATTTCGACTTTCTTGCTGAAACTGTCCATATTCTAGTAGAATTTAATTTGAACAATAAATTTGGAGGAGTATGTAAGTATTTATAGGCTCTGAATGCTTCAAAAGCCAATCCTACTGTGCTAGGATCATAGCCTTAATTTGAACAGGTCAATATTTTGAAATAACCTAAACCATTAGGAACTAGATTATGGCCCAGATGCAAAAGTTTACCATATAACCATTAACTAAACAGAATTAAATTTATAGCTAAGTATTGCAATTCTAGCACAAAAATTTACATTAACGATTAAAATAATCACAACATCAGGTGTCCGTAGATCAGTTGCTAGAAGATTTTCTCTACATTTGCATATCCTAACCTATATATATGTCACTTCTGCGCCAGATGCTTGTATATAGTATAATGTGCTTTGACCTTGCTTTATGCTATTTGCTCTCATGAAACTGAAAGGAAGTTAATTTCCTTAGGTATAGGCTTCAAGGCTTTTTGTGTTCATTCTTGTTTCCTTCCGGCTATGATGATAAAAGTATGGGCTTTTAAGTTCATTGACATGATACACAATTGATCTGGTTACATTTCAGTGAATGCTGAATTGGGAGTTTGTTGCAGGATTCTTGAGAAATATTTTTGGAAAAATGTTTCCTTTTGTCCTTGTTTCTTCCTCTTTCTAAACAATGGGGAAGGTTTTTGCTCATGCTTTCCACTGGTTTGACGTTTTGGTGGAAAGAAATACATTTCTTTCTACATTGCCTGTAGTCAATTTGGTAGACATGTATTGGTCATTAATATGGTTGGTGGGATATGAAATACACTTGCACGTCACTCTAAACAAGAGCAAGAAATACAAAAAATGTTGTATCTCTTATGAAGAAAACTCTTCTGTTAATGTATGTTTCATTCTTGCCTCCATAATCTTCAACTTGCATAAATATTCTCTTCCATATAAGAACATTTTCATAATTATTAGCTCTGATTCCCAACAGTTATCTAAATTGGAAGTCTTTTGCTGTAGTTTTAAATTTTGCTATCATGTGGTAAAATTTTCTATCAATCTTTTATGTTTGTTAGTTTTGTTGTTCTAGTGGTGGCTGTAGAAGCAGCAACTGTTTTCTGGTTGTGCCTCCATATTTGCTTATGAGTACATGGTTATATATTCGTTGCTGAAGTTCTTTTTTACATGTTTCTTGCAGTTCATTCCACTTCCATCAGTAGCCGGATTTTATTTAGCCCGTTTTTTCACCAAAAAAAGTCTATCATCATACTTTGCCTTTGTTGTACTAGGTAGCCTGATGGTTACCTGGTTTGTGATGCATAATTATTGGGATCTCAACATTTGGATGGCGGGCATGTCTTTAAGATCTTTTTGTAAACTGATAATTTGTAGTGTCATCCTGGCAATGGCTGTTCCAGGTTTGGCTCTTCTTCCACCGAAACTTCACTTCTTTACTGAGGCTTGTTTGGTTAGCCATGCCTTGCTCCTATGCTATGTTGAAAATCGCTTTTTCAATTACTCTAATGCATATTACTATGGAATGGAGGATGACGCAATGTATCCAAGTTACATGGTTATCATGACTACTTTCTTGGGTTTGGTTCTCGTAAGGAGACTTTCCGTGGACAACAGGGCTGGGCCAAAGGCAGTTTGGATACTTACTTGCTTATATTGTTCGAAGTTGGCTATGCTTTTCATGGCATCAAAGTCCGTTCTGTGGGTGTCTGCCGTTCTTCTGATGGCTGTTTCTCCGCCTCTGCTTCTGTACAAGTATTCGCTGAACCTTTACTTTTTTTTTTTTATTTATGATGAAGAGATTGTACTAGGTTTTCTGATAACATTAGATGGCAAACTCCTCATTGATCTGACTTTGCAGAGATAAGTCAAGAACTGCCTCGAAGATGAAACCTTGGCAGGCCTATGCACATACTGGTGTAGTTGCTTTAGCCATTTGGTTTTGTCGAGAAACAATTTTTGAAGCTCTTCAATGGTGGAATGGTAGACCTCCATCTGATGGATTACTGTTGGGCACCTGCATTCTGTTGACGGGGTTAGCTTGTGTGCCAATAGTTGCTCTCCACTTCTCGCATGCAATGGTGCTAATTTTTTCTTTCCAACTTTTTCTCACCATACTTAGTGTTCTTATATTTAAATTAATTGGAAGAAAAGTGCTGTGGATCATCGAATTGACCACAGGATACATACATAATCTACTGCCTGCTTGCATTAAGGCTAATGTTTGATTTGTTGTGCCCAATAAAATCACGTCCCTTTTTGGTTAAAGTCCTCTAGCCAAATTATTTGCAATTAAGTCTCAGGAAAAGCAAGTGTTATTACTTTTTAAGTTCTTCTCAGATTAGATTTTATCAAATATTTTTGTGTACTTGCACTAATTTTGTTGAATTTACTTTTATACATACTATGCAGTCTGCAAAGAGATGCTTGCTGCTGGTGGTGGCAACGGGTGTATTGTTCATTCTGATGCAGCCGCCAATCCCCATTTCATGGACTTATCACTCTGATGTAATCAAAGCTGCTCGGCAATCTTCAGATGACATCTCAATATATGGTTTTATAGCATCAAAGCCCACGTGGCCTGCATGGTTGCTCATTGCAGCAATCCTGCTAACTCTTGCTGCCATTTCCTCTGTCCTCCCCATTAAGTACATTGTTGAATTGAGGACATTTTACTCCATTGCCATTGGAATTGTTCTTGGAGTTTACATATCTGCGGAGTATTTCTTGCAGACTGCTATGCTGCATTTCTTAATTGTTGTCACCATGGTCTGTACCTCTGTGTTCGTGGTCTTCACACATTTCCCATCTGCCTCGAGTACAAAGCTTCTTCCATGGGTATTCGCGTTACTGGTTGCTCTCTTCCCTGTGACTTATCTGTTGGAGGGCCAGGTGAGAAACAACAAAAGCCTGATTGGAGATGGTGTAGCTGGAGATTTGGAAGTGGAAGACAACAGACTTGCTACACTGCTGGCTGTTGAGGGTGCAAGGACGTCTCTTCTTGGTCTATATGCAGCAATCTTTATGCTTATTGCACTTGAGATTAAGTTTGAGTTGGCTTCGCTTTTACGAGAAAAGGTTAATGAAGGGGGTGGACTTAGACATACTCAGTCTGGTCAAAGTGGCTCTGCTAGTGTCCCTCCAAGATTAAGATTCATGCAGCAGCGCAGGGCCTCTGCTGTGTCAACCTTCACAATAAAGAGAATGGCTGCTGAGGGGGCTTGGATGCCTGCAGTTGGTAACGTTGCCACCATCATGTGCTTCGCCATATGCCTGATTTTGAATGTCAATCTTACTGGTGGCTCAAATCGAGCAATATTGTTCTTGGCACCTATCTTGCTACTTCTTAACCAGGATTCTGATTTTGTTGCTGGATTTGGGGACAAGCAAAGGTACTTCCCAGTCACTGTAGCCATCTCGGGCTACTTGGTCTTGACTGCCTTGTATAGCATATGGGAAGATGTATGGCATGCAAATGCAGGATGGGGCTTGGAAATAGGTGGACCAGATTGGTTCTTTGCTGTCAAGAACTTGGCCCTCCTTATTCTCACGTTCCCAAGCCATATCCTTTTTAATCGATTTGTGTGGAGCTACACAAAGCCGACTGATTCTACGCCATTGCTTACCATACCCCTTAATTTACCTTCCATCATAATAACAGATGTCCTCAAGATTAAGATATTAGGGCTTCTTGGGATTATATATTCCTTGGCCCAGTACCTAATCTCAAGACAACAACATATCTCGGGTTTGAAGTATATTTAGATAGGAAATCAAAGCACTCTGTACGATAGTTTTTTCTTCGGTTTTTTGTGGCAATTCTGAAATGAGGAATGAAAGCTTTTGCTGCTACTAGTTTGCTTCATCTTTTGGTGCTATTGAATGCCTAAATTAGCTCAGATATATATGAGTGTTACTAAAGCGAGCAGTTGAACGCGAGGACGAATTCATTTTTGAAGTAGTTGCTTATTCTCTGGCAAATGGTGCCAAGTTGAGTCGCTCTTTTTCCATATTTTGTTGGGACTCAATGTGAAGTTTCTGAATTGATTTCAAAATAAATTTGGTATTTCGAAATCTTCGGTATGGAATTAATATATATCAAGCAATTGAATTTAAATTTGAAAATATATGGTTTATCACTTTCTTGAATTCGGTATATCTTTCTTAAATGCTTATCGAATTTAAAAATAGTGTATATATATATATATATATATATATATTTGTATATTAGTATATTACTATTTTGCACAAAAAATGTTTAAATTCACAATATTATATTTAAATTCGGTAAATACCAATTTCAATACTGATTTTGAATTGAATTTAGTAAGAAATCATGTACGAATTCACAATCTAATTTTGGTAAAGAATTTCAAAACTAAAAAACTGAACTTACTGAATTTAATATATCGAATATGGACTGAATTGAGTGAATAATTGATGGTGAGTGGAATCTCAAGTTTAACTATTGTGAATGGCGCGCACCCACATTCTTCTTTATTGTACGATGGTGCCCGGGCTTATTGAAAAATTCTTAAGTGGATTGGTTTACGGGTGGGCCGTTGATCCTTTGGTTTAAAATGCTCCACATCAGCCATGGTCCATGTGGGGCCCAAGCGGGACCCATTTTGTTACTCGCTAGTGGTCACTTCATTACTGATGTGGAGAATTCTGAACCAAGGAATTACAGTCTCACTCGTGGATTCGGCCTATTAAAAAATTTTCCGGGCTTACCAATGTAAACCAAAAGAACAAAACTCGTGTTGAGCCCATAAAACTTTTTGGGAAATTTACAAGTTGCGAAAATTTTATAGATGAAACTAGTGCCAAGCCGTTGTTTGTTGGTGCTATTGACTATTAAAGTTTTTTTTTTTTTTATCAAACCTACACCATTACATGGAGAGGAGAATTGGTGTTGATAAGATTCGAGCCTTCGACCTCTGGGATGGATTCATAGAAGTCTAAACCTCTGGGATGGATTCATAGAAGTCTAAACGTTTGACTTTCTATTCGTTCTCGACTACTAAAGTTTGGTTTATATTTCAATAAGCATAGCTGAACCTATTTAAGATCGACGGGCTATGAAATATGATAATTATCGAGAAGTGATGCACTGCCCGGTGTTGACTGTAGATTCACACAAATAAGGGACCATAGATTAGGGGTAGACATATACTGGTTAATTGATCTATGTACCTAATATTATAGTTGGAACCGATTGTTCTGGTTCGCTTAAGTTATTAATTGTATTTTACCTCAATAGCCAATTAACATTAGTCAGTTACTTGGTTAAAGAAAATGGGGTATTGCGAATAACTGAAATTATATAGTCTTAAGTTAATTTGAAAAAATAGATAAAAAATTATTACAACTTAAATACTTATTCAAATTTAAAAAAAACTACTTGTATAATTTCAATTACTTTCCAAAAAGAACAATAATAAAATTACAAATTGAAGCTCTTACATCCATTTAAAAAGAAAAAGTAAAAAAAAAGTTACAAGTCAAAAATTTTCACAAGTGAAAAAAAAAATACTTGTGCTATTTTCTATATTCCACATCTAAGTTATATTTTTTAGTTACTATCAAGAAAACATATGATAATCAAAGTATAAAAATAAATGATAATATACAAATATAAAAATTAAATAGAAACAAAAATCAAATGTGATATTGAAGTTTTTGAGTTATCTTAAATATGAAAATGAAAACGAAATGACTTAATATTTTTCAATTCCTGTATAACGTTTGCAAATATCAGCATCAAAATAAAAAAGAAATTACCTATATAATTTCAATTATTTTGCAAAACACAAGTAATAAAATTACAAATTCAAACTTTTGTGTCCACTTTTTTTTCTAAAGATGAAAAAAAGTTGCAAATCAAATTCTTTTAAACACAAGCAAGAAAAACACTTGTGTTGTTTACCATATACTGCATATAAGTTATATAAAAGTAATTTATTAGTTAGCATCGAGAAAATATATGATGACCAAAGAATAAAAAATAAATGATAATATACAAATATAAAAATTAAATAGAAACAAAAATCAAATGTGATATTGAAGTTTTTGAGTTATCTTAAATATGAAAATGAAAACGAAATGACTTAATATTTTTCAATTCCTGTATAACGTTTGCAAATATCAGCATCAAAATAAAAAAGAAATTACTTATATAATTTCAATTATTTTGCAAAACACAAGTAATAAAATTACAAATTCAAACTTTTGTGTCCACTTTTTTTTCTAAAGATGAAAAAAAGTTGCAAATCAAATTCTTTTAAACACAAGCAAGAAAAACACTTGTGTTGTTTTCCATATACTGCATATAAGTTATATAAAAGTAATTTATTAGTTAGCATCGAGAAAATATATGATGACCAAAGAATAAAAAATAAATGATAATATAATATTAGACTTTAGGACATATATGTGGATCGATTCGATTAATTACAATTTTTAAAAATTAATATAATATTTACAAATATGAAACTTTAGGATATATATGTGAACCGATTTAATTAATTGCGATTTTTAAAAATTAATACTCGAAACTGGAATCATTGTTGCAAATGAGATTCGATTAAGCTAACTGCTCTCAAAATTCAATTCTATTATTTATATTTTTGAGTTCAAAATAAACCAGTTTTTGTAATTTTTAAATTTTATAAGTATTTTTGCCCACCCCGACCATAGACAGCAAGAAGAGAGAGAGAGAGAGAGAGAGAGAGAGAGAGAGAGAGAGAGAGAGAGAGAGAGAGAGAGAGAGAGAGAGAGAGAACGAGGGCAGAGTTGGTATTTATGAGGAATCGGTCTTATCGATATTACCACTCCCCGTGTACAAGTGACTGAGTGACAGACAGACAAAATATCTCATTCAGAGACGGCTGGGGACTGGGGCCCTCTGGCTGCTTAAACACTACCGGAACACTATGGTTACCGTCGTCAGTTGTAGTAGCAGGCGCGAGCGGAATGCCGTTATGGTCCTGTTATTAGTATTATTATGGATTTCTGTAACTCTAGCATCATCATCCTCATCTTCATCATCAGGTTTAGATGACCCAACTCCGACTCCATGGCCTCACCAATTCCACTCCATCCTCTTCGTCAACTACAGTGGATCCCTCAGCCTAATAGACCTCTGGTACGACTGGCCTAATGGTCGCAACTTCAACATCATTCGGGACCAGCTTGAGGATAGTATCCTCTACGACCTCGAGTGGAACAATGGCACCCAGTCCGTCTACACCCTCGACCCGGGTCCCTCATCCTGCCGCTCTTCCCAGCTGGAGGTTGGCATTCTCCGCCCCAATTGGCTCGATGGCGCCACCTATCTTGGCCAACGCCACGTTGACGGATTTCTTTGCAATGTTTGGGAGAAGGTGGATTTCATCTGGTACTACGAGGACGTTGTCACTAAAAGGCCTGTTCACTGGATCTTCTTCACTGGTACCCTTACTACTACTACCACTACTACTACTACTAGTGTGTACTGCTACATACGGTGCTCGTGCACTCCTCTGTCCCACCATTTTAAGCTCTAATCATGTATTTAGCATTCCCCAATTTCATGTTCTTTATTTTCAGTTTTTCATCAACTGATTGCCACTGGGTCCTGCATTTTTGGACTGCATTTTCACCTCATAATGCCTGTATGCTACATTTGTTTTTTTTTTCCCTTGTCATTGAAATGTTACCTAGTGATCAGTCATTGGTATGCTAATTCTTTAATTCAGCTTGAAGAGTAGTATATTACTATCTGTTCTTTTCAACTAGCCCCTTGAAACTATCCCATCCAGTTTTCACACAGAACACAGTAACTTGACTCTGCTTAACAAATCTACAAAAAGCTACCTCAACTGCTACCAGTATGATGGTAGCTCATGCCATCAGATAAGCAGGTTTCAACAGTCGGCATCACATACCCACTCTATCTAAGTCTATGACTATGAATGAATGAAAATGAGGAAAAGGGGGGGATGGTTATGGTACAATTTTTAGCTAGCTTAAGCCAATTTGAAACACATTTGTTGCCAGAATTTGTTTGGTAACATCAGTGCTACCCGACATGAATATTTAACATCTATAAGAGCTTTTTGGTCTAAAAATCAATAAGCGGAATGTGCGTGTATATATATTGGCTTCCTTGTAACCTTTTCTTCCAACAAGTTCTGGTAAACCACTTTGTCATATTTGCAGGGAGATCAATTCATGTCATGACCTTTGAAGTAGGAGCAGTACTTGAGGACGCGAAATGGCAGGCACCTGTGTATTGTTTTAAGAACGAAGATGAAGAAACTGACACCAGAGCAAGCATGTCAGATGTTGATATATTGGAATATCATCGGATGACTTATTCATAGAGAGTTGGAGGTGCACTAGTTTTATTACATGTATTTGGACCCAATTAAGGAACTTGGATTTGTAGCCTTAGTTAACCTACCATGTACTTATTTCATCTAGTGCTACATGGCTGGAGCTGTGTGGAATAAATTACATCTTTCTCTTCATGGATGTTTGCTTCTTCCTAGTCTAAAATTCTTATGTTAATGTAGACAATGGGTGTTTTGCTTTTCAGGGGCCCTATTCGGTAAATCTTATCATTGGAGACTATACTGATGCTTTCTTTTTTCTTTTCTTTTTTTTGACATAGAATGATTGACAGCTGCAAGATTTTGTTTTTGTTTTTTTTTTCCCCCCTTCCACACACAAAATGCTGTAAAGATGCTTATGTAAAAATTTGTGATCTTTATGGTGAATATTATTGTTCGCGAGTTATACTCTGAAATCCATTATCTTAAAATAGTAGTAATAGTAGTTGTTGTTGTTTGGTGCTGTTACTGAGAAGCAAAAGCTAGACTGCAAGTACGAAAATATCCTACATATGAAGAAGAGCTAGTATTAAACATGAAATTTTGTGGAGCAGCTTTTTGACCATGGAATCTGTTGTTGATGGGAATCATGATCTACAACATATGCTCTTTTTCAAAATTTTCAAGGCTATGTGTTATCATTATCTACACAGGGGGCTGCGTTTACATCATTGGCCATTGGCAAGCACTGCCAGCTACTTCCCTAGATGATGCACACCACTCTGTCTCTAAACCACTGCCTTTTTGTGCTGATGAAAGATACTCGTGTTTACAACCTGATGGCTTAATCGCTCGCCGTGAGAAATCAGGCACCCATCTCCAGGAACATTCATTGCCTTTTGAGATGAAATAGTAGTAGTTCTAGTGTGGATCAGCGAGGCTCTGGGAAGAAGTGGGGCAGAGTTGAGTCCACGGGATTCTAAGCTTGGCCACTCAGAATTTTCAGGAGAGGGACAGTCAATCTAACCATCTCATGGGGTTAATCAATATAGAACCATCTTCTGAGGAAGACGATCCCTGTCCTACATGTATTGATAGTACTTAGTTTTCTTACTGCTGAAGTAGTTTTTTATTTTTATTTTTTTCAGTGTTTCTTTCACCATTCTGTCAATTAGAACACATTTTGCAGAAATGGTACTATTCTGTTTTTGGTGCAGAATGGACTGAGGGGAACTTAATATCACAGCAAAATGTTCTCATCACTTTCACCTGGGTTGTATATATGAATGGGTGGAAAGAAGTGACCGCTGTCCTGTCTGTGGCAAGGTATGTCATAACCAGACGCATATGAATGCTATGACGGTTTTCAGCTTAATTAACGGAAGCAATCCATTTCAATTTATAAATTTAATAGAAAGTAAATGAAAAATTTGTAAGGATCCGTTCAACTATAAATGGGGACCTAATTTTTGGTTTCTTCAGAATACAAGCTCGCAAAGCCAGTTATTTTAAAATAAAACAAGCATTGTAATACCCAAAACGTAAAGAAAAACTGAACTGATTGTCATATTTCCCCCTGCTGCTGGAGAGAGAGAGAGAGAGAGAGAGAGAGAGAGAGAGAGAGAGAGAGAGAGAGAGAGAGAGAGAGAGAGAGAGAGTGATTTTCATAGTACCCGGAGAAAGGTTTCATCCTATTTACCAAAATGAGAAAGCAATTAGTAAGACTTCAATCCACCAAAAAGGAAAGGAGCAGAAAAGGAATTCTAGTATGCTTTGGCTCTCATGAAGATGAGCATATCCGGATATAATAAAGTAGATAATTCTTTAATTCTTTTTGTACTGAAAAGCGGTTCACTTAAGATGGCTTCATATGATATGACATGTGTTTGCTTTAGTTACAGGAGTTCAAGATCCATTTTTGCATGAGTTTTTTTAGCTCATTGTACCAGTTATAGAATTCAAGATCATTCTTGTGTAATATAAAGTATTAACATTTTTACTTACATTAGATGCCCTCTAATTTTCTTCGGTTTCTTGGATGGAATTTTGTGAACTACTCCTGACTTCACCATGGAGTTTACCTTATAAGTTATAAACCGCTTTTACACTGCTGCTAAAGTATTTGTAGACAAAGGTCAGGTTGATCTTTGCTACACAAGTTATATGAAAAACAATGGCTGTTCATTTCACTTTTTCTGTAATTTTGAGTAACCGTATTTAAATGTAATTACTTGATTATGTCAAATAAGTCACATGAAAATTACACGTGAGCATATGCTATTATTTGTCCCTATTTTGTCCCAAAAGTCTGAATGACGATATTTCCTTCCCGCACCATATCCTCATAGCAAAACGATCTGAATTGCATCACGAGAATCTATGGTCACCTTTGAATTACAGATTTGTTTTCTGGGATCAACTGTAGTGGTTGAAATTTGTCACGCCTCGTGTCTGGGACATAACACCGTCGTAATCAGGCTAAACTGAGTCACAAGGCTTAAATAGTCAAAGCATCTAACCTAAACATCTCGAATATTACACATATAAAGCCATTACCAATATTCCAAGTTGAGTAATAACGTTAGGTACAAATACATTGTCATCCAATACCATAGTATTCAAATCTCCAAGTACACAATTCCAGATGTCTATCACATTCACTAGAGTCTTAATCTAACAAGCATAGTACAAACATGGTCTAAGTACATGAATACAAACCACTACTAGCTTACGAACATCTAATTACCTTGTTTCTTCCAAGTGCTAATTCGCCATTCTCTACATTTCACCTGCCACTGCATGTCAAAAGGAAAGGGGTGAGTGTCAAAATCACTTAGTAAGTGGCAAAAGCATCACCTTGTGACTTGAATGTGTCATACATATAGTTACGTTCAAAATACACAGATAATAGTTCATATAAGTACGAAGACGCTAGATAATGTACAATTAATCAGGAATTCAATATCAAATATCAAAATCGGACATTACACTCAAACAAAGCATCATTGCATTCAAACAAAGGCTCAATTCATTCAAACAAAGTCCTGGATATCCAGTCATTCATTGTAACCTGGTTGCCCGGTCATACTGACTTTTACCCGATTAGTTCGGTCAGACTGACTTTAATCCGATCAGCTCGGTTAGACTGACTATTACCTGATCAGTTCGGTCCTACTGACTATCACCTAGTTTGTTCGGTCAATCATACAACATCATACTTGTATTTGTTTCATTATTCAAATAATTCATTTAACAATTCGTTATTCAATAATTAATTCGTATCACATATATTTTCAAGTTATAGCAAAATGGGAACATAATCACAATCAAGCCAGTTATTATAGCAAATAGGATTTTAATGCAATTATACTTAGCAATAACTCATTTCTAAAATCCAAGGGATACAAGTTCCACTTATCTCGACCCGAGCGAACTTAATACTCCGCGAAAGGTTGATCGTGTTCTTCACCTAAAACATACAAATAACAATCCAATTATAAGCTAAATGTATCAAGAAATCACGGTTGGGACTTAAATCTAGATTTAGGATGCAAAACGGAGCAAGAAAGGGGCTAAACAGTTGATCCGCGAGTGGATCAAGTCGATCCGCGCTCGTGGATAAAAAATGTTCACCCGCGAATCTCAGTAGAAGCTAAGTCACGGGTGGACTACCATCGAGCCGCGGCCGTGGCTCTCACGAGCTGACCCGCGACTCACCATCCACGGCGCGGCCCATGCTGTGGCCATGGTCAGACACTTGGTCACTCCAGCCGCGGTTCCAACCACAAGCGCGGCTGGTACCCAAACTGCACCTGCAACACGATTTTCCCACACTCAACTCCCTCCAATCTCAACCAACATCATCAAATCACCAAATCAACTCCAAAACAGTTTCATATACCAAGAAAGCAGCACATAAACATAATACACTTCATAAATCACAAAACTCAACCACAAATCACATATAATCTCTCAAAATTCTTCACCCACATTCCTCATAAATCAACCATCAACTCACACATATTCACCCATACCAACATAAACACATTTTTAATAAGCATAAGGGCCATAAAACTTCCCAAATCAACCACTAATCACATTACTCCTATTATAATCAAAACCCATGAAATGTGAAGTTAGGTTTGGAAATTTACCTTGGGTAGAAGGAACAAAGTCTACTCTTCTTATTTGCCCTTGGAAATTCAAGTCTCCACTACCTTCTTCAAGCAAGAGTAGAGAGATTTTAGAGAGAGAGAAAGAGAGAGCAAGAGAGAGAGGGGGGGCGTTCCAGAAAAGAAGAGAGAAATGAAAGAAGAAAGAAAGAAAGCCTGTCCATTTGGGGTAAAGAAAACAAGTTATCAAATTTGCAATCGAGTCCCTCTTGGTTTCTAGTTTACATCTTTACCCCAAATTATCTCAAAATTATAAGAATACCCCTGTAGGTTCTTGGTATTACACAATTAGTGTCTTGGTTTAGAGAAAATATGGTAGATTCTGGTTGACTAGGTAAAGTATGCCATTAACAGTGAACCTTGACTGGAATCATTACTGATTGTCTAGCTATATGACGTATCATTTCACCTGATAAATTGTCATAGCTGCTGCGAGTAAGTTCTGTATGACGGTCATCTATTTTTGGTAGTTCATTTGTTTTCCCGAGCTCTCCTTCCATTCTCTACATCTATATGTTATTGAAAAACACGTCTGGGGAATCATTTCTTCATTTGAAACTCTAGGTGGTTACATACTTGGTCTTTTTGTTTATGATGCAGTTGACAGTGCACATCATTCAACTATCCCACAATATGTCAGCATTGTTATGGTTCCTGTTGATTGTTTTTAACTTTTCCAACATGTACTTTGTGTATATAAATTTTCTGGTGGTGTTCTGACTTGTTTGAATACTGCCGTGGAAACAATTGGAAAAAGAAAATTGTATACGGAGGATGATTACTTTGAGATTATTTCATTTTAAGCTTTAGTGGAACTTCAAACATGAGTAAATTTGCAAAGTAGAAGTATGCGCTGCAGGTCTCTCTTTTGTTTCTTTTAGGGGGTTGGGTTTGGAGGAAATGCAGGAAGCAGAATGGAAAATGTGAAAATTCGACCTTGGTCGCAAGACGCTAAACAGATATAATTAACCAGTAGGCTACTCTGTATGCGCTGTAACTTAATGAATATCTCTAAGAACATCGTCATTGAGACTGTAAAATCTACCGTTGATGGAAGATGTTTTTGAGATTTGGGTTGGTGCTTTACATATAGAGGGACTTGACAAATGCAGGCAATAGACTAAAATGAAAAAAATAAAAAGATCAAATTTTACATAATATGCTGAAAAGTTGCAACTTGTGCAGTTCTTTTTTTTTTTTTGGGGGGGGGGGGGGGGGGGGGGGAGTTGGCATATAAATTGAAGAACTGAATTCTAAGTATCAAATTTTGCTTAATGGATACAGGAGGGGAAGTTGCACTTTGTTTCTTTTTGTTCTTTTAATGGCAAAGAAGATAGACGTTACTTTGTTCTGTTGGAGAGGAAATATTAAGAAGGAAGTTCCTACAATACTATTAACCATGACTTGGTTGAACATTTGATAGTTCCCTCGTCTCGATCCCCTCCTTTTTCCTGTACTGGTACCGTCGAGCTGCATACAAGAAGGCAGCAAAATTGATCACACTCAAAGCTGTAAGAAGCCAATAGAAGTAATCAAATCGCCCAGTGTTTATGTTTTGGGACAGCCACGATGGTCGTCTAGTTTCTGCATTCCCCGTCGCAGATTTCACAATGCTGTTCAATACAGAAGCTGCAAAACAACCCAAGCCTCCAGCAACAGCTGCATAAGCTGAACCTATGCTCCTCATGGCATCAGGAGCTTCTTCGTATAGAAATTCTAGTAGTCCAACTATGCAGAACACTTCAGCAATCCCAATCAAACAATATTGGATTAATAACCAATATGCACTTAAGTCAGGCATGGGAGTGAGAAAACTGGCCTCATACCCGTGATCAATGGCATAGTGTCTCCTGTACCTCTCGAAAACTCCTGCCCATGCCACGGACAAGATGGATACTGCCAAACCAATGCCCACTCTCTGAAGCTGGGAAGCACCATGGGGGTGACCAGTGATGCGCCTTGATAGGGGGACAAACACAGAATAGTAGAAAGAGAGTAGCAAAAATATGCTAAGGCCCGGAAAGACCGGCATGCATGTAACTGGTAGCTTCAAACCACCCATATGAGTATTTAACGTGTATGCCTGCTGCACTGAGAGAGTAAGGAATTCTGTTAAGATCAAATTGAGCATTATGGTGCACGTTGGAATCGGGATTAATTTTAAAAGAATTTTAACTTCTTCCACTTGTGTTACTGTGCAAAGCCGCCAAGGACTCGGATTGGCACAGTCTTCTTTAAGTTGCAGAGCGGCTTTATCCAGACATCTGCGTAGGGCCAAAATTCCCAATGAGATATTATATGTATATGATATGTGGCATGGAAGAGAAGCATTGGCATAATGCATTTTCAGGAACATCTTTGGATGGATCTTTTGGTGCTCGGGCGAGTCTCAGGAAGGGGGCGGATGTTGGTTCTTAAATATATGGAATTCCCCTACCCACTTCCAGATCCAGTTCAAAAATAACTATAGTAATAGTTAAAAATATCCCAAAAAGAAAAAAGAAAGAAATTGTTAGTTACCTGAAGTCATCAGTATGAGCTATCTTGCTACTTCCTTTTATAGCAGATCTTTTGCCAGGAAGTTCGTACAAGCCTACATAGTCACCACTATCAAAAGAAGCATTCCTCTTGCGAAAGGCAGCCACGAGAACCTGGGCAACACGAGTAAGCGGGCTGCCTCCAGGCAAACGGTGCCTATACAGGGGAGTGCCAAGGAAGAACACCATGTTCGACATGCCCATAGCAATGGCCAATGAACCAAAAGCAGAACCCCATCCGTGCTTCATTTGGATGTAGACTACCGCAGTGAAGGCCACAATCGCTCCAATTGTGACGGACAGGTAGAAAAAGTTGAAAAACCTATCAAGGTGTGATTGGTAATCTCTACTCCTTTCGTCAAACTGGTCGGCACCAAAAGAAGAGACGCAGGGCCTTATACCTGCCGCACCAAATCCAGTCACATACAGGACTATGTAGAGATATAGCATCTGCCAGGGCTTTGCAGGTTCACAATTCCCTAAAAGTAAGGCAATCTGGTCACACTGTTCTTGGTTTGGCACAAAAATGCTCATAGTTGCACACAGGGTTATTCCTGTTAAACCCTCCAGAAAAGAAAATGAGAGAGAACTAAGCATTTTCCTTGTATCAAATTCAATCCATCAAACTGCTGAGTTTCAGGAGTAATGATATTCAAATAATAATAATAAGAATAAAAGGCTTTGTAAAATTTGAGTACCGCAAGATAGATTGTAGTGAAAATGGCTATGGTCCAGTATCGACCAAGATAGGCATCGGCAAGAAAACCACCAAGTACGGAGGAGGCTTGAGATATTCCCAGGAAATTATTGACTGCATTGGCAGAACTCGAGAAGGGTCGATGCATAACATAGAACATAAATGCCACCATGTTGACAGAGAGTCCAAAATAAGACATTCTCTCGGCCATTTCATTTCCTGTAAACCCTCAAAGAAAGAGAGCTGCTAATTAAGCTCCTATGCTGCTATATAATAGAAGTGTAGTGTTTAAGTATCGAAATACTTACCAAAGATGAAGAATGCTGCAATCCATCCACCAGTATTGGATAAGTTAGAAATAGGCTTTCCGTGTATATTTACTGGTGTAGCTCCTCCAACGTATCCACCAGTAAAAGCAGTCAGCCTGTCATCTGATTCAATGAAATAGATCCCCAGTTTTTTCCTCCGATGAGACTCTGAGTGATTATCTTCCAGACTTGACGGCGGGGTGGTCACAGTCACAGGCAAAACTTCAGGTGACTTTATTTCTCTGGCACTGGCCATCCTGTCAAAGTGCTGCCGGGAAAGGCCTATGAACCATGAGTAGAGTTTTTTTTTTTTTAATTATTATTATTTTATAAATACTACTAATAAACATGCAACTAAAATAGATACTTATAATTATCATCACTGATTGTCTCGGCTGAAGACATACAAACGCAACATAATTTTTCAATTCCATAAAGAGGAAAAGATGAAGACATCTATTAACTTTTTTTTTTTTTCATAGCAAGGAAAAGAGAAGCCTTAAAAATAATAATAATAATAATAATAATAATAATAATAATAATAATAATAACCCTTCCATCTGTTAGCAAGTTAGAAGAGGAAAAAAAAGAATAAATTGGTAGTACCTTTTTTAAGGATTTAAGAAGAAAATTTTAGAAACCCCAAAAAAGGAGAAACGCAAATGTGATGGTTCAACAACTCATATAGTGGATAATCTAAAGAGAAGATGGAGATGGAGGGATGATGTGTTGTACTGAGGAAAGTTGGGCATGAAAATCATCCGATCTTGGGAAAAAATTGAACGCTAAAACTTAAAAATAAAGAAAAAAGAACAACACAGTAGTATTGTAACAAACCAATGGAGTGGAGTGAGTGGTCACCTTGGAAGGAAGACAGTTGAGAGGAGTAAAATAAATGACACATTACACCACGCTTACATAATTTATTGTTGTGGTGTGGTGGTGGCGGGGGGGGAGGTGCTGGCTCTAGCTATCAAATGTCCAAAGCACGGCAGCAGTAAATGATAGTAGTAGTATATAAACGCAACAATAAATGATGATCCAACCAACTCACTCATCGGAGAGAGATTGCCAAAATAAAATGAACGACTAAATCATCATACAATAATAATAAATAAGATAAAGAAAATAATAGTAATACCATTACAGCTACCACCACCAGTATTAGGCAGCATTTAATGCATTTGCCTTACTTGTAGTTGAGGCTGTGGACCTCCGCTCACGAGTGAGTATTGCGTGAAACACGCGTGTCACGTGACGTGTCACGTGGTGCACTAAAACCAATCACACATCGCCAAATAATACAAAGTATAACCCACTATTGTCACATGACTATAAATTATTGGTTCTAGTACACTACGTGACAATGCACATGATGTATTGTATACTTTTCCTCCGCTCAATCCTCAATCCTTTACTTACTTGAAAATTTTAAGAATCCCATTCAATGTTTTACTTTCTTCCAAGCCCTCCCTCCTATCCCCTTTGCCTAGCCATGCAATCATCCATCCCTTGCCCCCACTTTCAGAAAATCGCCCTTCCGCTTCCGCCCCCAAAGAAAAGAAAAGAAAAGAAAAACAAAGCCCTTCCATTCCAACATGGTACTGTGGTAACTATGTTTGGAACGTGGAAAGGATTTTTAGTAATACTTTACAACGTTTAAAAGATAGTGCAATTGTTAATCTTAAAAGGATGACGAACGTAACGGGTAGCGCTAAACATGCTCAGAATATTTATTGACTTTTCTTGTTAGTGTTTTTTTTTTATAAAAAAAAAAACAAATTGGATCGAGTTTATGCATGCGTTAATAAAATCTCTTAATTGTTAGGTTATTAAAAGGTTGGGGCGAGACATAAATACTGTGCATTTGAAGGAGGCAATCTCAACTCTTCTCACAAACTTTTACGATGCACCTATAATATAAAATGCTACAAACTCAAAAACGTTGTGGCGGTTGGTTTTGAATCGTAACTCGTCAAAAAAAAAAAAAAAAATTACCAAGGTCAACAGAGCTTTGAAATCCAAGACTTCAGTCCAACAGAGCTTTTAGATGTGTGGGACAAAAACACATTCTAATGATTAATTGATGACTTGAAAAAAATTAAAAAAAGAAAGGACATAAACATAGATCCTTCCACCAACTAATGCAAAGGTTCACTTTCTCTCAGTATCTGGTGCTACCTTAACAATGTCCCAAGATGATTTAAAGCAAATACAGTCCATGTTTATGCAACATTGCCTAAGTGATGCTTTTGGTACACAAGTCAAATGAACAAATCTCTTGATACGTTTAAAATGCATTATTATTTCTCACTAAAAGAACGTGATGTTGAAGACTTTAGTCTTCAATTTTGGACAATTTTCAGGAGCTCAATGTCAAACAACAGAGTTTTATCTATCAATCCCTGGTTTCTCAGCACAAAGTCCAAGGCTCTCTGGCCCTGTAGATACATTAAAACAACCGCAAATTAGCGTTTGGAGACATTCATGTGTATGCATAGCCGTAAAAAGTATATGAATTACCGAAAATGTTGTAGGCTTAGGACCCTTCTTGTTGAAGTCATTGCCAGGATATCCCAGTTCTGGAGGCACAATAATCCTGCAAGGGAGAGAGAGATGGAAAATTCACATGGTACATACAACTTTTTTAAGCTAATGGTACTAATATTAGTAGTACCTTACTATTAGCATAACCAGATGTTAAACAACAATGATGATGTGTTAGCATAAATGATTGGGTACAAAGTCATTCGCACTAAAATTTCATTAATGCACTTGAGAATTTCCCTTGAAATACATATCTGAAAACTTAAAACTCCCAATTTTCTGCCCCTAGAAAGAGCTATTATATAAGACAAAGGAGATCTGTTACAAGCTTTGCTGGCAAGCTGACTTATTGCTCCATTACTATTGCCAGCTTGAACAATATCTGGCAAGGGCGATACAGGGTGCAAGTCCCCATGGTGGAAACTGACTTGTGTACTGAAGTGGAACTGATCTGAAAAGAAAGCAATATGCTAAAAAAGCAACCGGAACTTGTTCCATCCAGCATTTACTGGGAGAAGGCAGTAAGACGGCTGATTGTCCAGGAACTTTGGCCCACAATGTAAATAACAATATTGTCTATTTTTTTTTTTTTTTAAAACCTCCCATACAGGTGAAATAGTAACTTGGTATGTTATGGGAGTAAATTCCTCACAAATCTGGTATTTGGTAAAACGACGATGAAGAAGAATAATTTCCTCCATTCTTTCATAGAGATGTAGCAAACATAATAAAATCCTATAAAATTCCAATACACCCATCATTGTCCTCCTGTCTAAGAGCATTGGACTAAGACATAATCTGTATAAAGAGAATGTTCAAAGGAGCGAAAAAAAAGGACTAGAAGAAATCTTGGTAAGCTTTATTCATTTTCTTGGTTGTGTAGCAACAAAAAATAGTGTACTCAATGTTTGGTGCTAACAGTTCAGGTGGCTACGTAATCCTATGTTTCAATGATCACAGTCAAAGAAATCAAAGTCTGGTCTACCTTTCCTACAACACATGTCCGGGAACTCTCACCTCCACAATTTAAACGCCACTTAGATTCCACTTCGTAAGTGGAACTCTTTGAGCATGCCAATATAACCATTCAAAAAGCTGACATAATTTATAAGAATTCAAGCAGAAAGAAATCTGTTCTTGGCTAAGCAGCCTGTAGTTATTCTCTATCCCCTTCTAGCAGCCCGGGGAAGGGTCATTAATTCGCTACAGTGGTCATATTTTTTGACGAAGTAAGAAGACAAGTCACTTTACTACATTTGAAAAGATATTATACCTTCTGACACCACCAAGCGCCATGCCAGAAACAGCTTCCTCAAATGCAGGTATGACCTATAATTTCAAAATGGCCAACATTACCATTAGGAAACCTTGTTTAAGTAAAATTCACAAAACAAGAATGAAGCTGATGCACTTCATAGTAGTTTAATGTAATCAATAACAGTTAAATGTCCATAAACAACAAACAAAAAAGTCCTCCTAAAAGAAGAAAAACGCACCAAGAAATTTTATTCTTGTTATTTCTTCCTTAAAAGCTCTGCGTATACTCAATATATATATATATATATATTTTAATGGCAAAAGACTCCTTACCTCTTGAGATCCAATTTTAAATTTGTAGAACTCCTTATCATCCCCCTGCATATTGATAAACAGGAAAAGATGTATTATATAAAAAACTTGCATATTTTGGAGAAGAAAAATGCAAAATGATGAAAAAAATATACCTGAAAAGAACCACCCTTTGTTTTGTTGCGAGCTTCAAATATGCGGCCATAATATCCAATGGTGTAACCATCCCAATCAACCTAATAGAAATTCAATGCTAAAGAATTATCAAAAATCCTCAGAACTTAAAATAATAAGTGGATGATAAGAATAGTATATATCTTTGCATTATCTAGTATCAAATTGAATCATTATCACTCATTCCACAAGCCTTCAGTCAGAGATACAGAAATTTCGAGACAGAATTTCTTTTGGAATATGTTGTGCAAGAAACCAGCCCCAAAAGTTATTTCCCAAGTTTATTTGATTGATCTTTAGCAATTATTCCGTGGTTAGTCTCCTTTCAGATTTGGCCCACTGAAAAGGATGATTGAAATATTGCAAAAAAGATATGCAGATAGACTACTTGTCTTACCACGACTGTCTCTCCTATCTTAGGTGTAGGCCCATTTCCTACTCGCAAGTCCTGCGTTCTTTATCAGTTCAGAGTTATCAACCAAAGTGCGCTTCAGAGTTAACAACCAAAGTGTGCACGGAAGAAGACATAGAAGTAGTTCTGTGGAATGGGTGACCTTGTACTGGAGACCTGATTTTGTTTCGGTGTAGTCAGGATAACGCATCTTTGTCTTGCCGTAGTCCTTTCCCCTCAATGCTGGCACTGTATGCTCAAACAGTGAGCTGATAATTAGTCTTCAGATGTACAAGAGGCTGCACATATCAATCAGATAATTATGTGAAGAACCAAAGGACTCAAACTGTCTTGAACAAAATTAAAAAGAAATTTAGAAAAAAGATTAAGCCGCAGATTGCAGCATTTATGTTGGTTGAGTATCAAGGTTTGAACTAGTCACACTTTCAAAAGATGACCCAACTAACAAGGAATATGATCACTCTCGTTATAGTGGCAATGAATGCAGGGACATTGCGAGTATGGAAGTGAACAAAATACAAAGCTAAACTTAGCGGCTTCAGAAATCAACATTGTTTTGATTAAAAAAAAAAAAAGGAAACAAATCCATCTATAGGATATTTGCAATATAATAGATTGTTATAAATGATTTAAAAATGGCTACACATGAAGGTCGGTTGAAACTTTTTTTTTTAAAAGAGCATCAAAGGCCAGTTAGCTAGCTGTCAACAATTCTAGGTTATAAGTTCGATGGAAACTATCATCTTGTCTTGGCAGTTGCATCAATAAAAGTTTAAACCTAAAAGAAAAAAATTTGTTGTATTTCAGCCATCAAATTCAGTGAAACACTATCAGCTGAAGACGTGAAAGAGAGGGTATTGACATGAGAAGGGGAATTATTCTTTTGGAGAGAGAGTGAGAGAGAAGTAGGGCACAATGGCGGTGGAGAAATTACTGTCAGCGAATTGAGAAGCCGGGGCAGGGTCAGGGGCAGCACCATTGAAGTAAGCAGCCGTTAAGAGTCCAATAGAAGACAGGACAACTTTCCGCCGATCAACGAGTGGCGAGCACTCTACCCTTTGAGTTTCTTCTTCCGCATTTGAAAGTGACAGCAATTATTAGACAAGATCATCATATCAGTTACAAATGTATCTCAAGGTTAAATTGGTTACCAAACTTAAGGAAAAAGACTGCGGTAGAGCAATAAAAAAATAAGCTAACATGTCAGCTTTCAAAGAAGAATAAGCAGAAACCGCGATTAAGGGACAAAGAGGCATCGCCGAAAAACATTAAGGGACGGACAGTCGGCCTTACTAACCAAAAGAACCTCCTGGTCCTGTGGCTTTGCTGGTTATGTTCCATAACATGGACGTCGGAATAAGAATTCGAATCCGGGGAGCGTGCCAACACTGAAATGTCAAAAATTTGACCCAGGCGGCGTTAAAAATTTTAGAGTGCATCTCGGAGCAAACAAATCTTCACCATTTGGTGGACAACAAGATTATATTAGTATTATGAACAGAAAGCCGGGCGTACCCAGGACGACGACGACGGGGGGCACTTTCTTGAAAGAGAACCCACGGCTGAAATACACACCATTTTTGCATTCGACCACCAAACTCTACGTGCCTTCTAGTGTTACAGTACAGGATTGGTAGATAACGACCTCACCTTTATGTACATCCACTAGTTAAACTTTTTCTCCATCCTGATTGGCTCTATCCCCCCTTATCGTGTGGTTCTAAATGAAGTTGCATCAGCCAACCACTCTCATCACAAACCAAAACCTACCTTATCCCAGGTATTTCTTTTTTGATTGATGAGAATCAGTTTGAACTTGTATACTTGCACAGTACATCTTTTCAGTTTTGTTTGATTGTGAAACCAAACTTTAAAAGAATCTAGTAATTTGCACTTGATAACATCCAACAATCTTTTACCAGGTTTGTGGGAACAAATTCTTATTTTTCATTAATTCGTTATGCATACAACCAGACGCTGGATAATTAATTCACATCATGCGCTAACGAAACACCACACCACAGATTGAACTTTCATGGGTAACTTTAGTTACAAAACTTCAATATTAATGCATGGTTCATACATAATGTCTTATTATAGCTCTCCACTGCCTTACACAACACAGGTAAACACACCATTCCTTTATTATTCTCCCATTCTTTTAACAAGGTTTAGAGGCTCACTAGCTTCAGAGTATTTGCCTTCTCTTGAAGACTTTCGAGCAAGCTATCAAAGCTCTTCTTAAAAGAGTCCACTCCTTCAAGCTCCAGTTGAGAACCCACATAGCTCCATTCAATCCCCAACTTCTCAAGTGCACTGTAAACCCCCTCTGCTTCAGACACATTTGAGTCAATTGTCCTCCCCACAGTACCATGATCAATAAATGCTTGAAGAGCTTGATCCGGCATGGTCGAAACCTATGTTTTCAAAGCAGAAAATAAACTCAAGTTACATAAACATCACAACACCTCACCCAAAAAACGCTTGGCCGCAACAGATTCTTAACCTCCCATTCCACAACTTCCCATGGTCCACTACCACCAGAAAGGACAAGATAGAATGTGATAAGATAGATGTACCGTGTCAGGTCCAATGAGAGGTGCCACATATAAAGTATCAGGGTAAGCTGGATTCTTGACACTGGTTGAAGCCCACAGCAGCCTCTGCTTCTTGGCACCTTTCTTCACCAAAGCTTCCCATCTTGGACCGGAGAACTTTTTCCGGTAGAGCTGGTAAGCAAGTGCTGCTTGTGCATTTGCAGCCTGTAACAGAAATTCACCAATGACAGATTCCAAAGTTCCAAGTTCATAATCCGTCAGATAACGTAAAGTTTAAAAGAGTATACCTTTCCACGGAGACCAAGAGCTTCTGGTGTTCCAATTTTCTCAAGCATCTTGTCGACAAGGGTGTCTACTCGACTAACAAAGAAGGAAGCAACACTCGTAACTCTAGACAGATCAGATAGCCCAGAGGCCTCAAGGCCATCCAGGTAGGCATCAATAACTGCTTCATATCTAGCAAGAGAGAATATGAGCTGTTTGCCCAAAAACAGAACACAACATTAACAACTCAAAACATCATCGTGGCACAACCAAGTATTGTAAGTAACAAATGCAAAATTTTCTCTTTTCTTCATTAAGTATATGTAGAACATTCATTAGACTTATTTTCTATTAGCCTCCTCATAAGGCAAGAATTTTGTTAGAAGATGTATGTTAGGGGAATAAACTCTCCCCTGAACTAGGTCATAGTGTCTCTGGCCTCATGTTGTAACTTTAGATTTAGAATTTTCTAAAATGATACTATTGCTGGTTCGTACCAGTAATTTTGGAAACTCAAAAGAACTCTAAATAAAAGGAATATAAAAATAAACTCACTCCAAAATATTGAACATATCTGCAAATATGTTACCTGTAATATAGAAACTTACATCTTTTCCTTTGGTTAGGTAATACAATGACCTTACATGCATAGATTGCACAAACCAGAACTTAATCCTCTCTGTCTAACCACTTATTTTTAACGAGTTCCTAGCACCAAAGGACATCTGATAAAAAAACCAACCTACCGTGACATTGACGCTTATTCCAGATGCAATCACTTCCTTGATTGAAGGGATGCATGGAGCTGTGGCAGGAATTTTAATGTAAACATTAGGACGCTGAACCTTTTTGTGAAGCCATTTTGCAGCTTCTATGGTACCATGAGTATCATCAGCAAGTCTGGGCGACACTTCGACAGAAACATATCCATCGCCACCATCTGTTTGATCATAAATTGGCTCAAAAAGTTTGCATGCATCTTGAATATCCTTCACCACAAGTTCCCAATATGCACTTTCTATGTCTTTTCCAGCTTGCACAAGTTCCCTGTAAAAATTTATTTATAAAGTTGATCTTATAAAATTTGACAGAAAGATAAGGATATATACATACATACATACATACATACATATATATATATATATATATATATATATATATATATATACACACACTGAGCCATCTTCACCATAAGCCAGTCAATTGTTAAATATCTGCAATAATTTATGTGCAAAAACACATCAAGTATCTCTTGGAAATGCCGCCTCAACAAATCCAATGTTGACTTCAAAAGTCAAAAACAAACAATATTATACATTAAATTCCTTCCGTGTGTTTGTAATGTATACATGTTCATAGGTAGAAGCTCCTAGAGCCCAAGAAAAATAACTTTGTCCCCATTATCCCATTATTAAAAAAAACATTGAGCGAGAGAGAGCGAGCGAATAAGCATAACTCCAGCTATTGCTGAACTTAAAACGGTAAGTTAATGGCCCCAAAACCATGGAAGTATTGTTATTAATTACTTGGAAGGGGAAACTGGATACGTACGAAATTAATTCTTGATATGAACGCAATATAAAGAAATAAGAAGTGAATAATATTACTTGAATTGTTCATTGTAGGCATTTGAAGTTGATATAGCCTTCTGGAAAATCTGCGGTCAAAGAATAAACAAACTATAAGCTAAATAAGAGCTAATGGGAAGATCTTGACAACAATTATAAAACATTTTTTCTTCCTGATGGGAAAAAGACGGCAGAATTATGAAGATATAAATAGGTAGAGGAGATGAAGATAATATTTTACCGCTGGATTGCTGGTTACGCCTCTGACGCCACTTTCAATCAATGGGATCAGATCTGTAACAGGACGGCACAAGTTATCGTACCAAGGACTTTGCCCTTGCTCCTCATAAAGGTCATGAAGAGTAGTCGTCTTGACATGGCTTCCATTTCCATCAGTTTTGGAGCACTTGACACTGTTAACAAACTTATTGTTAAAGACCACAAAAACAAGTACGAAGTGGAGGAGCATTAATAGTCAACCAAGAAAGACAACACGAGACAAAGTATCACAAAATATAGAAGTTTATATGCGTTGTTATTATTCTTTGAACTCAAATAGCATATTATGAAACAGATAATGGTCAAGAACACCGATAGATCCTAAACCATAGCCTAATTTCCTTTCCATTTCTCTTTTTCTCTCCTTTTCTGGATTTTGGTTCGTCCTTGCACCTGTTTTTTAAGCTTTCATTTGGGTGGTCATAATAGTTGTTAACTCTTAGAAAGCATAAGTTAACAAAAATTTTGCTAAACTCAACTGGAGTAATGATTCCCTTCCTTCCTGGGGATATGATCAAGATCTGGAGATTAACCAGCATTCAGAGCAGAGTACAGATTTGGCACACCATATTGATGCAGCTTTTTTAGTGAATAACGAGGCCCACGAGTATAACAACCAGCACCCCACAGTTATAAAATAACATTAAGGCACTTGTCTTTACAAATCTTTTTAAAATCTATGAAAGCTAGTTAACTGAAGGAAGGCGGCAGTTGTTGCTGTATGAAAATTAATTCCAATGGAGAAATGTGGACTTGATATGCAAAAAAACAATTGTATAAAGACTAAGGGAGTATATATTTAACAATCTTATTTCTGCCTGCCATTAATAAGCACAAAAAGATAGATCCTTTGTGGCTTGTATTTGAAAGGACTTGATAGATGTGACACTCAACCATCCCACGTATTTTCATCAAGACAAGATCGCATCTTTTTTATCTCTGGGGAGTTTGGGTGCTAAAAAGATAGAATAGCAGCATATGAGTATTTATACTCGAAGATCAGAGATTTCAGTAGTAGAAAGATGGAATTTTTCTAATCAAAAGAAGGAAAACAGAAGATTGTCTTAAAGTAAAATGGATCTAGACGAAAATGATTAACAGTATCAAAGGATAGAAGCTAGAAAAGCATAACAAATACCAAGAGAGGGGGGAAAAAATCAGCAACCAGGAAAGTGCGTTGAATCATCAACCAAAAAAAAAAATTAAATAAAAACCCTATGGAAACTTCGTATAAAACCCCAAAACGAAGATCATGAACTGAGGGGAATTAAGAGGAGGCAGACACGTACATACAGCAAACAGCAAACAGCAAACAAGAGTTCAAGAAAAGCCAGAAATTAAAGGAGTAGTACTAATTTTTGTAAATTATGTCCAAAGAGGGAAAAAAAAAAAGAAAAGGATTATAAGAGAAGGGGAATACGTATACGTACAGGAGAGAAGGCCTGAGAGGACGATTGGCAGCAGGGAAGGACACGTAGGAGGTGGTGGAAAGGCTGTAGGCACCAAAGGTGGTGGTGGTGGTTCTGGGAAGAAATAAACACTTAGGGGGTTGCTGAGAAGACCCAATAGACGATCGACCTGACAAATGAGAAGCGGTAATGGTGGCCGTTGAAAGCTTAGAAATGGAAGCCATAGCCGGAAATGATGAAAAAACAAATCGGGTTGAACAGTTTGAAGGATTGATTAGTTGAGTCTAACCAACTCCTCCACCAACAAAACTAATAGAATAACCAGGACGCTGGGATGTTGCTTTAGTAATAGGAGAAAATGTCCTCTGCACAACCCCAAAAACCAAACACCCCGCCCCCTCACCCTGGGGCCCCAGGGGGTGAGCGGCAAAAATATATATATATATTTGTAATAATAAATTAAAAAAAAAAAAAAAAAAGAAGTAAAGTTGGTTGATATGACTAATTTATTATGAAAATTTATGAAATTTTTTTAAAGTTACTGTAATATTGTGTCATTGTTCACAACTAAATTACTAACATTACCTGCTACTAGGGCTAGTTATTTACAAACGGTTAACAAAACGAGGAGTACTAATGTTTATTAATTGAATAGGGAGGTCTGCTAATTCTTTTTTTTCTTTTTGAATTTTTGCAAAGCCTCCAACGGATGATGATTATTAGTAGTACGCAGTAGAATACAAATAGTATTTACACCTTATAATGTGCAGGCATGAATGAGAGGTAAAATCTCACAAGTGAGTGACAATCGTAAAAGTGTGAAATGTGGGGTAGGTAGTAGGTTTTATGATTGTTTGTTTTGTCAATAGTTTCCATGATTATGTGTTAATAATAATAAGAGAAGAGGGTAGTCTGGTCAAAGTCCATCCGGTGGCTGGCTAATCTCATCTACTACTTGTAATTTATTTATATTTTATTATAATATATATAACAATAAATAATACTCGTGTCAAAACAAATGGTTGGGTAAGGTGCGAGGGGTTGGCGTGATAGCCCATCAAGGTTGAACCGGAATTCCGATTTAGTGTCATCCTCTTACAATTACAACTACTTGAAATTTATTAGTCCAGCAGTGCAATTAGTTATTAAAAATTATACTAGTAGTATATATATGCACAGTAATAATCAGTGCATGGCTCTGCTCTCCAAAAATGAAATGAGTTCTCGTGGGACGCGTGGGCGCTGTGGCATTGGAGCGTCATACATGACTACGATATTTACATCAATCCGGACTCCGAGCCCCCACTTGTATTTAATTCTCAGTCCACTGGGCTAATCCACCACCTAACCTCCTCCTTGCAATTGGCCTTTCTTTCATAGAATGTTATTGCCTTAAAATTTATTATAATCTATTAGGGGTGGTAATCGAGTTAGGTTTCGGGTTAACGGATTAGATTGAGCTATAGGTATAACACCCAACCTATCAACTCCAACCTGACTTGACTCAGGTTGGTGGGTCAACCCGTTGACTCGGAAAAAAAAAAAAAAGAAAAGAGGAAGGAGAAAAATAAGAAAAGAGGAAAGAAGAAGAAGAAAAGTGGAAAGAGAAAAATAAGAAAAGAGACTAACACACGTGATGGGCAAAAATTGGGTTGTCAAAGTCAAACATCTTCAAAAATAAAAAATAAAAAGTCAAACAAATATTTATTTTTTTATTACACTTGCGTTGTACATTGACGAGCGTAATCAATCAATTTTTTCACTCCGGTTTTGACAGACACAATTTTGCAGAATAACAATTCCAGAAGAATGGATTGGTCATACAGAATCGTCACATACTAATGTTCCCATCTCTCATGATCCATTTCAGAAAACAACCAAGACATGCAGTAAGTAACACGAAAAGACTATATAATGAGAGAGGTTTTCAAGTAAAATCTAGTGAAATTTAAAATAACTCAATTAAAAGAGGAAGGGGGAGGTGGTCCAGCCGGGAAGATGAGAGGAAGTTTCCAACGTTGGATTGAAAGCAGGGAAATTGAATAGGATTTTGACGATTCCGCGAGTTGTCGTTTTTGTCACCACAAACAAACCACCTATAAACCAAATAAATATCGCCTCAGAGGTTATAATATCATTCATTCCTTCATTGAATACATACGTCACAACTACTAGAATATCTTTTTCAAAAAAAAAAAAAAAACACTACTAGAATATCTTTTACCCAAAATCAAGTGATTCACCTTATTTGCAAGTTGCAAGTTTCTCCTCCAGTCCTAAACTACTTAACTCCATCGTACCCCACAAACAAACCAGTAGTTGAGCCCCCAGCCCAAAGACTAACCATATTTATTTTTATCTAGGACCTTTCTCCTAGTCCCAGTCCACCAAGTTCTCTCTCTCTCTCTCTCTCTCACAAGTTTGATGCTTCTGAGGTGAAGATAGAGAGGGAGATAACAGAAAATAATATTTGAAGTAAAATATGAGTTCTTACCTGCGCCAGAAATTCCATTTTTCTTCATTCTGGTCAACATCACCATCTTCATCTTCTGCATCCTCATCAGAGGAGGAGAAAGAAACTGAGCAAGTGAAAGAGGTCCAAGAGCATAACGACGATGAGATTGAGCGCAGTAAAATCAAGATCATGAGAGCCCTGGTCGAGACAGAAGACCCCTCTTCCAAGGTCCCCAAACTCCCCTCTTTTTTAACTCCTTGCCGTACATAGTTTTTTAAATTTTATTTATTTATTGATTACCACTTCAATGCCTATCCTTTTTTTTTTTTTTCTTTGTTCTTGCCTGCTTGCTGCTTCAACCATCCTACTGTTCCTTTTTCTTGTTAAGATTTGGTTTCCTTTATTAGTTAGACTTTAAAAACGAAGTCCTGATCTTGAATCTGATTGTCAAATTTTCTAGACACGCATTTGTTCAGGTGTTCCTTGACCCACTGTCCCTTGTCGGTGAATTATTTCTGCTTTGTTAGGAATGGTTGATCTCTAACTATTAAGATTTGCTGTGCTGGGCTGGGCTGGGTTGGGCTGCCGCCCGCTACAACAAAATTATCTTGTTTTATCAAATTTTCCAACCTTTATTTGTTCCGCCAGGGAAAAAAGGGGACATTTTCTACTATTCTCGAGGGAAGGTGAGATTCTGTGGTTCTTCAGCAAAATTCCAAGTCAAGTATAGAAATAGTTGTGTCATCAGCAGGGCTTTTAAGCGGAGTGTATATTTGATAACATCATCAATATTAGCCGTGAGGATACTTGACCGTACTAGAATTAGCGATCCATGCATGTTCCCTGTGCTTCATCTAAAAGGCAACATATGCACGTCTTCTTACCAAATATAGAAATTAAATAACATTTAAAAAAAAAAAAAAAACTGAAACTAGAAATGGTTGTAGTCCTGGTAATTCTGTGATCTGCACCACATATATGCTTTTGTTGATCAACTTACCTTTTAATTGATAATTCATCATTAAGCTTAAACTGCTTCTTTGTTCTCGTAGGATGTAGATGACTTTATGATCCGCAGATTTCTGAGAGCTCGTGATCTGGACATTGAAAAGGCCTCTGCTTTATTTCTCAAGTACTTGAGCTGGAGGAAAGAATTTGTTCCAAATGGCTCTGTATCTCCATCAGAAATCGCAAATGAGCTTGATCACAATAAATTATTTATGCAAGGACATGACAAGTTGGGGCGCCCTGTTGTGGTGGTCTTTGGTGGACGTCATAAGCCCAAGAGCCTCGAAGAGTTCAAACGTACACATAAAGTTTTTTTTTTTTTTTTCTTTTTAGATTCATAGTTTCCTTTTTAAAGTGTGTAATGATTTCCATCACAACACTCTTTCCCCCTTGTTTTGAATGCATGTCTCCACTTGGTAAATAAAACCAAATTGGATTCCAGTAGAAACCATCTTGGTCTTGTTTGTTTCTTTTGTCCAATATTTGACACCTTACATACCAAGGTACTTGTCATGTTGTGCTGAGTTTTCATTCTCATTTTCTTGCAGGTTTTGTTACTTTCAGCCTTGACAAAATATGTGCTAGGTAATTCACTTCTGTTAATATACTTCATTTTTACCATTTTCCATTTTACCATTTTCTCCCATGGAAAATGATGTAAGACGTAATGTGTTCCTGAGAGTTCAGAAACCAGGGTACTTTTTTCATATCTCGGACTCTACTAGTGCTTTATCTAAAATTTGCGCATCCTTTTCTTCATGTGGATGGTGGTACACCCCCCCCCCCCCCCCCCCCACCAAAAAAAAAAAAAACTTCTTCACCCCTTCTTTTCCCTTCCCAGTGGGGGGCTTAGACACACATGAACATTCTATGGTGAAGATAAAATTATTATATTTGATTAATGATTTTAGACCCTTTACCGTGTTTAAAAAAAAAAGCAGAATGCCAAGCGGGCAGGAGAAGTTTGTCTGCATTGGTGACCTTGAAGGGTGGGGATATACTAATAGTGATGTTCGTGGATACCTAGCAGCTCTATCAATTCTGCAGGTCTACATGTTCACCTTGTCATCAAAGAGCAAGTCAATTTGGTGCACTGTTGTGTTTATTTCACGAAAGTATACTGTGAACAAAATAAATAGCTCACAATATTGTTTTGATCATCCCAAATTTCAGGATTGCTACCCAGAGAGGCTAGGCAAGTTATTCATAGTCCATGTGCCTTACATATTCATGACTGCGTGGAAGGTTGTTTACCCATTTATTGACAGCAAAACAAAGAAGAAGGTACTATGTTTCTTGTTTTGTCTTTCATTTTCCTTTTGGGAATTGGCGTATAGGACAGTGGGAGAAATAGCAGTTGGGAACTCTGCTTTCACCATTAATTGCATTCTTGATGCAACCAGATTGTCCTAATTCTTTTATCCCAGAATATCAGTATATCATCGTGCATGATGGTTAAGCGTTAAGAAAATATATTGTATCGTCCTGATGGTAGTTTTGGTTTGGACGTGTCGACATTTTGGTGGCAAGTCCAAACCTAAATGTCCCACCACTTACCACAGACACACACGTTACCAGAATGAAATATAAAAAGAAAGAAAAGAGCCCGAAATGACAAAAGAGACATCATGATTGTACTGAAAATTTTACCTCTTAAACTGGAAAAGGCTTGTGACCTTCTCCAATATGTAGAGGTAACTTAAATTTTACAATTATCTGTTGCAACTGCTTTGTACCTGAATGGAACTTCATTATTTACAAAATTTGTCTTGACATTTCCAAATTCAGTGCTTAATTAGGCTTTTCCATGTCCCTGATTTTAGTTCTGTGAGAGTTGAGACAATGACTGTGCTGATCCTTGTAGGAAAAAACTCTGATCGATGTGCACAATCTTATATTATTATAGTGATATTTTAGGATATAAGATCAATGGCTGATGCCTTTTTTTTCTTTTTTCTTTTTCCGGTCGTCATTAGCTAACTCTCGTTCTGGTATATCCGTCTGCAGATCATTTTTGTCGAGGACAAAAAGCTAGAATCTACCTTGCTCCGTGACATCGCCGAGAATCAACTTCCAGAGACATATGGAGGCAAACTACCATTAGTTCCGATTCAGGACTGCTGAATGCCGATTTCTGTAATATATGCTAAAGCTGTTTTCTTCTCTCTGCTTACATGGCTTAATTTATTTGCTAAAAATCTACACCGCTGTACTAAAGCATCAAATTTTTAGCATCTGTTCAAGTCCCTGGGAGTAATTTTCGGTCATGTTGTGTCTTCAGCATGTTATGACCATCTTTTCTTGTTAGTCTTAGCACCACCATATTATCTATAGGACCACATGGAGATGATGATTGTCATTGGAATACGTATATTATTTACTGAACCAGCTGATCTCAGCTTTGGAACGTCAATATGTACTCATTTTTTATGTTATAATCCAGCTCAATTACAATTCTAGTGATGGTTTCTTTACGGATTATTCCATCTATTCTTGTTCGGCATTACTACTTGTACCATCAATTTGAGCAAAATCTATCTTATTAGTCGGCAATTCCCACGAGTATCCAATTCATCAAAGCCCCGCAGTTCGCCGAAGAGTTTACTTCTAAGTTACGCCCCTCCACTGGACTTTTGACCCGTAAATCTTAATAAACGGCAATACGCTGCACCGCAAATTTTATTTTTCAAGAACAGAGTTGCCTAAAACTCATGGTTGCCGTTCCCACTGATATCCTGTCCCAAACAGAGGTGGTGTAAACTTGGTACTTATTCTGCCCCCATTATAGAAGGCCCCACCCAAGTTTAAGCCTCTGCACCGTATTAGTCAAATAGAAACCTAAACAAAACACAAACATATGGAAATTACCTGAGCAAAATAAAGGCAAAACCCTCAACTTCAGGAGACTACAAAAATCAACCAAGGTCTATTGATAGGATAAAATACCTACTATCTGATGCCAAAGTAATACATCTCAACCTATTTATTTGAAACCAGCTGAATTATTCAGGATAGCAAGTCCCTGTCCAGACTGGCATGTAGATACAAAATCCACACCCCGTAGATTACGTCTAGAATGGCACAATTAAAAGAAAAACAGCAAAAAGTAGAAAATGAATATAAATTGTGCTTCATCCGGTCTTGAGTAAGCCGAAACAATAGATCCAGCAGTTACAGCTGTCTTTCAGGTAGAACATTATTGTAAAACCCTCAACCAATAAGTAACTTGTTCTCGTCCAAGAAGGTGTATGTTGGCACCTCCAAATTGTATGGTGCAGGACCTTTCCGAATCCTACCAGAGATGTCGTAGTGAGAACCATGGCAAGGGCAAAACCAGCCACCATAATCACCAGCATTTGGTAAGGGGATACACCCCAGATGGGTGCATACTCCAATAACAACAAGCCATTCAGGGTTCTTCACCCTAAGAGCATCCTCCTGTGGATCACGAAGGGAGCCAACATCGATGCTGTTAGCCAGTTTGATGTCATCCTCAGTGCGACGCCTAATGAATACAGGCTTCCCACGCCACTTGACTGTGACAGTAGTGCCAGGCTCAATGCTGGATAGATCCACCTCAAGGGAGGCAAGTGCGAGTACATCTTTACTGGCAGACATGCTCAGGACAAATTTAAGTATGAGAAGACGAATCAATGACGCATAGACAAACCTGCCTCCTGTTAAAACAAAGTAAGCAAATGCACGTTTACTGGGGTCACCAGGAAGATAACGCTCGTGATTGTATTCATCATACATAATTTTGGCGCTTGGATTCTTAATAGCTGCCACAGTAGCTGGGAGGTCCTGAACTAAACCCATTTCATGTGCTGAGGCAAGAGAGTCAGAAGAAAAACCTGGAGGAGATGACCAAATCATTGAAAATTATGTTTCAGTATCCAGTAAAAGTGGTAGCGGCCACAGCAACACAAAAATGATAAGGGTGGTCCAATCACTTCGTCACTACCAACTATTTATTCCCTCCCCCTTCCCCTTCTTTTTCTCCTCCTCTCAGAAGGGCTTGAAGTTTCCAGATCACAAAGGCTTTTTGACAATAGAATATTTTCCTCGCAGTTATTCAGCAAGCAAAGATTTCTCATTCATTTTATGAAACAAAGGATCAAAGAATCATTCAACTGAAACCTGCTTGCACTATCAATAACCGATAATGAGTTTAGTCATCTTATCATAATCTATGCTAAGTCTTAAAAGGTATATTTCTATCATGATAGATATATAAGATTAACCTAGATGACTATACAATCTGGCGTGACATTCAGGCTAAAATGCTATGAATGATCTTCAACCCTTGAGTTTTAAAGCAATTCAGTTTGCAATGATTTCAATTGCAACAGGAACAAAGTAAAAAGAAAAATACAAACCTCCTGCCAAAATAATTACAAAATTATACAACTGAAGTGATGTGTTCAAAAACAATTAAACAGCTTTACCAAAGGCCACATACAGTCTCAAACCTAAACCTAAAAAGGGTGAGGAAATGAATTACCATGCAGCTAATGTGGGAGTAAACCAGTTGAATATTTGCACATTTGCAGGAAAGAAAACAACTTCACAATTAAAGGCATCACAGTTTGCAGAAGTTAGACAACAAATCATCCCATTGTAAATCAAGAATCCAAAGCTGCAGATTGCATATTGTGCAAAGGAAGAGCATTTATAACAGACGTAACTATGATATTCAATTTTTATAAAGCATAAGTATTAGAATACCCATAAAAACATAGGTAGCAACCCAGATTTCTAAATAAGCTGAGACCCTCTCAGATTGAAATTAGAAAGGATGCCCTCCTAACTATTAGCAACTTCCATTAATAATAGAACACATAATCAATAGGAATGATGAGTCTCTCTGTCTCTCAATCCTAGCTCCAACATTAACAAAGGAATCAGAAATCATTCTTCAGAAAAATATACATGCATATATACATATATTTTATATTATTATTAATAAAAAGGTATATTAAGGTAAAACAGATTACGAAAAAAGATACGTAAAAAGAAAAAGAGAGCAAAAAAGGGAGAGATAGAGAGAGAAGATATGAATAAAAACTGGTAAGTAGAAAATTAAAAAAGAAAATGAAGAAAGAGTAGAGGGGATGACCTCTGATTTGATGGAGAAAGGCGGAAGTGAGAGATGAGGTGTGAGGAGGAGGAGAGTTGAAGATGGCTGATGATCTGGGGGCATGGTCGGTTGAATCCAGGGGGGCGTTGAAGGAGGAATTTTTGGAGACCAAGGCAGCTGGAGAGGACGGGGCATAAGGAGCCCTCCAGCTCCCGGATAGAGAAGACAGCCTCCTCCAGCCTACTCTCAACATGGTTCGCTTCGATTCGATTCGACCGATTGGTGTCTTCTTCTTCTCTTCTCGTGCTGATCTGCTTCTTTCCTCCCCTTTTTTTTTTTAGGGTTTCGTTTGTCGAAAATGACAAATAGTAGTGAATTGACAAGGAACCAAAATAAAAAAAAATGAAGACTTGGAGTTTTTGTTTTTTTTGGGGCCGGGGTGGGGAGGGGGGGGCCTATTTGTTTGTCCTCTTTTATATTTTTTATTGTTTGTTAAAATCTACTCCAAAAGCCGTCTTAGCTCAGCCGGTAGAGCGCATGGCTTTTAACCATGTGGTCGTGGGTTCGATTCCCACAGACGGCGTTTTTAAATTTTGGACATGTTGCTTGTATTGCAGCATAATTTATATGCTCCAATTCCTAATCAAAACACAAGCATAAAACCCCACGCCACCCTCCCCCCGGGAGTCCGGGCCACGGGGCGGGCGCGCCAGGGGGCACATTTCTTCCATCATTAATCAATTACAACCCATCCTTTTCCCCAGCAAGACGGTAAGAAAAAAATAATCACAACTGTTTTTCTATTATTGAAAGAAAGTCAGCAATGGGAAAACTGCAGTAACTAATACAGACTCAAGTTATTGCTCAAAATTTTGTTACGCGTAATCTATCGCATCCAATTATCACGGAAGAATTTTAAGTTTGTCAAAACTCAAGACTCCACAAAAATTTAAGTTGCTGCCCAAACAAACCTCACAATGAGGGAAATAATGGTTATTGTAAGCAGCCACTTCGGCATTTACATCCAAAAGACTGATTAATTAAGACAAACAAAAACTGCTGTTTCTCCAACGATCCAATGTGCCTCCAAAATCAACAGTCACTCATCTGCAGACCCTGAAGAATGAAGGGGATATGTTTTCAAAACATCAACCCATGTGCTCTGTCCATCAGTCACCTCCTTCACAACGGAAGCCACATTTTTCACATCAACGCGAATTTGATCCTTGCTATCCCTCTCCCTTATTGTTACTGATGATGTTGAATCAACTGTAACTGCAAAGGGCACACCAAGCTCATCTGTTCTGGCATAACGTTTCCCTATAGAAGTACCTACAAAATTCACATAAACAATTTTTAACCTGCAACTTGTAACAGAGACAATGTCACTAATCTTTTCAACTCTTTTATGTGAAAAATTCAATAGAACAAGTCCAAAACAGCTAGTCAGGCACAAAAGTTCAGAGACGTGCATGAAAACTGATACAAATACTTCCAGGGTATAAACCTTTTGAATTGTCTTCTTAGGCAACCAAATATCAGAAGACTCACAAGCATGAATCACAATATATGGATATTTAGAATCACAGACCTGTGGGCCATATTCACATCCATAACTCCAATTGGAGGGCTCCAAAGAAGTGTATTTTTTGGAGGGCTCCGAGAATCGTCAGCTTCCAACATAAGTATTCTCTCTTATATGCTAGGCAGGATAGTCGTACACTACAAAAATTTATGATTTATTTAGCTGCATACCTGTAATATCAATCTTATGAGAAATTCCAACAGCAGTCAATGATTTAGAGATGAATTTTGCAACTTCTTCATATTGCTGATTCTGAACCAGTGGGAAAACAGTGCATTTGATGGGTGCCACAAGAGGAGGGAAACGGAACACATTCAGCTGCTCATCCCCAGCTTTACTCGATCTCAAATAGAAAGCATGCTCAAAAAGACAATAAATAATACGCCCAATTCCAAAAGATGGTTCAATCACAGAGGGCATAAAAACTCTTTGGTGTTCTTTCCTTTTCTCCTTGGAAATTGATACCATGTTTTTCTTCACAGTTACATTTTTCCCAAGAGTACAGACATGAAACTCCACCTCTCCTTTTGATTCCAAATCAGCCTTCATCTCCAAAGCAACTTTTTCATCCATTGCCTAAAAAGGTAGGGGGAAAGAAGTTAGTGGGTAATACAATTTGAAGCATTATAGGTCTTCTTTAAGCTTTTATTTCCTGCCTCATAAAACTGGATTGAGCACCGTTCGTTCCTTTTTATCATCCTGCTCTCACTATTTTTTCAGCAAGAGTTTACGCGGCACCCCACGCGGGTTTTTGGAACTTCCATGAAAATATACCTTTTCAGATGTTTGCAAATACTATAGGTATCAGGCAAGCAAAGCAAGAGATACCTCCAGGGCTTCAGTGATCATCTTTTGGTTCCCTTTGAAGGCAAGGCCAAGTTCCTTTTTCACTGGAGTTATAACCAGTTTCTACCACAAGCACCAGTAGTCCAGTCACACACTTGTAAAGTTGCCCAAAAAAAAAAAAGAAACAACTGAATTGGCAAAACTTTCATGATCAGTTACCTCAACTTCTTTAGGTTCTGAGAACTTCTCTTGAGCCACAAGAGCAACACCGCTTTTGTCCTATCATAGAGAAACAGAATGCCCTATCAGCAAGAAAAATTCAAGGCATGTATCTTCCATGGCCAAATGAAATTTTAAAAAGAAAAAGTCACACGAGGAGAAGGATTATTTCATCACAAGATTGTTAATCAGAATAAAACAGATATTTCCAAATGATAAAAATATCCAAATCAGCAGTGACAGAAAATACAGAATCTTCGATCTTGTATGAAAAACATACTACGCTCTTACCGAGTGTGCATGCAGATCATATGCAGATCTATCTGCAATTCCCACACACTCAATCCAGCCATAAGAACATTCAATTTCAGCATCCCAACAATCTGCAGCATAGTGAGCCATCTCATTTGCAAGGTGCTGCCTAAATCGTAAACGCTCTTTGTCTATTCCAAGCCGCGTTAGGAATAGGTAAACTCTCCCGATGAAGTAACCCAGTGTTTCATTATTGACAATACCCTAAAAGAATTCAGATTAGAAAATATCCAGAAGCACATAATCTTTTTTTAAAGATAAAGGTTTTATCACAATGGGAGTGAAGCATACATCTTGAGGATTTATGATCCCTGATCAAAATTAATTCAATCTTGAGGACTTATGATCCCTGACTAAACTTAATTCAATAACCTGAACAAAGTGGGAAAAAGGGGCCATAGAGAGCAGTCATAGAGTCTCATAAAAAAAGACCAACCTTCAAAACTGCTTCGCCAATCTGCAGCCTCTTTGCAGGTTGTCCAGCCATTTGTTCTTCCCTTGGAAACATTAGGAACTCCAAACTTGCAACTTCAGAAAACTTTGGGTGAGATTTGTCCTGGGGATCAACGAAGTGCTCAATTTCTGCCAATGTGAACTCACGGACTCTCAAGAGGCCTTGTCTAGGAGATATCTGGGTAAAACAAAATAAGAGAGGTCAGATTCTGAATTACACTTTTTTTTTTTTAAATATCTGGTGAATGTTTAAAGAAGATAGGCATTTCAATCCATTAAAAATTTAAGTATAGAAGAATACCACAGTGGAAGCTCAGCTTTATCACGGTTCAAAAATAGAATTAGCATATTAAGTATCCAATAGCACAAAATTTTTATTTTCCCTCTCTTCTGAAAAGAGACAGCCTACATACCGTTGGCACACGACTATAAAGTACAGAACAGAAAATTTCCCAGGAAGATACCTCATTTCTAAAAGCCTGACCAATTTGAGCAGCTGCAAAAGGCAGCTTGTTCCCATTGTAATAGTAAAGGTCTTTGAAGTTAACAAAAATTCCTTGTGCTGTTTCAGGACGCATATAACTGCAAAGTGTGCAAAAAGAATAATCAGTAACTTAGCCACCAATACCTTATGAAAGCAGAAAACAGATTGGGGAAGGTGAAATAAAAATAACTGGATGACATATCCATCCCCTAAACACATCCAGCTTTTGTCAAAATTACACATTAAGATTATATCATGCTTTGTTTTACACATTAAGATTAGAGCATCCTTCATTTGAAAGGCATGAACCTTAAAATAGAATTTCAAAGCGAACACATTCGAAGATTAATGTATTCCTCAAACTTCAACTCCAAAATCTCAAAGTCCCAAGTGCTTTAGAAAAAGCATATAACCTCCACTCCAAGTCAAACTTTCGGATAAACCAGACATTTAAAAGAAGTGATGCTCACCCAGGGCTCAAGCCAGAGGGGCCTATTGATGTCTGAAACATGAGATTGAATGGATAAGGATCTGAAAGATGATTTTTAGTATCAGGTGCAGTTATTCCATACTCCTTAATCTTTGCACCAACCTCCTCAGCAGATAGATCGTCGAGTACAGCAAGAAGATGTTTCAGTTCTGCAGCCTTTTCTGCAGCAGTGGTCAAGTCCTTCTCAAGCTTCTCTTTACAGTAATCTTTTAGCAAATGATCGGCTCGATAACAAGTACCGGTCTTCTCATCCTTAACCATAAGATCAGTGAACTTGTCAACGTGGCCAGATGCCTGGAGGACAATTTCAGGTGTAACGCAGGGACAATCAACTTCCAGCATACCTTCCTCCAAAACAAAATGCTGAATTACAAGGAGAGAAACATTAATCCCACCGTTAGAATTACGAAAGTTTCAGTACCAAAATCACAGTCAAGTTTCTCAAAAGGAGAAAAAAATAATGTAGGACTTGTATAGCATTATAATTACAAGCGTGCAATGGCATAGCTACGCATGCAGGAATAGGATTCTTAACTCCATACTGGGCCTACATGAAGAAGTAAAAGCGGTGTTTGGGGAGAAGGGAGGGGTTACCTGACGCCAGAAGGCGAGGACATTGGACTTAACGGCACAGCCGGGAGGCCCATAATCGTAAAGACCAGCGACTCCTCGATAAATCTTAAAGGAAGGAATGTAAAACAAACGGCGTTCGAGAGTGTTAATGACGGCCTGACGGAAGCCGTCCCTGTTATCGGAAGAGAGGGTGGATTGAAGCTGGGACTCGATGGAAGCCTTGTCGAGTTTCAAAGCATTCAGGGATCGAAGGGCGGCGTCAATATCAGAGACGGGTGCTCCGGAGGCCTTCAATTGGCGAACGGCGTTACCTTGGGCTTGGATGCTGGAGAGCTTGTCGGCTAAAGCCTTGCGAAGAGAATCCTCCTGGGCGGCTGCTGCTGCAGTGCCCATTGGTCTTGTTGTTGCTGTGGTGATAAGGTGGGGGATGGGTGGTTGGCTGCTTGTGTGGGATGGGTAGCCAGAGCTACGGAAGAAAGGACAGAAAGTGGAAGAGGAGGACCGGGAAATGAGATCAAAGAGGAAAGAATAACAACAACTTCTCCTTCTTGGCAAACGCATGCGACGCGATTTGCTGGGTTTGGATTTTAGGGTTTTAGTTTTTACTGTGTCTGGTACAGTTATATACTTTAGTTAATGGTCCTGCAAATGCGTTTAGATAATTATGAATCATGTTATGATGACGCTTTTTCAAAAATGCTTTTTCTTTGTGTTCCGGTGATCAAACAAATGTACAAAAATCCACTGGTAGTGATTCACTAGTAAATAAACAAATTGGAAACCTAAAGGGAACACTCGGTGCTTGCTAGCTACGATTAACAATTCTGAGGGGCGGGGGAACGGGGGCCAGGGGGGCAGCCGCCCCGCCTCCAGCTTGTTAGTTTTTAATTCGAATAATATAAAATAATTTTAGCATACTATTTGAAAATTACAAGTTGGTTTGTCATTAGAAAAATACATTTTATTCATAAATTCAATCATAGACTACTTTTGACTTTGATACAATCAAGAGCCGTCGTGCCAATTTCATGTGTCTCGTACACTCAAATAAACTTATAAATAAAATCATATTTTTATATATGTTAATTGTATAAGTAATTTCCTTCTATTTAAAATTATATTTTGTGACATCTATATTCACATAAATTTTTTGATATATTTCATTTGATTGGACATAACTCTAAACTATGGCTGCAATCAAACCGAATCGCTCGAGAGCTTAGATCAACTTCTTGGCTCGAACTCAGTACTCGAGTTCGAATAGTGATGATCACAAATTTGAGTATCAGATTTGCAAACTCGAAAGCCCGTAGACCCTTATCGAACATGTTTTATTTATTTATTTATTTTAAAATACCTGAAAAATCTATAAATTAGCACTCGAGTACTCGAATAGGCTTGCAAGTATTAAAAAAAAAAAGTATAAACGAATTTTTTAATCAGAACTCGAGTAGTCAAACACTACTTTGAGCTCAAGCTTTGCACTTTTTAGCTCAATTGAGCTCGCATTGAGTTCAAGCATCACCAATAGCAATTGAGTTTGAACTCGAGCATGGTGCTACTTGAGCTTAATTCGGCTCGATTGCAACCCTGCTTTAGGCTCGCCCCCCTATGATTAATTTCTGGCTCCACCGCTGAACATTCTGTTCCATCCAAATCTCCTTTGTTCCATTAGTAAGTGCACTGCATAACAGGAAAAATGCTATTATGCTGACTATTTTAACCCATGAAATGGCAACAAAACTTGTATTTATTTTTTCTGAAAAGTGCAACATTACTAGTATATTTTGCATAGTTAGTTATAATATAGAACATTAGTTTGGCATATACCCGCGTCATTTTCTTAGGCCCCTGCTTTCGACTACTTTTTTTTTTATTTTGCCTTTAGTTTTCAATTCTGAAATTTTTATTTTTTTTATATTTAAAAATACTTCTTCTTTTTTTACTGTTTTCAGATTTTTTAAGCTATAGTATGAATCAACTAAGGGGGCATTTGGTTAAAATGTTTAGGATTTGGGAATTGAATAAACCCCAAATATATGTGTTTGAATTAGGGGAATGGGATTTGATATTGGCAATGAAATCTAAAAAGTCGGAACTGGACAAAACCCATCAATTTAGAAGGTTTTGTCCAAAACCCAAATTTCATTCCCAAGCTCCCTCTCTCTCCGTGGGCCACTCTCTCTCTCACTATCCTCCATTCCTACTATTCTCCCTCTCGGCTCTCCCTCCCTCTCAGGCTGTAAACGAACCGAGCTGTTCGCGAACACAGCTCGACTCGGCTCTTGAAAGCTCGAGTTCGGCTCGTTCGTGAAGCTAAACGAGCCGAGCTCGAACACAAATTTTAGCTCGTTTATTAAACGAGCGAGCTCGAGCTCGTTCGTTTAATAAACGAACAAGAGTTCAAACATGAGATGCTCGGCTCGGCTCGGCTCGAATAACACATTTATACTTATTTGAACCGAGCTATTCGCGAACAAAGCTCGACTCGGCTCGTGAAAGCTCGAGTTCAGCTCGTTCGTATAACTAAACGAGCCGAGTTCAAACACAAATTTGAGCTCGTTTAATAAACGAGCTCGGCTCGGCTCGACTCGTTTATTAAATGAAAACAAGCTCGAACCGGTAATACTCGGCTCGACTCGGCTCGTTTACAGCTCTTATCCCTCGTCTCATTCTTTTCCCTCTCTGCTCTCCGTCCATCCACCTCATAATCTCTTTCTTGCCATTAAAATACTTTGGTGTAGAAGCATTAACTGCAAGATAAGAGTTTCAACTCTATACTTGATGGGATATACTTGTAAATTGGAGCAGGGATGAGCGTGATGTGTAGAGATTGTGTGAATTCAGCTGGGTGGAAACAAATTCAGGTGTGGAGCTAGTTTTGAGGAAGAAAAAAATGGATGATTTTTTCAAGGACTAGTTTTGAGGGGGAAAAACATATGATTTTTTCAAGGTCCAGACGTCCCACTAATATTCACTTCATTCTTGGACCCCAAATCATTAAAAATTTTTTTTTGAAACGTTAGAGAAGAAAACAAGAGAAATAAAATAGCGGATGATCAAACGTCAACAACATCAGTCGCGTACTTTCTGGAATCAATTGGAAGTCTGTATGCCTCGTTCACACCAATGTCCGTATGCCAACTGAACGTCCACTTCGTAGCTACTGCATCCGCATGCCTCGTCTGATTATTGATATGATTCAAATTCACTGCAAACCAACAACAAACATAGTAATGATACGTAGTTCAGGTATTGGATCAAGTGTATGTATTAGAATCGGCAATTTCATTCAAAACTTGATGATTCATATTCCCGCATGCGAACCAAATACCGCCTAAATGTTTGCTTTTGAATATTGATTTTCACTTTCTCTAAAATTGGTTGAGAACAAATCATTATTAATTAGTTGAAAAAGGATATATGTTTAAAAGACGACATGTAACATGATTTGTTGTTCGATAGGATATTAAAAATGCTATGTAAAAATTGCGCTAATGAATAGAACATATTCAAATGATAGATATATTCCATTTGCAATGTTAGAAAAATAGTATAGTGAAAAATAGATTTAATTGAGGGTGCAAGTGGATATAATCGAACCAAATACTCTAATACAAATTTATTTTATTTACTTTAATGTAGGTGCGAGAATCGGTTGATAATTTGGTAGTTCGAAATCGATCAATTTGAAGTTTTTTTTTTTCAAATTTACCAACCGAATTCACTTAATACCGAACCAAATTTGATTTCAAATTTAATTCGGTAAATCGGTATATTAATTCGATGATTAAATATAAAAAATAAATTAGAAATTAAAAAATAATAAATTAAAATTTTAAAAATTAAAAAATAATGGTCTTAAGGAGGAAATAATGGGCTCGCGGAAATAATGACCCAACCCAATGATCAAATAACTTAGCTTACTATCAAATTGCTAGCCGAATTAATGCTAAATTCAGTATATATATACCGAATTGAATTCGGTATTACCAAATTAGAATTTTATTTTTGAATACCATCCGAATTCGATTTTATTTTTTTCAAATTTTATGAATCATCGACCAAATTGCCGAATTCGATTTACCAAATTCAATTCAAATTCAGTCGGTAATTCGGTATTTACCGAATTTGCTCACCCCTACTTTAATGAGAATTGAATTGTTTGATTAATTATTTTTCGGATACAAATTCAAATGAGCTTTTATTGAGGTGGACTGGAGAATAGTTTGAAAATGTTATATAATTTTAAATTTATACTTATTAGGTGGAGTTGCTAAGTCTTGTTTATACTTGACTTGATTAATAACGAATTAAACTTGAGCAATCTTTGTAGACACCAAATTTTGACACACCTTTTAAAATATGTGTATTACTTTATTTTAGGGGACATTTTTATTTTTCGGGGGTTGAGTACAATTTTCGCGTATTATGTCTAATTCGTCACATCAAGGGGCAAAATGGTAATTTCACCATGTAACTATTAGTTTATTTTATTTTATTTCTTAAATACATTGATTTTACTATTTTTATCATTATTTATGATTTTAATGATTTTTAGGAGTCATTCATCATTTATTTAAAATTTTAGTATTTTTTAATTTAATGACACGTTTCCCAATGCATTCTTTTTATGAGAATTTTTCAAGTGAATTTATTTATGCATAGCTCATATATTCATGAATTTTCCGTATAAATTTCATGATTTTTAAAAAAAATTTAATATTTATTTTAATACTTTATTATTATTATTGGTTTTTTTTTTCTATTAATCGCACATTTTAATGATATTTTAATTTTTAAATTTTTGCAGTAAATTTTTATTTACTCATTTTTATAACTCTAAAATTTTAGTATTTTATTTTATTTTATTTTATTTTTTTTTCTTTTTTCTTATTAATTTTAGGAAATACAAATATCTTTTATTTTTTATTTATTTCATTTTTCTCCTTTTCTTTCTACTTTATTTCCATTACAAATTTCTTCTTAAAAAAAAAAAAAAAGAGAAAGAGCAGGCTGCAAACTGTAGCAGCATGGGAGCTGCCATCAGAGCAGCCCCATGCCATCATCACAATTCTCTCCAACTCCCCTGCATTTCAGCAGATTTGAGGGGATTTGGAGAGATTGATCATCTTCCTCACCATTCACACACCTTCACTCTAGCAGCAAAAACACTCACTAATTCACACACCATTTTGGGACACTCTCACCTCTCACTCTCGGCTTCCCCTCCCCAGCACACACCTCCTTCACCTTACACTTCCCCTGCAAAACACACAAAACACACATTCACAGACATCACTCACGCCTCCACCAATTTGCACTCGCATTTTCACTCATCCCCTTCCCTCTGCCTATGGACACACACCTGCATTTTTCCCTCACTCCCTCTGCACTTTCCACACCACCACACAGCACAAACACATAAAAACACTCACAGACACACACAGCACTCACAACACCTTCACTACATCTGCCTCACCATCACACCTTGCACACCTGCACAAACACCCCAATCATATACATTCATACATCACAGACACACTATTACACACACACCATTACACACAAACGCACACAGTCACAACACACACCTCACATCTCCCTCACTAAGCTCACACTGCACTCTCACATTTCCCTCTCTGCAATCACACACAAGCCTCACTACACAGAACACACCACACAGACACACACAGACACACAATTCGCACACACAAACTCACGTACGCACACAACACAGCACACACACCAGTCACGCACAAAAATTTACTCCCTTCCCCTGCAATTCACAACACACAGCCATCCACATTACACAAATACACCCCTGCACAAACGCAATCTTTACAACACGCATTCCAGTTCCAGCATATACACACACATACGTACCAGTTCCAGCATATACACACACATACATACCAGTTCCTGCACAAACACACACATTCACACAGCTCACACATCAAACACACCAGCTTCGTTCACTCCATAAACACACACTACACACACTAGCACGCATCACACGCATACATCACGCATTCAATTCAAGCGCAAATCTGCAAAAAAAAAAAAGGGGGGGGGGGGAAAACAGGCACCACAACATCACACGCAACAACCCACCACCAACTGGCCACTCTCAATTGAGCCACAAACCACCGCTGGACACCTTTCCCGGTCAAGAAATCAGGTAAACCCATTACCTTCTCTTTCAATTGGACCTTAATTGTTGGATTTATGCTGAACTTATTTTTGGGTTTGAGCAATTGAGTAGAAACAAGAGAAAGAAAGAACGGAGAGGGGAGGGAAAAGAGAGAGGCCAGAAGAAAAATCGAGAGAAAGAACAAACGAGAAGAAAAAAAAAAAAAGAAAAGAGAGAAAAGAACCAGAAGAAAGAAGGAGAGAAGAGAAAACAGAGGGAACAAAGAAAAAGGGAGAAAAGAGATTTCAAGAAATTGGTCAATACGACCTATTCGGTCAATCGGGTAGAAGGGAACGAATCTGGGGAAATGGTTTTGTCTATTTATCTATTTGTTTGTTTCTTCCGTTAAGTACCGTTTTCTCTATTCCTTTTGTTTATTCTGTTTTTTTTAAGTCTTGTAGCTTTTTCTCTGTTGTCCATTTAGTTGTTTATTCCTTTTTGTACCGTTTGGTCTATTCCTTTGTTTTTTAGTCTTCTTGTAGTAGTAATTAGTTTAATAAAAAATGAAAGAAAAAGGAAACACAACGAGATTTGGGGATTAGTTTTGTTTGGATTTAGTTTAGTTAATATTATTTATGTAATGTTTGACTGATTAGTATTTGGTTTGGTCCAATTTGGTTTTAGTTTAGTAAATTAAATTAACTTAATCGATCAATTTAGCTTTATCTTTTAGTTTTGGCTTTATTTGTTATTTATTTTCTTTTTCATGAGGCAACATTTATGGTTAGGCCCTTATGTTATTTATTGGTGCTAATATGTCCCCGAAAATCTTTTTGCGTACTTTAATCTCTCTTTCGATTATGTTTATAACTTGTAATTTGACCCCTAAGTAGCTAGAACTTGCAATTTTACCCTTTGAATGTCGCTGGAAATTGTAATTTTGTCCCCCAAACCTTGCTGAAATTTTATTTTGGTCATTACACCTTGCTGGAATTTTATTTTGTACCCCAACATTGCTGGAAATTTTATTTTGTTTTAGAATATTGCTGGAATTTTGCATTTTTGCCCCCAAACCTTGCTGGAATTTTATTTTGTACCCCAACATTGCTGAAAATTATATTTTGTCTTAGAATATTGCTGGAATTTTGTATTTTTGCCCCCAAACCTTGCCGGAATTTTATTTTGTACCCCAACATTGCTGGAAATTATATTTTGTCTTAGAATATTGCTGGAATTTTGCATTTTTGCCCCCCAAACCTTGAATTAATTTCCTCAAGTTTATTTATTTATTTAAAAAAAACTATTTTTCAATTTCATCTCTTATTTACTTTAATATCCCAAAATTTAGGTTTTTTATCTATTAATATTCAAGTTAGTTCTGTTATTTCTCTTTTAGTTATTTTGATGATCCTTGTCTGAGTGTAAAACTTTAAGTACGTATATGGTATCTTTATCTTTTAATTATTTTTATTTTCCTTATTTTACTTTTTTTATTTGTTTTCATGCATTTTATACTTAAACAAATTTCTATTTTCCTTCATCAATATTTAACTGTTGTTTTTTTAATTTATTTAATTTGTTTATTATTGACTATAATGTTCGAATTATGTGGCATTTTATAGTGGATTAAGTATGGATATTAATTAGTATTAATATTTAAATAGTGGTATTTTTGACATGTTTGTTCATTTAGTAGAAATTTTGTACCGGAGGTTACGAACTGGGAGGTACCTCGACTAGCCCTTTTGTATTGTCTTTTATGTGCTTCTTACGTGCTCCTGATGTGTATTTTTTCTATTGTATTTTCATGTATCTTTGTGCTTATAATTTTATCCATGTGTGAATGTTTAGTTATTTATTTATGCCATGTTGTTTATTTGAATTTAATTTTGATTATTCAAAGAAATGTAATAGATAGGTAATATTCTATTTAGCAAAATTGTGTATTTAGATAGTTAATGTAATAAATAGTTCATATGTTATCTATTTAATAAAAATCTTATGTATTTTAGATAGAAAATGTAATAGATAGGCTAGATAGGTTATCCTTTTTATTTTTAGATTGTAATTAGGCTTCTCTGGTGTAATAGTTAGGGCTTTGCGTGCTATGTGTGCTATGTGCTTATGTGTTTTATCCGCTTTCTTTAGAATTTTGCATCTAGAATATCATGCTTATGTGTTATGTGCTCCTATGTGCTATTATTTGCTTTTATGTGATTATTGCTTTAATACATGCTTCATTTATTTACTTGCTTTAATTATATATGTGTATCGTCGCTACACTAGTCCAACGCTAGTTGTGGTTAATTTCGACTTTCTTCGCTAGTCCAACGCTAGCGGAGAATTTTTAGAAAGTAGGCTAGTCCAATGCTAAGCCTTTAGGTCATTTTAGCATTAGGATCATTTTTTGTGTGCATCTCATGACCATTACACACGCTTTTTCTCTTTTTTAGGCCTTTTTCATTTTTGTATAATTTTTATATATATGTTATCACTTACTATGTATTTTTTAACAAATGTTTAGTACATAACATTTAGATTCCACCACACATAGAATCTTAGGTCATTTGCGTGATTTTGACTAAGAAATAGTCATCTACTCACGTGGGAAGCGATGGCGTACATGTCGTTCCCCCCTCCGTGAGTAGAAACAGTTAGTCACGAGCCCATTTCGTCTCCCGTACCCGTTATGTTGCATCCCTACTTTCTTTGTTCACTTACTATCTATACTACTATTTTCCTTTTCTTTTACATTCCATTTTGCATCTACACTCGTGACTCCATCAAGGTTTAGATTCGGGTTTCGCAATTAATGCGATAATCCCGACCAAACCTCAATGGAATATTTTGTCCCTTAACGATACTCATTTTTAGGACCAAATTTGCATTCATATAGTTGCATCCAAATGCGATAAAATCTTAGGGTTATATTAGGAAAATTTAGACTAAACCTCGCAACTAGTTTCGGTTAGGTTGAAAGGGTGCCTTAGGCGCAAGCCTTTGCCTTTCCTTTCTTCAACTGTGACTCCCGAACCTTTTTCTCTTGTTTTTCAAAGACCTGGAGTCGTCTAAAATGGTTTTCTTGTTTTTCCTTATTTTTTCCAAAAACCATTTCTTTAAATAAATCATTTTTTATTTTCTTACCTTTTATAAAATATTTTCGGGTGACTTGGTACACCAAAATTCAATACCAAGTGGCGACTCCTTTTTCACTAAAAAACCCTTTTTAGACTCTATTTTCGGGCCCAAAAATCGTCGCATTTTCAAAGTCCCATTTTAGGCCATTTTTCTTTTATTTTAAAAAATAAAGTATTTGTTTGTCACATTTTATCGAATTATCTTTTACAAAGCATTTTTCTAAAAATTATTTTTACAAAAATTTACACGCTTTTCTTTTTCCAATAAAACACAATCACATTTAACACTTCCTTTTCTTTTTCCAAACATCTAACGCTCATTTTTTTTCTTTCGAAAAATGGGGCGCGACAATCTTGATTCGAGTACGAGTAATTTTTTTCATCTCCCAACCCAAGGCATGATTTAGGAATAAAGGGCAATAAAATATTTAATTACTAAATATATTAAGAAATTGTTATCGTTATTTTCTTATTTGTAATTACAATCTCATTATTTTTTTAACTATGTAACTTAACAAAAATATCCAGTTTATCTGGATTTTATTTGGATTTATTTTTTAAGTGTTATTTAAAAATTTTTATTTTATTTGGATATATTTTTTAAATGTTAATTTAAAATTTTCTTTAAACATGTAATTTAACTGTTGCTTGACGTGACTAGCCACTTTTTATTTGGTTTTCTTCAAATTTTAACAAGCATCATAATATTATTCATAAAAAATAATTGGGAATAAATAGAGAGTCGATTGGTTAAAGCTGTATGACTCTACCCTAAAAGTCGGGGATTCGAATTTTATCAACACTAATTTTTCATCCCTATTATAATAGCGTGAGATTTATAAAAAATAAAAAATAATTTAACAACACAAGTCAAATGGAGCAATTCATATACTTCAGTCATTTATTTACAACTACTCGCCCTTTTTTTTTAATGAGCATTTAATGTTTTCACCTTGAGCTAATATTACCTAGAGGTCTTGTGAGTCACGATGGAAAAAAAAAATTAAATTAGGCTTCACAACTAGTTAGTCACACACATTAACCAAGAAGTTAATAATCTGTTTGGATTTTTGTATATATATTATTGAAATAATAGTTATCTAATAATTATTATAATGCGATACGTGTGAAATGATAAATAACTATAAACAAGAATATGGTTAAAAAAACATGTTTGGAGAATAACATTTGAATGCGCAAATGTCGTAGTATATTTTTAGATAAATTTTCAAAACATAAATTCGTGTAAACAAAATCATCACTTTAAAATTTGCATCAAGTGAGGTGTCAAGTTGGCACAATCTAGAGATTTTGAGTAATTGTAAAAAAGAATAATGGGCGGTGATAAACAGGGGTGACAAATGGGTCGAGTTTTGGGTTGAGACCCAAATATAACAAAAAATCTACCAACCCGAATCTGACTTACCAACACGTGAAGACTCAACTCGAGCGGGTCGACCTACGAACCCTGGAAAAAAAAATGGAAACAGAATTGCATTGATAAATAATAAAACACATTACAAAAGTTACACAAATAAAAGTCCTCATCGTTCATCTCATATATTTTCTTAGTCCATTTTCCTATATCGCCAAGCAATTTCTTTTAAAGGTCTACAAGCAATATTACTTCTTTATTTACTTAGTTGGGGGTGAGTACAAAATGCTATTCGTCAAGCTCAATTTTCAAAATTAATTTCTAAACCAATACGAATGACAAAATTACAAGTTTCTACTTGTATTTTGATATTTCAAGTATATCTTGCTCTCAATATAAAACAAAAATATTTTCTCACTTTAGAGTATTAATTTTTATCCCATTCTTCATTTCATTGTCACGCGTCAATTTGCAAAATGGTACATTCCAACTGTCCTACAAAAGCACGGCAAAAGAAACAAAAATACAACAAAGAAAAGTTAAAGAATATGATAAAAAATTAGAATTAACCAAAAAATACACCATAGCTGAAGAAGTTGCCACGTTAGAACAACTCATAAATATATTATTTTATAGCTTTCTTGATATATAACTAGTATTTTTTTAAATTACATTATTATAATTTGAGAGAAAATGTAGATAAACTATTTCCCTTTAGGTTTTTTTGTTAGAGCTTTTTCTTTTTTAAAATTTTTTCAGGTTTGCAGGTCGACTCGAACCCAATTCATTTTTATTGGTGGTGTTAGTTGGGTCTAGCCCGTTTTTGATCCGACTCGCCAAACTTAACTTGAACCTGTTATTTTTTGGTTAGTTTCGTATCGTATTTTTGACTCGCGTATGAAATTGCTATCTCTAGTGATAAATTGCACTAGTGAACAATGAAAGTAAATATTCGTGCATTTTTTAGTTTCGCACGTGATTTGGGATGTTTTGTTTGTTCTATAAGAAAATGTTAAGATGGAATACACGTAATTAATTAAAAAGATGAAATGTTAAGATGATAGTGCTCCGTGATAATATACATAATAAATAAAGAAAGAGAAAAGGAAGAATATCCGCAATCCATGGGGAGGTCCCAAAATAAATAAAAGGAGGAAGCGGACGTGGCCCCCCAAATGACGGAACGGGGAGGCGTGGGACTCTGTCCGGACACAAACAACACAACGCAAAACCCAATCGTGGTGGTGTTTAATTTGTTGTTGAAAATTCTATTATCAAGTTGCTACAGAGAGAGAGAGAGAGAGGGCGGTAATGAAATGAATTTAATCCCTTCGTTCGCTACCATAGCTCAAAACTGTACTATGTCATCTTGACTCATACCCAAATTTAATTTCAGTGGAATATGTATAAAAAACATGGAATTGGACATAAATAGAAATATATCTAACAATATCAATTTAAATATGAGTATAAATGAAATTTTATTGAGATTCTGATGAGTATGATAAATAATTAGTTAAACATTATTTAAATGATTTTAAATTAAAAATTAAAATATTTGATAACTAAATATTATTTAAATAACTCAAAATTACAAGTATATCAAGTACTTTATTTATTTGGACGGTATTAAAATGGGTCTAAATCCATTTTAATCATGTCCATATTGATTCCATGATCAATATGAAATTATTTGAATACAGTTCATATTTTCTAATTTCAATTAAATACCGCCTAAATTTCGCCAATTCTCCTCATTTACCATCTCTAATGTCATCTTTCCGATTCCATTTGATTCTAATTCCGTTCTAATTATAATTCCGGCGTTATTGGGATAGCAAACTATCAAACAAATGATACGTCATATAAACTGAAATGCCATCTTCATCAATAAATAACACACACTTAAAGAGCGTGCACCAAACAAACATTAGTATTACTCCCCATCCTAATCTGTTGGGTGAAAAGAAAACAGAAAACGTGTCTGTTACTACCACTCCTGGTAGTGCCACAAAAAGCAAAATGTGCTGTAGGTACAGGACTTGAGTTGATAAAAAAGGCCAAAAAAAAAAAAAAAAAAAAAAAAAAGGAAGAAGAAGGGGAGAGGGGGAAGAAGTCGAAATTCAAATTACAATCCCCAAAAATACGAGTTCCCACCTTGTCAGTCGTCTTCAATTTTGGCCAAATTTCAAAACCCGCCATTCTCAAGTCAAGTGGTAGGTAGTGGTACGAATTACAAATTAGTACCCCAAAAATTAGCTAAAGGACAACGAGAAACCTCCGCATACCATACAGGATATTATTATATAATTATATCATCAGTCCTCGTCCAAACACAATGTCCTCTTCCTTTTTCCTCTTCCTCTCCCTCTTCCTGCATATATTTTAAATCCTCCCGAGGCCAAACAGCCAATCGTCATTCCAAACGACACTCCTCCCCCAATCAAATCAATTTTTATTTACCCGAGTGAAGTGAAACAGTAACCACCACCAACACCCTACTGCTACCCTCCTTTGATTAGATAGGCTAGTGTTACTACTACTACTACTGCTGCTGCTGGGGCTACTGGACTGGACTATACCAATTTTTATTTGGTTTTGTATCCTCCTACGCATCCCTTCCCCTCTCTCTCTCTCTCTCTCTCTCTCTCTCAGAGTCTCCATGGCGCACGTTAGCGACCTCCCCTGCGATGGCGACGGCCTTTGCATGCTTTGCAAAACAAGGCCTTCCCCTGATAACACCCTCACTTGCAAGACTTGCGTTACCCCTTGGCATCTTTCCTGCCTTTCCCGTCCCCCTCAGACTATGGCCCTTGCTGCTCTCTGGGACTGCCCCGATTGCTGCGATTCCCTCTCCAACCCAACCCCCGCTCCTCCACCTCCTTCCCAATCTCACTCCTCCCAACTCATTGCCGCTATTCGAGCGATCCAGGCTGACTCCTCCCTTTCTGACCTCGACAAGGCCAGGCGACGCCAGCAGCTCTTGTCCGGAGATTTATCCCCAGTCCCCGACCTCAACAATGGCCAGGCCAGGAGGAGCGACGTTCTTGATCTTCTGGACCAGAAGTTATACTGCTCCATTTGCATGCAGCTTCCCGATAGACCTGTTACGGTTGTTGCCTTTCCATTCTCTAAAAACCTCCCCCAGCCCGACTCCCCCCCCCCCCCCCCCTTTCTTATATTTTTTGCTGTCGTTTGAAAGTAAAATGAGATAAAATAAAAGAAATTTCAGAATGATCGATTAATAGTACATCTGATTATTACGCATGTTTCGAGAGCATCAAAATTTTCTTTGCGTAGTAATAGGAAACAATGTTTGACTCGGAGGGAGGTCTCCGTTTTCCCCTGTTCAACTCGGACTTAGTATTGAACTTAGCTCTACTCTCTGTGGCAGGCTGTGATAGGCACTCTGCATTTTTTAAGTGCTACTGCTGGTGATATATTTCTCAATTATGAATATGTTCACGGGACTCATATGAGTTTAATTTGTGGGATGCTCACATTTATTTCTTGGTACCTTCAAAAATACATATATTACTTTACGGGCAAGATAAATATGCACATCCGTTTTACTTCTAGCAGTAGGGCAAATCTTGTTTAATTTGCCAATGTTTTCTCATAAGCATGATTTTCAAGTTTGATACTACAATAAGCTTTGAACCTTTAGCTTGGCTACTAGAAGGGATCAATAGGAAACTACTCTACTAAGCGGTCAGCTTCAAACATTATCATTGAGGTCAATAGGCTAGTTAAGTCATGTTCGTTGCCCAACCCTAAGGACCTTATGTCTGTGTTTTGAACTTGTTTATGGCATCCCTTTCCATGGGCTTCGTTTTTTTTTTTGCAAATATAGTCTGAGTTCTTCCAGCTAAATTGTGACAATGAAGAACAACTAAGCCAGCATCTGAAATTCAGTCTTACGTGTAGCTTGTCAAGGTAACATAAATGATGAACCTCTAATGCTTAAAAAAATCTGGACATTCCATTATTTTCTTTACCTCTTGCATCGATGAAGGTGTCTCTAGATTTTGTGTGGTTATCTTCTTGTTCACTGGTTCCCTGTGTTGATCACTTCACTAGGTCTAGTTGCATTGTGTAGGTGAGCACGAATACAATGGTTTAGTTTGCGGGGCTTTAAAATCTGACCACCTTAATACTTTCTTTTTGTTTCAGACACCATGTGGTCACAATTTTTGCTTGAAGTGCTTTCAAAAATGGGTCAGTCAGGGGAAGCACACCTGTGCAAATTGTCGTAATGCCATTCCAGCCAAGATGGCAAGAGAGCCTAGAATTAATTCTGCACTTGTGTTTGCTATTCGAACAGCAAAGATGTACAGCTCTAATGCTTCAGGAGGGCCACCAAAGGTCGTCCACTTTATTCACAACCAAAGTCGACCTGACAAAGCATTCGTCACTGATCGGGCAAAAAGATCTGGAAAGGCTAATGCCTGCAGTGGAAAGATTTTTGTCACAATTCCTCAAGATCATTTTGGATCAATCCCACCAGAGAATGATCCTGAAAGGAACCAGGGTGTGATGGTAGGAGAGACTTGGGAGGATAGAATGGAATGCAGGCAATGGGGTGCTCATTTTCCTCATGTTGCTGGAATTGCTGGACAGTCAGATTATGGTGCCCAGTCTGTTGCTTTATCTGGAGGCTACGAAGATGATGAAGACCATGGTGAGTGGTTCCTCTACACGGGAAGGTATGTAAATGGATGGATTGGTTCATGTTGTTGGTGTTCAGTAATTTTTCTGCATTGATATTATACTTCATTCCATAATTCATCTATGTGCAATGTTGTTTTAATAATTTTCTTGATTGAATTCTGGACAGTGGAGGAAGAGATCTCAGTGGCAACAAAAGGACAAACAAGAAACAGTCATTTGACCAGAAGTTTGAGAAGCTTAATGAAGCATTACGGGTCAGTTGTCGTAAAGGCTATCCAGTTCGGGTAGTGAGGTGAGCTGGGACTAGTGTTGTTTGGTCTGGTATATACACAATTATGTAAAAGATCTCTTAAGACTTGCTTTTCTCAAAGTAAATTAAAAAACTAACATTGAAAATGGTATAAAGCACATTTAGAATTCCAAGTGATTCAGAATTTTGTGCTATATTTTTTTGCCAGTTGTTTATGCCCTCAAATGCTGACTGAGGGCAAAGCCTATGTATTAGCAGAATTTGCATGAATCTTGATCTTGAAATATTTTGTCACCCGGGTTCAGCTATGATCAAGCGTTTTGTTCCAAGTAAATAAATTAAACAATTCTTTAAAATAAAAAAATTTTATCCTTTTTTTTTCCTAATATTGTTTCACGTTCTCTAAGTCCTACTTTTACCTAAGTAGGTCCCACAAGGAGAAACGTTCCTCTTATGCACCAGAGAAAGGAGTGAGATATGATGGAGTTTACAGGATTGAACAATGCTGGCGCAAAGTTGGAGTGCAGGTAAAATTGATTGATTAAAACTTTAGGAATGACTTTTTGTTATACTGTCACCTGACACTGCTTGTATTTCCAGGGTTTTCTGATGTGTCGATATTTGTTTGTTCGTTGTGATAATGATCCTGCTCCATGGACAAGGTTCCCTGTTTGTTTCATTAGCTGATATACCCTTTTATATGGCTGTTTCTGTTCATACTTGCTCTCTTAAAATAACTGCAGTGAAACCCAAGGGGACCGTCCGAGGCCTCTGCCTAGTATCAAGGAGTTGAAGGATGCTACTGATATTACAACAAGAAAGGGAAGTCCTGCCTGGGATTATGATGTGAGAAAGCTACAGACTGGCCTGTTCCATTTTTTAAGAATATTTAGCCATATCCATGCTTTGTTTTGGGACAGTGTGTCTGGCTCCATGTTCTTGTTCCATTATTCCTGCTACATCTCCTTTGGTGTTAGATTGGTACTAGAAAAATATGTTGATTTTCTGATCAATTTCCACCTTTTAATATGCAGGAGGAAAAATGTTGCTGGATGTGGAAGAAACCTCCGCCAGAAAGTCGAGTCCAAGTTGACGACGAATGTGATGAAGAGGGAAATAATACCAGGAAGGTCAGACGCCAGAAAAAGTTGTCTGTTAAAGAAAGGCTTTTGAAAGGTAAGCATCTCTTTATAAATGTTGCTTGCAACATGTATAGGCAATTGGAAATGGAATTCTATAAATGATTATACTTTTCAATATGCAGAATTTGGCTGCCTTATTTGCCGCAAAGTGATGGTCCACCCCCTTACCACGCCATGTGCACATAATTTCTGCCAGGCATGCTTGGAAGGTGCCTTTGCAGGTCAATCTTTTATAAGACAGCGGACATGTGAGGGCAGACGGACTTTACGTGCACAGAAGAATGTTATGAGATGCCCATCTTGCAAAAATGACATATCTGACTACCTTGTGAATCCACAGGTACTGCAAAAGTTGTATCATTTTTATGTGGCACTTAAAATTGCTTTGCCATTACAACAGCTTAATATGGTTTCGAACTCGTGTCAAATTTTCTTGATTTGTTTAACTGATGTTTATACTGCTCCGGGGATTGCAGTGGTTGTTGGATGCTGAATTTATGAAACTGCATACTGACCCTGAAAATTACTTTTGTGGCAGGTAAACAGGGAGTTGATGAATGTGATAGAATCACTTCAGCGTGAAACTGACGAAGACAATGTAGAGTGCGGTGTAGAAATTGATGATTGTAAAGAAGGGACAGAAGCAGAGCTATCTGAAGAAGCCCATGTCACAGATTCAAATCTAGAATTGATTGAAGAGGCAGAAGTTACAGATGCAAAACTAGAGATGCTTTCTGGAGATAAAGTGAATTATGATGTAAATTCTGGAGGTCTGGACAAGGATAAGACAGAAGGCATTATGATGTCTTTAAATGATAGCGAATCTCAGGAAAAGCCTAAGAATGCTAGCACCGGTGCTGAGATATCACCAAATAAATCTGTTCACATGCCTGGTGCTGCTAAAAGCAAATCTGCCAAGTCTAAACAGTCTGATAATAAAGACCTAAAAGCCATTCGCGTAGCAGATGAAGCCAAGAGAACCGACAAGAGAAAGGCTGCTGATGATACTGTCTCGGACACTTTGGATGCTGGTGTGAGGACCAGAAGTAGAACAAGCAACGTGGCGCCAGATGGCAACAATCGTGCTTAATTACCGACTCTTGTGGAGTTGTTATAGTCTGAATTAGTTCACCTCCTGTTTTGTTTTTTCGTTCTCTTTTCTGGGATTCCAATGGAGATTTTGTGGGCGTGGGAGAACTGGTTTGGGTAAATTAGGTGGTGGAAATTTTTGGGTCTCTCAGGCATTCGGAACTACGCTTTGCTGTGTTTGGTCCTGAACCAGAATTGTATCGGAGGACAATGCTGAAAGCATTCATGTAACTCCAATCCTTTTGGGTGATGTGCCACTTGTTTTGGAACTACGCTTGGTTGACTTTTTTCCGTTGTTGCAGTAGCAGAGGAATGCAGCAAATCCCACCTTTTTTTTTTCAAATTATCTTGTTTGGGTATTGTAGCTTTTGGTTCTTTTGTTAACGCATTATGCATAAAAGAGATAAAGAGGGAAAATATAAAAAAGAAAAAAGAGTTGAATAAGTCTCAGGCAAACTATATTATACGTTTGTGTTGAGAAGGTACATATTTTGTCCGTCGAAGGTTCCTTCACCTTTTCTGGAATAGTTGTCCGTTCAAGATTCAGACTTCATCTGCTGCTCTAGTTTACTGACAAGGGCCTTTTTCTCTTCTTCTGGCAGCGCATTGAACATGAAGACAGATTTATCTCCTATATCATCCTTTAAGAGCAGACCGGAACAAAAAAAAAAGAAGAGAAAACCAGACAAGATATCGAAAATTAGAAATAGCCGCGTTAGAATCTTCCCGAGCAACTCAAGATCTATTGTCAAATAACTCTAGATGAAAAATCTACCTTAATGGGTTGAAAAAATTTCCTTCCAGCGAATACCACAAAGAGTGCCATCCAGACGCCGAGCAGAGTAACTTTTACTCCATCATCCATCAGGCCTGTCTGTGTACCAAAAAGAAACACTTCAATACGAAGCATTCAACTAACAAGTCGGAGGCAAAACATACTAATAAGTTCCATAAAAATTCTAAATCAACACAAAAAATCTTTTTTTTTTTTTGGCACACCACATCAATAAAAATCCCTGTTTCTTTATTAAAGCATAGTGGACAGCTGATGCATAATTTTCAGGGGAAAATAAAAAATTTACAAGGGAACTTTTGCAGCAATAAAAAGTACCAAGTGTCCAAGCAGAACAGCAGGAATAACGAATGTGAGAATACCAGCTTCCAGCTTGCCGTAGCAAAGACCTGGTTCAAAAGCAGCAAGAAGCACATTTCTGATGAGGAAAAGGAAATCGGTTTTCAAACCTGACGAATGTCTGCAAGTTAAATATTCATGTAATATCTCTCATAAATTCCCCTTACATGAACTGCCATCTTTATACATGATGAGCGAAAAGCAAAGTTCTGATTACTCATTTCACTTTTCTAAACAAGGCCTCCCTTGCCAAAGCTTGATCTTCACAACATTGCTGGGTCAATCGTTTTTCCATATTTTGTTTGCACTAACAAGAGGCAATAATATTGTTCTTCATCTTTCACCATCCCCATGGACTATAAGATAAAACTAATTTTCCCTCTGAAGCCTTACAGCCTTTAGAGATTCATTTCATATTCGATTACTACATAAAAACATTTCTCTAAGTAGCAGGTTATTACTTACTAGGAAATGTTATAGATTCACATAACTTTTGAATAAGTGGGAAAAACAAAATGCAAAAGTTGAAAAGGATTTACTGAAAGCATACCATACCTTCCTTGAAGACAAGTCCAGTGAGGGCAGCAAAGAGGGGACCAACAAACCAGATAGCTGTTGGATTTTCAGTGACATACTCTACTAGATGTTTTCCGGCTGGTTGAGCAAGGGTCGCATAGGTGGCCAAAGATCCAAATGTACCAAGCAACCATAGTGCTTGGAGGGTGCGCTTGATTTCGGTTACATAGATGTGAATAAGATAGAGTGACAAGCCTAATCCGAAAGCTCCAAGGGCATAAAAGAAGTCGAGATTTGCCTTGAAGAAACCACTCGGTGCAAAATCATCAGGTAAGAAAACTGTGGAGGATGCAAGAACAAATGAGGCAGCAGCAGTTACTAACCCTGATCTGTACAAGATCACCTGCATCAAGGAAATAAGAAAAGCAGTACAGAAGAAATCGAAGCGGAGAGAGAGAGAGAGGGAGGGAGGGAGGGAGAAATAAAGTTATTTTCTTTTTCTCTTAGCAGTCGAAGTTACGACGCCTAGAATAGAAGCACTGGAATTTGGTGATGACTGAGCGCAAGTTATAATTATTCATTTCAGTTACATCATCTCTGAGAGCATGTAAGTTTTGTAGAGACAAATCTAAAAGTTTTAGAAATTTCCAAACGATAATAAAAGAGTCAGTGTGAGAATAGGGAGAGGAGGAGGAGAGAGAGCGGGGAGGGGGCGTGGGGAAAAATTGGAAAATGCCCAAATGTCTCAAAACGACAGTGTGAGAAGGGCAAGCGATAAGCTGGATCAGTTCAATTAATAAAAATTTGTTGCAAATATGATAAATATAACCCAATAACATATGATACGAGAAAGGGAAGGCACACAAAGAGCAGTATAATTGGAAATAAATAGTACCAAGCCACGTTGTCTGTGTGTTTTCTTGTTTAAAAGAAGCAAAGCAAATCAAAGCGAATAAAGAGTTGGTTGGCACTAAAAAACAAACGGAGATGGTGAAAAGAATAACAAGAAAATACCTCTTGAACATCGGAGGGCTGAATGGTCCAGGGACCATAAGCTCCTTGGTAATAAACAACTTTGGATTTGGAGTTGGACTGTGAAGAGGAGCTGCTGCTGCTGCTGCTTTCTCCGACAGCCTGGCACTTGGTGATGGTTTTCTTCTTGTGGGGAGGAATTGATGGAGTTGTGCTACTAGTCCTTATACGGCGGCGACTCGCATCTACCACGTTAACCAGTAACGAGGCCGACGCTATTGAACTACCACTACTGCTCCACAAGTACATGCCGATGCCTAACGCCAACCTGCGGTCTTCACTCTATTTCTTCTTCGGGGGTGGCTGGCAAAGAGGGTAGATTAGAAGGAGATACACATTTTCCTGAATTTCCAAATAATCCTTTCTATCATTTCATCCTTCTTGTTTGCTTTGCACCCCAAATAAAAGAAAATCATCCCCCTTTTAGCACTATATTACTTGAATGATAATGTGTGGCTGTCGTTAAGTCTCCCCCCCTCGCCTGCTAATTTATACTACTACAGTAGTAGTCTGTTGTTTGCTTTCAAAAAAAAAGTAGTAGTCTGTTGTTTTATTTTTTTTGTTGGATCATATAGATATTACCACACGTACTTACAAGCCCGTAGCTTTTAGCCCAACCCAGTCGTAGTAGTGGGTTCATATGTCGACAACTACGGTGATAGTTTGTGAATTTGTAGTTAGCCTAGAGCACTGGGCATTGTGGCCCAACCCACCCTCCATCCAGCTGACGTAGTTGGGCTTGTAGTTGCGGACGAGTGAACACTGGAATGTAATAGAGTCTCACAGATGGTAGATGGAAGATCCATAATAATCAAACTCAACTTGTGTTGTGGACCGTGGAGGATTTGTGTTACGTCATTTTGTTTATATGATATTATTTTAGGTTAAAATATCTACAAGTAAGTCATTTTGTTTATATGAGATTTTTTTAGGTTAAAAGATCTACAAGTAAGACTGTTATGTAATATTTTTTTAGATTATAAGATTTACAAGTAAGATTGCGTATCCGACCCACTTAAGAATCTCTCCCTTGTCTGCTCTTAAGATTTTGCTCTTATATTTTAAAAGCATAATATGATGATGGTAGTTGACCTAATTTGGAAACATCCAAAAAATTTACGGTAATTAATGTTAACAACTAATCCCAAGATTTAATGATTTCTGTGGAAGGCACCCTACCCTTATCAAGGGCAGAAAAGCACTCCAACACCCTGGTTTCGCAAGTCATCTTGGAACACAAATTCTTGGATCATCTTAAAACCTACCCTAAACTCATACTGCCATTATTACTACTTAGAAGTGGATTTAATTAACTGTGATCGTTGATTGAATTAGGGACCGTGTGGGATATTAAATTATAGGTTTTGCATATCGTATTGTGTGGAACGTTAATCTTGTGTATCGACAGGACAGGACAGAAGCTACAACCTGTAAGTGATTTAATCATATTAATATAAGATGGAAAATTTAATTGGTGCCATAAAAGTTTATCATGAACTGCCTTTTCTTCTGCTCATATGTTAAGGTTATCTCTGAGGATAGAGATTCTGTCAAAAAGGACACGGCGGGGGGGAGGGGAAGGCCGGAGGAGGGAGAGAGGTGTGGGAGGGTGAAAATTCGAAACTGGTTCTGAATCAACTCTGAGCACGCATTCATCATTAGTCCACGGCTTAGGAAATATGTGTTGGATATTTTCCCGAACCAAAAACACAAAAAAGAAGGGAAAAAAAAAAAAGAAAAAGAAAGAAAGAAAAGAAAAGTGATACATCTGAGCATATGGTGAGTATAGCAGCTGGATGTTTGGCAAATTTAAAATCTTGGAGCACCGTCCTTGACAAAAGTGCAAAGCAGCAAAAAGGACCTGTCAGATATCGGTGTGGATGCAGAGCACATAATTCCAGAAGCCGCAAAATTTGACAAAGGATGCAGCACAATGCCATGCATCTATCTAATAACAAACAGATTACAACGTTGCAAAAGACCATCAATTGATCCCTTGAAGCTGCAATCTGCTGCTCTCTCTCTCTCCCTTTTTTTTATTTTTATTTTTTATCGTCGGTGCAGTTGATGCTGCATCACATTTTTTATGTTTTTCTTTTTTCTTTTAGAAAGAAAAAAAGAAACATACAGTAACGTGCGCGTCCAAGAAATTTATTAGAGTCTCGTTGTCAATTGTTCTTCATTGGTAACCCATCAGTAAAAATGTAATGGTAGTATGTCTTGATTTTGAAATGAGCAACCTTCTCTGTTTTACCAAATTTTGGTACCAAGAAAGACCACTCCAAAAACAGAACAAGGAATTTACGCACGGGGTGGGCAACTTCAAATTGATTCGTGGGCCTTTCCAACCCCTAAAGCCGAACAGAGAGAGAAGCGAAAAGCATGGAATTGGTCCCTACAACAAGTTCACGCTTGCGTCGGGATAAGCGTCCACATCAGGCAGGCCAGGAATCTTATACTACTGCTTACTGCTGCTGCAAAAACAATTAAAAAAAAAAGAAAAGAAAAAGAAAAAAACACCGTACCATTATTGTCTACTCTCTTATCAGCAATCTTCTTTTGATTTGTCGGCACACCCGTACTGTTCTTGAAAGCCCAAATCTACGTTTTTTTTTTTTTTTTGGGCTTTCCAGAAATTTCCCTTTCTCAATAGTAGGCCCACCAGATCTTCCCTGCCGCTGCATGCGTCGATCTGCTGTTTACAACTTGTATTTGCACTCCCTTTGCGTCAATAGTCGGCCTTCTCTTTTTCTTACCAGTCTTCTATTAATGCTCTTTGACTTTCAATCAGGAAGAAAGTTTGGCATTTATTTTTTGAAACCCCGTCCACCGTAGAGGGGCTAGCGAGGTCCATCCATCCTATCCAATACGCTGTTCTTGTAAAAATTCTCCATGATCCGGGCATGTGTTCTAGTATTATATTCACAAAACGATGCGCCCCCCCGATTGAAAAGTTTTTGAATCTCAACTACACTATGTAGAGAGAGTTGTACATTGTTTGCAAACCTATTTTGAATGTCCAAGGTGGGCTAACCGGCTTAAGTTGGCTTCCACCCCGGGGGGAGAGAACAAAACTAGGCTGCTGTAACTGAATTTTGGTCAGCGAACTTCCTAATCGTTTTAAGCCACACAATTATTCGAACGTAGTTACTTAGAATACAACATGTGTGTTTTATTACATGCATGAATATATTTAAGGGACAGTTTTTACTTTTTTTTAATATAGTAAAACTAATTAACTTCTCCTTTTATTCAAGAGGCAATACTATTGTTAGTGCAAACATATATATCTTCAAAAGGTAGAAATTTCTATTGAACATTTTAGTCTGCGAACAATAAATAGTATATGCCGCCAGCATGGGTGCTCTGAAATTAAAAGCCAGGTTTCTGAAGTAGAGCATAACAAATGATCATTGATACGAAAATCCGCATGCATGCATGATGCATCGAACTGCTAAAAGTTCACAACCTTCTTTTGCTAGTGGTTGCAGCCAGATCATGCATAAGCGCTTTTAACGATTTGATCTTTTTTTTTTTTTTTTGTTAATTTTTAGCAAGTTGATTGCGATGGAGGATAAAGATATGGTATTATGATTGAACGCCCAATTCTCAGAATCCAACCGAAAATGAATCATTACATACAACTTGGAGCGATAAAGATTGATCATGTGCAGTGCCACTGCCACTGACGCGTGATTTGGTAATAGTAAGAGCTTATACGGTCAAGGGCTTATTCAAGATAGATTCTGTCCCACTCTCTGCTAGCTCTACCTAGCTAGCTAGGCTTTATTGTGAAATAAAGAGTTGGGATCATCAGCTATTATTGTTCTAAGCAATTAACTGTATGAATTGGATTCAATTTTAATTGTGTGCACTTTGATGCACACTTGCATATGGTACAATTTCTTAAGTATTTTGCACCAACAAAAATATTAAACACTTTTATGATGCACAAAACAAACTTGTAAAGTATAAATAAAATTTTAACAATTTAAGTGAACATGTCTATTTGTAGACTAAATTAATAACTTATGTAAACTCGACTTTCTTGTTATCATTTAATTATTAGCTCTTTGTATGGTACAAAGCTAATTCAGATTTGTACCATGGCCAAATTTACGGAAATAGTACAGACTATTTATATTATTTGTACAAAATAATCCATAGGGACAAATTATTGAAGCGTAACCATCTAATGAGTTTTATCTAATTTTTATGCCTAAGCCTTTTAGTTATCACATAACTATCGAAAGTTTCAGACGACTTGATAATTTTCCAAACATATTATTGACTTGCTAAATTTCCAATCCAGATGACTCAATCAATTTCCAACGCACATTATTTTGTCATCGTCGCTATGTTCTTCTTGGTTGTTAAATAATTTTGTTATGATTTCAAGATACGTTTGATTACACTCACTCGCATATAAACATTTGATGTTATAAGGTAAGAAATAGTCATAAGAAAATTAATCTTTCAAAATTTATAATATCCTCGCATGAGATCAACAACGTCATACTAGGTACCCATTTTTTTTTTATGAATATACTCCTAATTTGTAGAAGAATATCTTTAAATGAACAGGTAAGTTCTCCATGAAAACTCAATGAAGACTCTTACAAACTAACAGCGAAAAAAGAAAAAAAAAAAGTACATAGTCCATTTCGAATATCAAAAGCCAATGTACGTCCAAATTTTAACTACACTGGTACTGGTACATGCATTAACTAGTAAGCCGTTTCTCTCATACATGAATATCCGAAACTACTCATTTGGGCTATTAGGATCGAAATCCTTGCCATAATTTAGAAAATCGGAGCTAGAAAAGCTTTGATACTGGTACGGATACTGAGAGGAAAAACTAGAAAAATCTTCTCGTTGCTGCTGATGCGGGGCTGAGGCAACAGAAGGCGATGTCGACGTCTGGGAAGTTGGTTGTTGCTGATTATAGAGAGCCGAAGTGTAATAAGGCAGCTCTGCATCGCTACTGGAGAGTAGCTGAGCGTATTGGAGAAGATGAGGGTACTCAGTCATGTCGGGAGCAACAACATTTGCTGCAGCTTCTGGGTTGAGATTTTGCTGAGACGACGATACTGCTGATGATGATGAGTTGGTCGCATAGCGCAACTCGGACTTGCCTTGGACCCGTTCGGGGAAATTGAGCTTGGCTTTAGTGCCTTTGAATCTCAGCGCAGCTTCATCGTACGCAAGGGCTGCTTCCTCAGCTGTGTCAAACGTCCCTAGCCAAACTCGAGCTGCTTTCTTCGGATCTCGTATTTCAGCAGCCCATTTTCCCCATGGCCTTTGTCTTACTCCTCTATAATGTCTTCTTGCGGCAGTCCCTTAAAATATGAAGCAATGCCACATATAGTAAATTCAATTATGTTGCTTCGAGAATCAGTGTCCTAATGTATGCTGATATATATATATATATACACACGCGCGCGCGCCTTTACAATGCATGATGATGACCACGTTTATGTAGTTAAAGAACACCATTAGTATATAGAAGGAATAAATAACAATTTGCAGGTGGAAAGGTACAATATCTTCACCATTCATAAACCCCTAGCCGAAGCAACTAAGTGATAAGAGTGCGCCGTAATATTGCTGGTTCAACAAAATTACTGTACAATCTATTTTTAGACTTATAATCCACACCACGGTAGGACAAACAATGACCAGGAAAACTAAGAGGAAGCTAAGGTTCTCGCATTCCAATTCTTCAATTGTAATTAATATCTTGCAACCCAATGATAGGAAGTGGGTTATACTACTATCTTGAGGTATTAAAGATTCAGCCAATGCGATATCATACCTATTTAGTTCTTGGATTTTGAATACACGACTCAGACTGGCTTGATAAGAAGAAAAAAAAAACATTCCTTAATTTCTTATGTGGCATGGAATAATAGGTAGAGTGTCTTCATTACACACGGACTACTAAAAATTAGATGGATTTGAAATATTATTTTATCGCAAATACTTCAAGATAAAGAGGACAATTATAGGGCTAAAATGATATGAGGAGGACATTCGACCATAAACTTCTTGATTTTGAAGAGACCGTGGCAATGAGTCACTCATTGATATCATCGGTTATTACAGACTGATCAAGTGCCACCACAATAAACTAAAGAACTAAAACACATTCTCAACTATCAACGTGTGAATTAGGGGTTTGTAGAAGCTTAGAATCTTTAGACTGTTATGATGTTTCCTATTTATACTAGCTAGGGGAAGATTTGCCTAATTGACACATTAATCATGCGAGTATTTAAAAAAAAAAAAAGTCATGAATGAAAGCATAGCAAGTAATTTAGGTTGGCTGGTCCACATTCCCGAGTCAAAACCTTCGTAGTCAAGTGGAACGAAGCAAAATTGGAAACGACTTGATGTAGGGGCATGGCACGGAACACTGTATACGATCAGGATGAGAACATAACCAAATGACACATATGATGATGGACAGTAACTGGGAAAACATGAAAGTTTCCATATGAAAAACCTGAAACACGCGAGAGTAGATATTTCCATTTGGTGAGTGCAAAAAGGCGCATGCAAAGAAATGAAAGAAGAGCGAGGGAGAGGCATGTTTGAGAGGAGAGCAAGTGATTCAAAAGGGAATTGCCACCTATAGTATGAGGACATGTGTTGCAAAGTAGAAATCGGGGAAAAAAACAAGAAGCATGTCATTGTCGCTTGTACTAGTAGTATATTACATATCCCTATCCCCATTTTTGAGAAAGAGATCCAGAGTGGTCTGAGGCTCGAAAGAGAGAGGGTTCTTTACGGAAAGTAACATATAATACAATGAACCTGGCTAGCCAAACACGAAACAGATAATGTTTTCTTTCTCTCTTAGATATACTCCCTTTAATTGAAGATAAACACAAAACTAAAGAGAATAGATAAAATAGAAGCTAACTCATTAGTATCTCAGAGGACCAAACCAAAAAAAAAAAATCCTACAAAAAAAAAAAAAAAGGAAAAATCATAATGGTCACCACCACAAACAAATTGATAACAAGAAACTTTGACCGTTAAAATTTTTTAGAAAAGATTAAATTATAATATAGTAATACTATGTACTTGAGTGATAAAAATATTAAAAGTAAGGGGGAAATTTGGTAGCTAGGTTTTGGGCGAGCCTTGACGATTGAATCCGGCAGACCGTAAAAAAAAAAAAAAAAAAAACTGCACATTTGATGGTGATTAAAAAAAAAAAAATCAAGAAGCACTAGATGCGTAGCATCTCTGATGCTTATGATGAGAGTGGGGACAGCAGAGCAGAGGGCATATATGTATGTAAAGCTAGTTACCTTGATCTTGCACTGCAGGTTCAGGTTGTGTGTTAACAATAGTAGGTATGGCAGACTCCGGCACTGGCTGCAGGCTGTCGGGACTGCTTTCCATAATTCTACTACTAGAAAGACCGGAAAAGGTTTCATTTTCAGATTCAACCATAGTCGTTGGAGAATGACTACCGAGGCCAAGGGACGACACCTGATGATGATGTCCTTTGTTTTTTTCCTCCGACGCTTCCAAAGAAAGTGGCCGCTTTCCATGTCTTCTCCGATCCACTTTTTCTGATTAGACTTGTATGTATATATCGATCAGTAACTATATTATGTGTGTGTGTGTGTGTGTGTGTGTGTGTGTGTGTGTGTGTGTGTGTGTGTGACTCCAGAGTCTAGAGACACTAGCCCCTGGCGGAGGAAAAGCTCCTCTAACTATGACTCCAGCCCCGCCCCAGTTGAAATGAAAGGAGTATATAGATAGAGGACAAGTGTTGAAGATGATATTAATTCTTGAAAGCGAAGTATGGAATGGAATCCTAGCGATAGTGAACTCTACTCTAGTAGGTGTAAGTAAGAAAGCAAGAATGAGAGGGGGAGATCCAAAAGTTTTTCCTTTATTTACACCAGAAACGGCTTGTTTTCCTAATATTTCGTTTTTCCAATCATTATTTTCAATTAAATTCACAGTTTAATTAATTCGTTAATCATATTTATTTCTGTTTTGTTCTTTACTATTAGTATTTCTGTAGAAATTCACCCCCCATGTATATGCCAAATACAGTGATGTTTACCTAATTTTTTTTACTGTATAAAAGAAGAGTACGTTTAATCTTACTTTATTGATTTACCGCAACCTGTATATACGTCAAAGAGTTTCCCACTAGTGCATGTTTTAAAATATTTACACAATTTAAAAAATATATATTTTAAGGTTTTTTTTTTATTAATCTTTTGTTCAACGAACTAAAATTTCTCCGCATTTCAACCTGAATGAAGTAGTCATTTGACTTATACTTGAAAAGTACAGCAGCTAAAATAAATCATTAATATATGTAAAGTAGAAAAAGAAATGCTGAATAATTATTCACATAATCCTTCATTATTATCTTTTCATACTTGATTAAATAAATTAAAAGTAAAATTTTTAATTTTCATCCCTATATATTAATTGGATTTTCTAAACTGAAGAATCACGTTCACTCAAATTAGGTAACATTAGCTTGGTTTGTGATGTGAGAAGAAATTTTTTTTTTTCTTTTTGAGCGGTTGTAAGAAGAATTTATAAGGAATATAGTTTAAAAAAAAAAAGGTCCTGAATGATGTTTCTGTATTAACAAATACATGTATAGTTGGATTGCTTGGTATGTAAATAGAACTATAAAAATTTAATGAACAAAATTGAAAGAGACCAAACATCTGTACAAAAGTTATTTTTTTGGGAAATGTTCAAGAATAAGGAAGATAAGTATAAATCATATGCTAGGATTGTTGTTCGTCTATATGGAGTATACGTACCGTTACGATTAAATGAAATATGGCATTTCTTGGTTTCATTTGACGAAAGTTGATTTAGTTTAGAGTGGACATGTAGATTTATGTATTATATAAGGAAATAAAAATAGCTCGTAAAACCATTCATTAAGATATATTCTAAGGAAAGCATAAATCAACGTAACTCATAACAATGTATGGATAATTTAACAAAACCTTTTATACCCTTTTACATCACTTTATGCCGGGGGTAAAATCAAACTGAGTCAAACTTGAGTAGCACTAGCTCGAGCTCAATCGAGTATAAAATTTTGTTGTTTGAGCTTGAGAATGAAATATTACCCGAGCTTGACTCAATAAGCCTTTTTTTTTTTTTTTTTTTTGCACTTGCAAGTCTACTCAAGCTCAAGTATTCAAGGGCATTTTGATAAATTTTACAATTTGTATACATAAAATAGTAAATACTAATAAAGAAATATATAATTATTAAATAACTGCATGCTTGATTAGGTTTGACTAACTTTCGAGTTTGGAAAACCAATACTCTAGCTCGACTCGGCTCGTTGGACCCAATCAAGCTATTTGAACTCAACTTAAACTCAATCAACTCGAATTTGAGTCTAATAATTGACAGCTTAGTTCGATTCCACCGTTAATCGTTGCCTAACATAAACGTGCAGTCGAGGTTGCAGTAATTGAATGCTAATTACGACACAAACCTGAAGCTAAAGGACATCCATTGCACTAATAATCTGATAAGAACAAAAATATTTTAGGCTTCAGCTTAGCTAAAAGGTTTGGCCAAAGTGGGATGTGATCAAACCAACCAACTGAACTCGTGCTCCTTATCTTCTGCTACTAAGTGATCAAGTTGCATCATGACGCATCAATTCATTCGAAAGTGCATACACATGCTTGGCTAGAGGAAAAGAACTCGTAGTAGGCGGCAAAGATCAATGCACTTGAAAATAAGAAAATATATATGAATTTTTCCTGAAATATTTATATTAATTTCATGAATAAAGATGCGTGATTTTTATAGATGCAAAATTATAAGCCCACATTCTCTAATATTTATTCCTTCTGGACAACCGTATTCATATATTATTGCTCTATAAAATATAAATAATGACACTCGGGAAATTATGTATGCAGTAAAATCCGATAAGGACATGCATCAAACCATATTAAACAATTCGATCTCATGGAGAAACATAAAAAGAGTTGTACTGGTAGTGAAGCGCAATAAGGAGGGAACAAAAAAAATGCTAACTTGTTTGACGACAAACAAAACCAGGAGGACCAACTATGCTTGCTAATTTGGACCATGGTCGTGTTACAACTTACAATGCTACATGTGAGCCGCTCTGACTCCCAAATTATTTTAGTACTTCATCTTCATTATGGTCTATCTATCAAGCGTTCAACGTTGGGGCATTGACCACTTCTCTGCTTAACAGGTACGTGAGGGAAGGAGTCCTCTCGAGTCCTGTCTTCCACAGCCACATGCATGCATCATAAGATTACTCAAGGACTTGTGTGTGTATCTCTCCCAATTTTTCATTTTCTTTCTCCGTTAATGTCAGATCTATCACCATCTACCTCATTCTGCCATTCAGAAGACTGGATTTTTAAATAATTTCAGACCAAAATGTGTAAGTGGCAAAAAAATGAAGGATTGCAACCTAATAATAGAATTTTCCATAAATTTTCTTTTATAAAAAGATTTATTGCTTTGGGAAAAGAAAAAACTATAAAGATGTTGAATCTTGAGGGATAGCGCTGCTTCTTCAATGCTCACTTTTCATCACATGCGGCTCCAAATGTCTTTATGCATGCCGCTAAACATACGGCTCCCTTTCTCACACCTCAGACCATGTGATATGTCACACTGTGAAACAAGAATTTTAAGAAAAGATTGTCATGCAACTTCAGCCTTGATAATAGACCACTTAATTAACCTGTGTTTTGTCATGCACCTCGACAAATTCAGAGTTAATAACGTTTACTTATTATTCTTGAAAGTTTTTATTTTTACTAGTACGTTAGAATGTAAACAACAAAGTTGTTGGCATTTAAATGAATTAAAGTATACGAATTAAACATTTTTCTCAAGCAATGGAATTGGAAATAATGTAGAACAAGGCATATTTTGATTTGGCCGTCACTTGCGATTGCACCGAAGTAGCAAAGAATGTACTCCATGAGGGGATGAATTCTATCTCAGAGCTTCCGCGACAATGTATTAATTCATCAGGGGGTGGTGAATTCTATCTCATAGCTTCCGCTACATTTGCATAGAATAATCACAAGTCAATCTCTCCATGTCTTTTTTTTATTCCTTTTCTTATGACAAGCACTTTTCCATCCTTGTAATTATGATAACGCATCAAATGTGCTATGTTACAAAAGAGAAACACACACACACACACACACACAAAAAAAACATGTTTTCTCTTCCAAGAAAGTAAATTTAGGAAAATGCTGTGCGAACAGTAAATTTTTGTAAAAAAAAAAAAAAAGAAAAAAATAAGTTTTTAATTGAATTCTACTAATTATTTTACGAAAATTTAACATTTTTGGGTTGAATACGATAGCGTTGGCGAGTAATTTATTGCCTACTGATTAAGCGCCGCACTTACTGGAAGTTGTCGTTGACTGTTTTCTTGAATTTCTTATTCCATATATACTGATTGAGGGACACAACAAAAAATGAAAAACAAAGAAGCAAAGTAAACACCTAAAGACTTTTTGTACCAGTATGTATTAATATTGTTGCCAATTAAACAACTTAATTAAGAAATGATGGCTCTCATTCATAACGCAATGACGTGTGTGTATCATTGCGTTGTGAATAAGTGTATATATATATATATATATATATATATATATATATATATATATATATGTAGTGTTTTATATATTACATACTATATCAGTACCAGTTCACGCTTCAGTTCCTCCAAAAGAGGGGGGGAAAAAGATTACGCTTCACCGGACCACGCGTCCACAACCCACTTAACTTCTTAACAGGGCCCTATGCTTCTTCTCCATTGAAAAAACAAAAGTATCCAATTGGAAGGAGGTCCAGTCGCTTTTTTATTTTCTTTCGTCGGTAAATTGAATGCCAGTATCCCTTTGGACTTACGAGAGAGATCGGATCCTTGTGTTTCTAAGAGAGATTCAGCCCAATCTTCATAATCTTGCAATTCCATCAGATTTAAAGCCCCAAGCCCAAATACGAAGGCGCAAATGGAGCTTCTTCTTTTTTTGAATGAAAACAAAATCTAAAACTTCATCCTATTATTTGTTAATTCTTTCCCGACTCTCAGCTTTTCACTTGAATTTTAACAAGTCTTTATGTAATTGGTGCCAGAAGAAATTTAATCCATTGAGGGTCTTCTTGTTTGGATTAAAAATATTTTCAAAATTTCTTGGTGCCAGACATCAGAAAATATTTTTCTGTGTAAAATATTTTTCTAATTTTTCTTCCTTTGGCTGAAAATAACCTATATATTCAATAAATGTAAGTTATATTCCTTAGAGCTCAAGAGTGATATTAAATATTCAGTATTTACTTTATAATTTCAATTACCAAACTAATTTTTGTTTTTAATTCTTATTAACTAATTTGTTCATAATCTTGGGCTCCATGATAATATGATTTTAGTTATGTATATTTTACCATTATATTATTTTGAAGATTAAATATAAACAAAACAATCGCTTGTTAACTCTATTTACATGTCAAACATTTATTATAATTGTTATTAGTCTATTAAACTCATATTAACAATAAAAATAAAAAATTCAAAAAAATTATTTTCAAAAAATTTTCACATTGTTATTCAAATACCATAAAATTATAAGAAAAATGACATTTTCCATATAAAATATTTTATTAGGAAAACAGTTTCTTTAGAAAAATATTTTACATCCAACCAAATGGACTTGAGTGTCAAACTATCCATTATTATTTTCATAAATCTTTCTGTCGGTGACAAGATGTAATTAAAAGTTTTGTTTGCAAACTCAATATTGCAATTACACAAAGCAGTTCCCTTTGTAAACGAAACAAGTTAACATACTGCCACTCTCTCGCATTCTGTATGCTAATTTAACATTAATGTAAAGTTAAAAAAAAAAAAAAACTAATGAAGCTTTGCTAGGCACTTTGTCAAATGGTATGAAGTAAAGTACTATTTATTCCTGTTTTTGGTTGTGTGAATGGTGAACTCCTAACTAGCTATAATGAAACCTCTACATGTTGTCTTTTGCTTTGAGCGAAATTTATTAAGATTTTTGAGTAATTAATTAGTTTAGGTCAGAAATTTTGACTTGATATTTAAAAGAAGTAATAGTACTATTTTTGGATCAATTCGAATTATAATTTTTTCTGAATAATAAATCTATTCTTAAAGTTTCTAAGACACGATACCCTCTCAAAAGGTTTTGCACAATAATTGTTTCTTTTATAGCAACTTTAAAAAGACTAAAGAAACTCTTAAAAAAATAAATAAATAACTTTACATACCTTCCTTGAGATTTGTCATAATTGTACTTACATCACCTCATATTTTAAAATTACACTTATACCCCCTGTGTCAATATATTTATATATGTGTGTGTGTATTACAGCAAACAAGTTTATTTTGATAATATAATAAAAAACACCAACAAAACATCTTAAAATATCCTTAATTGTTTTTACAAAATATAAATAAATATTAAAAATTAATTAATTAGTCATAAAAATGTCAAAATAACTTATATTCTTACATTAAATTTTCAATCTCTTCCAAATATTACTTATTCAAAACTCAGTTATTTGACTAATCTAAATGAATTTGCTTTATTTATCAAAATTTTACAAACAAATATATTAACAAGAAAGAGATGACCAATTTAAAAACAATTAAGGATATTTTAAGTTGTTTAATTGGTGTTTTTAGATTATATTATCAAAATAGATTTGTTTTGTTAGAAAAAATATAAATAGAGGGGTGTAAGTATAATTTTAAAATCTGATGGGAGGTAAGTGTAATTATGACAAATTTTAAGAGGATTACGTGAAATTATCTCAAAAATAATAAATAAATAAATAAATAAAGTTGGAGCCCTCACATAATATCAGTACTACCACTTAGCTACTTAACCATGGTTAATTAATTAAACGGGCTCAAGGGCGAAGGGTGGGTGATTTAAGCCGAGTGTCATTCACATCCACCCACACTAGTTTTGTAGCATCGCCAATAGGATTCAGAGACGAAGGATGTGTCCCGTGGATTCTCTTTCTTAATCGGTTTCTCTTTTTATTTTTTATTTTTTTTTTCGGTCTTCCCATTCCGGACTCTGAACTCAACTAGTGGAAGTTTTTGGAGGATTCAACTCGCTCTTTCACTGAGAAGGAACCCAAATCAACCCACGCATCTTAATTTTGTTCAAACCTATTTTGTTGGTACTTCACCCTCTTCTTCTCTTTTATCTTTCGGCTTCGTTTCATTTCTTTTTGTTGCCTGGACACACACTCACACTCTCTCACAGACATATTTAATGAAGTTGTAGTTTTTTTTTTTTTCAATTTGGTAAATCTCTTAATTGATTTCCCAGACAAATTGATAGCTTAGAGACGCCCGAATTTTACGTGCCCGTCTGTCTTGATTTTCTTTAATGGGACATCTCCGCATTCATTATTCTTATGCTTTATTTATCTGCTTTAATTTCTTTATGTGCTTCTTTTTCAATAATTCAGCAGATTTTTACATGCAAGATGGTTTCATGAACAGGGATTTTGTTACATTCCCCAAGATTTTCAATTTACTCAAGGGAAGATGATATTGTAGTATTTGTTTTTGTTTGGTTCCGGCTTTACTTTATGTGGGATTCGGACCATCATGTTATGAGTTTTGTAACATTCCCCAAGATTTTCAATTTACTCAAGGGAAGATGACTTTGTAGTATTTGCTTTACTTCAATTCGGGCTTGGCTTTATGTGCGATTCGGACTATCATGTTATGAGGGACTACTGTTAAAAGAATGTGATAATATTTTTTAGTGACTAAAATGTCAGCTCATGAAAAGAAAAAAAAAAAAAAAAAAGAACCCAAGTGAACTATCATAGAAAGAATTTTGAAAAATATCCTTCCTGAGTATTTCCCAATGTTGTACTTAAAAAGTTTTGTATGTATTGTTTGTTGCTCTTGTGGCGGTTGTGCTACTTTTTTTGCAAAATCTGTTTCTAGACTACAATATCTTAAATTTGGGGAGAGAAGATCATTTCTTCAATATTAAGTATTATCAACAAATTGATAAGATTACTTTCGGTTGCATATTAAAATAAACCTAGAATGATGGAGGCACCCTGAGTTCAAGACTGTGTCGTGAATTGGCTTCCAATGACATAATAGACAATCTACAATCAGATGAAAATATATCTAAGATACAGATACTTTACATAACAATTTATCTGGCTTTTCAAGAATGAACTTCAACCACGAAGTGTGTGTATTTCTAGATAAATGCTTGTGACTCAATGAAGAGACATCATTTTGTTGGAATTAATGTTGAATTTTGTCGGAATCAGTGTATTTGGTATAGTTAGAGTAACAACAGCAACGTGCTAATTCCTCCTTGCTTTTAAGATCACAGAAGGGATTTTAAAATGTTTATTTACTTGCTGAAATCTTTCTTTATGATCAAAAGATGATTCAGATAAGATATTTTTATTTGTCAAAAAAAAAAAAAAAAAAACTATGGTATCGTCGCATGTCTTGAACCCATTCTATGTCTGCTGGTGAGCAAAAGAAAATTAACTTGCCAATCCCTCTCTCTATATTGCCCAATTTATTGGGTTTTGAATTCCTATAATTTCTTGTCCTTCTCCAGTCTTCCTATTGGGCAGGGAGAGAGTGGTTCACATGAGAAACAAGTATTAAAAGCATAGTTTATCAGGACATGTTTCTATATGTTAATGATTTTAAGGTGGTATCTTATGCATTACAAACTATTTCTGGGGATGTGGGTCTATTTTTTTCCTCCCAAGCAATTCCTAGCTTTTGCAGAGGAGGTTGTTCTAAAGAATACAGCAAGTGTTTAAACTGTGTTGTCTACTCTGATTAAGGGCGTATCGGTGAGACTTTTCATCCTTTTTACTGCAGTGGAAATGCAGAATCTGGAGGGGCTTGCTGAGGATGCTGAAACAAAGAAAATGTCCACCACACAAGCATCTGAAGTTGATGACTGGGCAAATTTTAGGGATGGTGACGTTATGCAACAACAACCTACCATCCAAGCTGAGGAAGCTGAGAAAATTCCATTTGTTGGTGACAAGGCAAGAGCACTTTGAAGCACTAATTATCTGGATGCTTTTGCTCTTTTACATTTATGCTTCTAGATTTCGTGACATTCCAAATGTTTTGGTTCCGATTTTGACATCATTTATCAGTATTTTCTTAATTACATGGGTGATAATCTTTGTAATTTGCTGTATTGCTTTTTTGATGTTTGGGCAATTGTTAAGTTAGTTATCATTCATCCTGGAAGAAAAAAACTTGATAGTACTTGGTTATTATGCTATCTTCTGTTTGATTAGCTAGAGCTACGGGGCCTTAAATCTTCTATAAGGGCCAAGGCAAGAGCTTCTTTTATCTCTGATAAACTTGGAGATGCACTTGTAGTTACATACATGGGCTGCTTTATACAATAGACAGTGCAAAACATTCTACCCATTGTAAGTTGGAGATGTTAAATGAATTAATCAATCACACCAGCACCTTCTATTGCTGACGAGTTATTGCCCGTACAATATTCTATGAGTGTTAACTGGCATTGGATTTAATATGAAAAGATATTGTTTAACTCAGGGCAACAATATTTGAATAGTCTTTGCCTTTTGTGGTTGAGATAATCGCTGATCTTTGGAAATGGAGACAAACAACTGGACTTGCTAACTTTTAGCCCCTTTTTCATGAGATGAAAGGAAGTTTGAAAGAATCTAGTGGTGGATAATAGAATATATTGACATGTGTTGTATGGATTCATCTGTAACCGAAATGCTTGTTCGACAGTCTTAAAGTTGCAATTTCATATTTTCTAAGTGATGTTTGGTTATGATTTTAGCCAGATGGGAGTGTTAACCAAACATCTGGACATAATTTTATACCTTCCGTTTATCTGGCTAGCGAGTGTTTTATTTTGTTTATTTAAATAATTTTCTTCAGTCTTTTAGCATAGATATGCTCTAGTTATAATCTTTGAGTGGTGCTTGTATGTTTTTACTTGTGCTTCCAACTTGTTAACATTTGATTTTTCCAAACTGAAAATGTAACTGCAGGAGCCCCTTTCTTCATTAGCAGATGAGTATAAGTCAGGAAGTCCAATTTTGCTCGAAAAGATAAAGGTTCTTATAATTCTTAATTCTGAGGTTATGCTTGATGCTTCTGATTGGTTACTAATTTTGTTTAGTGTTTACTCAGGTACTGAGTGAGCAATATGCTGCAATAAGGCGAACACGGGGTGATGGGAATTGCTTTTTCCGAAGTTTCATGTTTGCTTACCTTGTATGTTATGGATGCTCTTCTAGAATTTGTATACCTGTATTAACTCTAGATTCTGGTCAGTTGATTTGCAAATTTAACCGCTAAAAGATTCCCATTTTTAAATCTAGGAGCATATTATGGAATCACAGGATCAAGCTGAAGTTGACAGAATGAAAGCTAATGTGGAACAATGCAGAATTACACTCCAGAGCTTGGGCTATGCAGAATTTACTTTTGAAGATTTTTTTGCGGTATCAACAGTTTTTGGCCTCTACTTGCACAGTCACTTCTATAGCATTTTAGGCACTTAATAACAAATGAACACAGTTTTTGACAATATTAGTATTGAAGGGATAATCCATCAGAAAAATGGTATTACATTTTGGAAACGATATTCATTTTCTTGAAATAATAGTTGGTACCTATGCAACTTTTTGGGGTTTGTATTTGGTATATGAGTGGATACTTCTGATGCTGAAGTAGTGAAAGAATAAACTTGAATAAAACCATGGATTTAGCCCATTGAAATGTCTAGCACAGAAAAATAAGAATGAATAGGGAGTCTCATATAGTTTGCAACAAAAACCATCTTCTTGGTTCACTACAAATCGTTTTGAGTGTAGGCAAAATCTTATGCTTCATGTATACCCTCCCAAGGCATCAACGTATTGTGCTGTTGTGTTGTGTTGAGAATATATTTTGTGTTTAATGGAACCAAGAACTTCCATTCTCTGGATATGTGTGCGAACTTTGAGGATTAAAGGTTATATCTAACTGGACTAATGGTTGCAATGCTGTTACAACATTCTTAAGCAATTGCTTATGATATCAAATATTAGTTATAAATACATTGCCTAGCACCCTTGATTGGTAAGAGCCTTCTCATCTCAAAAATTACTTGGGGTTACCTAGTATATTTCATTTTTATCAGGTTAGGATGTTGTACTGTCTCCTTTTTGTTACTTCTAATTTCCAGGATGTGATCAGCACTGTGCATGTATTTCGATGCTTATCCTGAATAAAGGAGTTCTACTTAACATAAATTGTCAGAATAATTATCACGTGCTAGGCTTGACACGAAAACATGAAAGCAAATACGTCAAAGTTATATTTGTTTAGAAAATGAACTGCCCTGATATACAGGACAATATAGTCTTCGCAAAAAATTCTCTCCCTTTCTCCCATCTCCTGCTTCCTGGCCAACTCCATCTATCTTATGCCTAATAATTAATTTTCCTTAATACCTCTACCTCCCCACAAAATATAAGACAGAAATGTCTAATTAGAAGTAATTGACTCATTTATTTCTATTTTAAAATTCCTATTTTCCTTTTTATCCCAAAAAGATTTATATATCTTCCTTTAAACTCCATTTGCAAATAGTGCTGTTACTTCAGCATTTTCACATTTTTCTTCCTCTCCCTTTCTTGATGTATTATCTGTTTATATCTTAGAACTTTCAGTTCCTATCTAGCCTTACAAACATTTTTTCTTTTACCATTACCTTGAGAAAAATTACTGAAGTATATGAGCCTTAAATATCCTTCAATTCATTTACCATGCTGTAAGTAGTATTGTGTTTAATTGTACAGAACTTATATCAAATTTATCCGTCATACTTTGAATACAAATTGACAGCTAGGGCCCCATTGAGTCAAGATTTGCTTGAACAGTTTGACTAACCTTGAAGAGCTTTAATCCAATTTTGTTTTTCCTTTATATATCTAAGTTCTATTTACATGATTAAAGCAATTTCCGTAAAGATGGGCTTCCTGACATGATTATATAACTTTTCAGCTATTTCTGGAGCAGCTTGAAAGTGTTATTCAAGGGAGTGAAGCTTCAATAAGGTTAATTCCAATTGTTTTTGGAGCTACAACATTTTTTTCTTGTGATCTTGACCCTCAAGTCTTTTAGGATAATTTTATGTTTTGTTCTGATATTCTTTTGCTGGTTAGAGTTTATGATGAGAGAATATGTCGTTTTTTCTGGTTGCAGCCTTGATGAACTTGTGCAGAGAAGCAGAGATCTGTCAGTATCTGATTATGGTGGGTGTCATTGGTGAAATATGTATTTAAAAGATCTAATACTGTCTCACTCGGTGTGACCAATGCTGCTTCTTGTTTAGTTGTGATGTTCTTCAGATTTGTTACCTCCGGGGAGATACGGAAAAGATCAGAGTTCTTTGAACCTTTTATCCTTGGATTAACAAACACCTCAGTGGAGCAGGTTTGGTTTCTGGAGCTTATACCTTTATTCATAGTATTTTTACCATTTTGACTTATTACAGAAGAATATAGATAGTAATAATAAGTACTACAGACCATGCGGCCAGTGATGGATTTTGGGCATCATTATGAATGGGAATTCATATCAAGAATTTAATGTACATGTGAAGGGTTGTTTGATATTCTGGTTATATGGATTTAATGTACTACTATTTTTCATTATTTTGACTCTCGACCAGGAAGGAAATATATGATACTCTGGTTACAGCTAACCATAGAAATTGAGATGGTATAACTCATATGATGGCTTATATGATTGCAAAAACTTACTGCAGCTAATTGTTCGAAGATGTTTAATATATATCTTTTCATCTTTTGCACGAATAATGTTGTAAATACCTACTTTAGTTTCTTTTGGTAGCCTTATAGCTTTGACATTTTGATTTATTCCCTTGAATGTCTAAGAAAGTAATCTGCCCTTTAGTCAACGTATCCTTATTTACTTTCTGGTATTGACAATAGTTTTGCAAGTCGGCAGTTGAACCGATGGGTGAAGAGAGTGACCATGTTCACATTACGGCCCTGTCTGATGCACTAGGAGTCCCAATTCGTGTGGTATATCTTGATCGCAGTTCCTGTGAGAATGGCAGTGTCAGTGTAAATCATCATGATTTCATTCCTGTTACTAATGATCTCCCTTGTGCTAATAATGGTGGCGCTGAGGCAGTAAATCCATTCATTACCTTGTTATACCGACCGGGGCATTATGACATTCTGTACCCCAAGTAACTTGTTTTCACCTGCACTGGTCAGGTGGCATTTTACTGGATTAAAAATGCTTTTATGTTTTGTTTCAAGAATTCTTTGGTTAAAGTATTTGGCACCTAAAGACATTTTGTTGTTGGACTGCTGCTTGAAAATCAGAATGCATTTGAAGCACATACCTTACTGTTTTTAAAAGCAAACAGATATTTCACGTAGAAATATAAAAGAATGCTGGCAACCACAATGCCAGACAAATAAAGCTGTTCTTAAAACTCCAGTCCGTTTCATAAACGATTATACTACTCAAGACTTGTACTTTGTCTTTTTGTAATATACAGCTAGTTTGAAGTGAAACCATACAATTGTTGAATGATGAAGCTGGTTTTGTTGTAGATTTCTTTTCACCGTCTGCTGCACTGAATTTTGTTTTCCTGCTTTTTTATGTTCTACAGTACTTAAATTCCCCTCTTTTACCTACTTCATACTAAAACGGAGATGAAGTGGTTCAGCTATTGCTTTCAGTCGAGGATCACGCCATCATCAAGGTGCTATTTTGTTCATTTACCAACCATCTCCGTGGTAACCATCTGCTTGACAAGGACGTTCTTGATTAATCCCTAGGGTAGGTGGCGGGCTTGTTGAGTTCAACCCTTTTATGCCAAGGGCATATTACGGAAAACCGGGAGTGGAATGTCTGGGGATGCAAAAAATCTTCAACGCCTACTATGGATCTCTTTAGCCGAATACTGTCATCCAGTTTTAGTAGTTCCAACTTCCAACTTCAGTCAATATTGGGAATGAAATTACACGTAGGCACTTGCATAAAACATATTATAAAATTTACATATTATAGCGCACAAACTTGTTTAGAAGTATCGTGATGGATACAAACTTATTGCAGTGTCTTTGAAACGATCAATAAATAGGTTCTGCCTTTTATCTCAAACTTTTCAAGCGTATTAGATCTAAGAAAAATTTTCATATTGCTATTGTACAGCTCCATCCTCTGGAATTGGTGTTAGAAAAACATTAGGTCCGGTCACACGACCACTGCCTTCTTGTAGCTCAACAATGCTAAGGGGATCATCCATCTCAATGGCGAATCCAATCTTTCATCCCTCCAGCGTTTTGAGGAGGCACATTCAACCCATCTTTCGCGTAAATGATTGAATCCTGACAAAAATTTTTGCCGGAAAACTCAGACAAAAATAAGGATGCTCGTGGAGTGCATCCTTCTGTTAACCAACACATTCACTGGAATTAATTCAAAAAGTTGCACACGGTGTCAATGACTCAATGCTTTTGTTACGTCAAAATAAGATTAGCCACCAACCATAACAAGCACAAAATATTGACGAGGTGATGACATCTATGCTGAAGAACCCACAATCTCGCAGAAACCAAATCCACAACAAATTTGTCTTACCAAAAATGTTTTAACAATGCTCCCAAGTTTCTCCAAGCAAGCTGCAGAGGAAAAAGCAAAATGCCAAGAGAAGCCTCCTATGTGCCGCAAGATATCTGCTGTCAGCTCCAGAACTCCTATACACACATGGAATAAGTCTCTCCATTAATTCAAAATTTGAAGCTCCATCCAATGCTCCTTTTCTTTAGCAGCCTCAGAGTGTTGATAAACCCATTGCAAATGGGAATAAAATACTCTCATCAAGCATTACTTCTACTTCAGGAGTTTTTCCAAGATCACAAAAAAAAGAAAAAAAACTGTCTTTTTTGTGTTTTTCTTCCTCTATTACCCACCCTAATATACATTAGTAAAATTTGGGTGAATTTAATGAAAATTACTTAAATCCTACTAGGTTAGTGCCCACAAAAGGTTTGCTCAATCTGAATCCTTGACAGAACCCAAAGCGGAGTCCCCATTACAAGATAACTCCCCATTTGGCAAATTGTGAGGGTTTTCTTGGCTGTTTTCCTCACTGGTAGTTGCTCGATTTTTGGTGGGTCTTGGTCGAACATTAACACCCATGGGGAAAGGTACCTGCAGATAGAAGCATACATACATGATCTTTTCTTTAATCAATGAGATAAGACCATTTCTTGCTTTTATTCTTCTGCTAGCTGCTAAGATCAGATTAACTATTAGCTCATGGGGCTCAACTATGAGGTCGTACAAGGCATTGCGGTCATTGAAATTCTAAACAAAATAGAAATACATTACCTAGTCTCTCCCTTAATAAACTTTCCCACATGTTCCACAATTTGAAGGTTCAGTTAAGAAGAGGATACCATCCATTGCAAAAATTTGGTGGTCCCCAAAGACCAGAAACTATAACTCTCGATGGTCAAAACCAATAACTTAAGAAATGATCTAAACTAAAGGTCCCCAAGCATTCAGATGCTAGCCAAAATACAAGATTCACTATCATCTATAACAGCTCCCAGCAGGGCCAGAATGATCAGTCTTCTTTGTCTATACATTTAGGTAAAAAATCTCATGATATAAAAATAACTCTAAATGGATTTACAGGTTTTTACTTCTAACGTACTGAAAATCATGCATATGCTTCTTGGAGGCCACAAATTTTGACACAAAAACTTAAGGTTATGTCAATACCCAACCAACCTTTCCAATCCCCTAAGACCCAGTGGGATTCCATACGAGTACTTATGTAAAGATGAACCAAATCTCAAGGTTAGAATCGTGTCAAATTCAGCCCAAGCTTAGATCAGTTTTTATTTTCTTAAGCCACACAAAATTTAAGGTAAAGAGACCAATTTCAAGCCATATAATCTAATATCCATGCCAATGATTTGCTTATGCACAGACATCTGTCCTTGTACCTGATCACCTGCATTGGGACCATCAGTATGGAAGAGTATAGGCCTGCATCGCTTGTCTTCATTCATCAAGCTTGAATTCTGGAAGTGTGCAATAAGAGCAGGTTTCCCCTGTATGCGAGCATATGCAAGGGAGGCTACTTTTTCACTATTAAATTTCTCCCATTTCTTTCCGTTGAACGCCTACCAGCATCAATGAATGTACTTCAGTTCTAGACTAATTTAGAAACGGTAATGGGTGGAGGAAGAAAAGTAACCAAATAATAGGATAGATATGTTACCTGATAAAATGGGATAATCAAGGATGGATCCGTCATGTTGATAAATGCATAGCCCACATTGCATTTGTTCTACAAGAGAAAAGGAAAACCAAGTAACTACTTAACAAGCTCAGGAAATCAGGAATTGAGAATTCACCGTCTTTAAGAAAAAAAATACACTTGCCTTGAAATCAATGGGCAAGTAGATGAAATCATAAGTTCCTCGATGATGTTCATCAATTGCAGCCAAAAGCATTTTTGAAGTGTATCTACAGTGGCCGCAAAGATAAAATAAGATACATGTGTTAAAAATATAAGAAACAGAAACCCTCAAGATAATATAAGATCCATGTATTTAAATATAGCAAATAAAAACCCGCTACTCCAGTGGTGCAACACAAAAGTGGTTAACCATTTGACCAAATAACATTTGGACTACAAGATCAACTTAACAACCTTCTATGAGGTATAAAACATGCCTGACTTACTTTCAGAGTAAATAATTCTAATCCAGTGTCAGAATATGTTTGATGCATGTGCATGAACAGTCAATATTGCATCATATATACTCTATATAGATTCATACATAAACATGACATTTTCTTATGTTTACTTAGCGAACTAGCATTAAATTTCAAGCCACTTGCAATCATGAACATATATATAGATATTACCACATTTTTGTCTACACAAATTACTAAGTAGAAAACACATCAAGCCATGAAAAAAATAATAACAATGACAAAGGAAATAGGGAGAAAGGTGCTTATTTTGAAGCATAAATAAAATTGAGGTGAGAGCTGAGATGATTCTAATACTTTGTTTAAACCAGGATGCATCACTTTTCCTTATGAAAAGTCAAGAAATGCATGAATTTAGTAAATAAAAGCATGGTCCCAAAGCTCTAGTCACAACCACATACTTGTTAGGAATGTTCTTTATCATAAGAGTGGTCCGTTTATCTTCTCCTCGCACAATTCGGTCGATGTCAAGTTCAAACTGCTTCTTGTTATCAGCCTGACTAGAATTACCTTCATTTCTACGGTTTCGAGTCCTTTCATTCGGAGAATCAAATGAATTCATCATAGGAATCATTTGGCCTCTTGCAGGAAACATCATGCACCTCTGAGGAAGTGAATTGAATCCAACATTTTGGGAAGGAACTGCCAGGTCCACACAACTTCCCCCAGCATTTGGAAAAATGTTACGGGGAACAAATTCCAAAGGATGTGGTGAATTACCAGAAATCCTGATATTTCCAAGAGAACCTGGGTGGAAAACAGAAGCATCAGTAGACTCCCCTGCATATGCATGTCGCCTATCCCAAAGAGAAGGATTTACAGATGGCGCAGATCCCACGTGGTGGCTGCTTATTGGTAGAAGAGCATTCAGCATTTGGTTTGGCGCTCTAGGAACTGCATGCAGTTGTTGAGGATGAGTACAAACCCCATTGACAAATGAAGGTGAGCTTGGCCATATCATGCCCTGAGGCTGGGAATGGTGTGTATTACTCCACATATAATGACGCCCAGGAGGTGGACAGCTCCCATTTCCAGAGGGCCCAAAGACTGGGAACAAGAGAAATGATTTATGTCAAGGGCTAATTCTTCATACATGCACTGTGCTATCCATATGCCAACAGACCATAACAAGTTTTCTCATCAGGAAATTAGAAAAGGTTATCAATGGATTCAATTGATACAAGTCAAGCAAATAGATCTCTTGTATCATTTCACACACTTCAACAGCCACTCAAAGATAGGAACTTAACATAAAAACACAGACTAATCATAGTAAGTTGGTACACTTACCACCATCATTTGGTTCACCAAGATGCCCACTTGAGCCAACTCCACAAAACTGTGGGTTCTCCATTATTTCAGATTTCCTTGCACTAACATTAGAAGCCATGTGACCTGGGGAATTGAAAGAAACTCCATTTCCCAGCCCATCATGATAATCAGGAAGTGGTTGAGGATGAAAGTTCGGCACACCCCGGAATTCAAGCTTCATGTCACCCTGTGAATGGATGGTTTCACCTACATTTGAATGATTGCCAGAAGATCCTGCCCTTATCAGTGAAGGTAAGCCATTGGGAGCAGTTGAAGATCCTCCATGATGGAAAGCATTGTCGAAGAATGGAGTAACAGCGGCTCCACTGGCAGAATGGGAGCCGAAGATTGCTCCATTGTCCACTCTAGATGTAATTGCTCCATGTGCAAATGGTCCTTGGATGATTAAAACGAGGCAACATCAGTATATTGTTTTCTTTGAAATTCAATGTTTATGAGCAGTATATATCATGGCAAGTAATAGTACCAGAAAACCCAGTTGATGCAGTACTTTGAGGGCTTGTCTGTTGCAGATAAAGACCAGATTCTTCTTGCTCTAACCCTGGAGTAAATGGTTGCGTTAATCTGCAAATAGTAAAGGTTTAATTTCAGGTTGAAATTTAGAAGCAAATAAAGACCAGATTCTTCTTGCTCTAGCTCTGGAGTATATGGCTGTGTTAATCTGCAAATAGTAAAGGTTTAATTTCAGGTGGAAATTTAGAAGTGTGCAAAAAATTTACATCTATTGCCGAAATTAATTTTCAACCAACACCCAGCAAAAGGAACATAAAAAAAAAATTTACTTCCTTTTTCAAATGATAGTTTCAAATGATGGTCACAAAATAAAAAGATGGTAAGACTGGTTTGGAAGCAAGGTGAACATGAAAAAAACAAAGATATAGTGCTCTAACATCCCACCGTCTAGCACCACCAGGACGGCTTGGTTCAACTTTGATCCGCTTCCCTGCAATGTCACTCCTATTCAATGCATGAAGTGCAGCTTCTGCAGCTCTAACATCATAGAATTCGATAAATTTGTGATGACTTCTATGTGGAGTCTCACGTATCTGCACTCCAGAAAAACCAATTAGCCAGGTTTCGCCTGAACCAAGAAATCAACTTCACATGTTAAGTTGGCAACCAATCTTACCTCCTTAATTTCACCATAGATGCCAAAAATTTGACGGAGCTCATCATTTGAAACAGAAGACTCAAGGTTAAAAACCACAAGAGTCCCTTGATTAATATCCTTCTCTGATGGATTGTCCTAGCAATTCGAAATTACAGATTTTGCACCAAAAACCTCAGAAACTGCTTACTTCCACATGCATACAAAAATCTCATGCCACAAACGCTAGACAAAGACAAATGGGAAAAAAAGGAAATACAAGTCTTTCATAAGCGCAACGAAAGGATAAACAAAGGTGGAAAAAAACCTTTGGAATTGAGAAATGAATGTCAAGTTTCCTGCGCCTTAATGGTTTATTCTGGAGGGCTTTCATTGCATTTCGGGCTGCTCTTATATCATAATATGAGATCATAACAAAGCCCCGATGCTTACATGCTGTATACAGAGTACGGACATCTCCATATTGCTGCATTGAAGGTTCACAAATAGGGACTGACACATCAGAGCAAGACAAAACTGCATGACAACTGGAACTAGAAACACAAGAAGCTACTACTGCTCACCTCAAAAAGGGCTCGTATTTCAGAATCCTCAATATTGCTATTAATATTTCTTACAAAGAGTGTCCTTGAAGGATGTTCTCCAAAAGGGTGCTCCCCTCCAACTGAACCCACCAACTGACGATTAGCATTTCCACCAGAGAAGTTGGAATTATTCTCTCCTGCCAGAAAACCATCTTCTCCCAACTCCAGTCCTCCAATACTACTAAATACATCTAAATCTTCTATATCATCTCCATTATTGGGTTGGGCAATATTGTCTATCCCATCAGTCACACCAGAAAGCAAGTCGTCATCATCCGGGAGAAGATTTCCAATAGTGTGAGCCTCAAGTTCTTCAAGTGATTCAAAGGGTTCCTCTTCCTCGTATTGGGAGGCAGCAGCAGCACCCACAGAACGACCATAAGCAGGATTATTTGAAGATAGCCGCACTGGATAACAGAAAATTAGCATCAATAAGCCCCATTTTGAATAACTTGAGCCAATCAAAATTTGTTTATTAGTAAAAACTCCTATTACAAATTCAATATAACAAGCCGGATGAAATTAATGACCACAAATAAACAGCTAAAGCGTTATTAGATCACAACCAAATATTAAAAATAGCAATTATCCAGGGAAGGGAGGGAAGAAACTTACATTTCCTACTAAATAACTCTGACAATGAGCTTGAAAAGAGACCATTCTCACATTGAGTGCCAAATATATTCGATTTCTCCCCTTCCATAAAATAAGATGCGGGCTCCACGCTAAAATTAGGTCTTGTACCCAAATCATGGCCAAGGTTTCTTGGTAGCGAGTGACTGGCTGCTCCTTCTGCTCCAACAACATGCTTTTCTATGCTAAGAGCAGCCCTCAGATTTTGGTTGTGAAAAGAATTGGGAAGATCAGAACATGTAGCCATTCGAGAATCCAGTGGTATCCGTTTCTCAATGGGCGAGGAAGCAACACCAGCAGCACGTAATGTTCCATCCATGCTTGACCCTATACAGAAGGTAGTCACACAATTAAAATCTCAAGCAAAGTATTTAAAGCCCATAAAGAAAAATAAAATGATCAGATACACATCACAGTCACGGTATGTGGAGAAACACACAAAATTAGACAGAAACACTCCATCAAACAGGCATGAGCATTGATAAATATTCTAAGCTTTACAGCATTCACATGCTATAAGTACACTAAAAGAAGCTTGGTTGATTGACAAGCAAAAGCTATAAGACACTCTACTTAACTACCATCATTTTCTGTATATTTTGATTTGGAAATTCTGTTAATAAATTCTTCTGAGAATTTGAAAAAGGTACCACCTACTTCATCAACAGCTTTAAGATCGAGTGCAAATTTACACATATATAAAATCTGAAGACCATGATATATCAGCGTTTTGAACTCCATATGACATTATATCCTAAAAGCCAGTCTGATACGCGGAATTTATCCTAAAGCACAAAACTGCAAGTGCTATATGTTAAAAACAGTTAGAATAAAACCACTCATATGAGGGAATACATTGAAACTGATAAATTATAATAAATAGAAAACAATCAAAGGAAATGTTGGTATTCAATGTATGTAATACTGTAGAGTAAATTGCAGACAGAAAATATTTTAGTGGCACGAGGAAACCAGCTCAAGGTAAACATAAAGTTATTTTCCATAGACTAAAACAAATGAAAACGGAGATAACAGTCAAACAACAACATCAGGATCTTACAATTAACAAGAAATAAACAGAATTGATAATGTTAACACTCTGATAGGAGACATCAGTATCTTACAGTTAGCAAGAAACAAATAGAATTGGCAATGCTACCATCCCTATAGGAACGGGAGAAAAGAAGGGGAGAAGAAAGGCTAAAATCTTGCTCTAAACTTCTGCAATTAAAAATGTCATTACTCACCATGGTAATTAGGCATGCTGTCAGTCTTCCAAAACCCTACCTCTCTCTGCCAAGCACAGAGCAGATAAGATCAATGATGAAAGTCTTATAAAGATTATTCTTTTTTCCATTAGTGGGGGAAAGGGAATGTGAAATGATCACTATCTAAAAAAGGAAACAAAAAATACCCAAGAGAGGGTTACATGCAGAACAACTTCTCCTTGTTCAAAATAAAAGTCGTACAAGCAAAAGGCTACCTCATCAGGAAAACGCAGATCCTCAGAAAAAAATGAGGATGGGGATAAGCCCTGCGAATCCATAATTTCAGATGGCATTATGTGATCTAACTCGAGTAGCAGTAATTAACTCAGAAAAATCTTGTCTTTGGCTTCCACGAGAGCACAAACACAGCAATTACAGAGGGAAGTCTAAAAAGATCCAACTTCAAGGAAGATCTGCAAGTGGAACCCAAAAAGATCATTTATTTCTTGAACATATTCATAATAGGAAAACCTTAAAAGCACCTGCTACAAACTGAAAACCGAGAAAACAAGCCCAAGCTACAAATTGTTGAAGAGAGGACAATTGTGAGAAAGCTATAAAGGGAAGTAGGCAAAGATAAGACAATTACGAATTCAAGAGACCGTGCACGAAATAAATACAATCCAAATTCAGTGAAAAGATGAGCGAAGGGAACATTTTTAAAGTTCAGTTGCATTATTATGCTGCCAAATGGCAATGCTACTGCCAAGGATGCACTTGAAAAGTTGGAAGTTAAAAATACAAAAAAAAAAAAAAAAAAATAAGAACCCTTAATTACGAAAGACAGCGGTTTACTTATTGAAATAGAAAAGGGCACCCAAAATTCAAACTTGAGGAAATAATTCCAATGGTAGCAAGAATTAAGTAGAGAAAGGTGGAAGAAAAGTAGAGGGAAAGTTAAATTTGAACAGATCGAACAAGGAAAGAACAGTTTCGAAGTCAAACTGAGCTTGAAAACAAAAGAATCCTCAAAAATTGAGCATCGGATCACGCAGCAGAAGCACTTACAGCAAACAAAGGATCACCGGCTTCCAAAAAATTCAAATGCCTCCGTAATTGAGAAAAAAAAAAACCAGTGAAATAGAGCAAGAGAATGCACCAACCCATTGAAATTCGTTCAAAACAAGGACATCTTGGAAACCACGAAATCACAGAGAGTAGAGCAAAATTCTCTCAAAATTTAGGAACAGAGGAAGGATGGAGAGAGGGAGGGGGGGGGGGGGGGAAGGAGGAATTAAGCCAAGAGAGAAGAAGAGACGGAAAAAAGAGGAAGAAAAGAGAATCAACAGAAGAACAAAAACAAAAAAAGAATAAATTACGGCATAAGGCAAGGGAAGACGAGGGCTAGAGGGAAGGAAAGAAGAACGAAGAAGATAGAGATCTAGGTATCTGTGCCGTGCAACAACCTCCAAACCCTCTTCAGATGCCCCCCCTTTCAAGCTCTCTCTTTCTCTCTCTCTCACATAGTCTCTCCTCCTTGTTCCCTACAATGCACGTTAACCACATGTATTCCTTCCCCTCCCTTCCAACACCCCTCCCTCTCTCTCTCTCTCTCTCTCTCTCTCTAAATCTCTCGCGCACAAGAAACCGGCGGTGTTGGTGTCGGTCTGTCTGCCTGTTAACCTACCCCTCTTCACCCTCAGCTACCTCTCATTTCTGTTGGATCGGAATCCTCCACGGACTCTCCGGAGATTCCAAAACCCTCACTTTCCGTTTTCTCCTCTCTCCTCTCCCTTCCGTGCTACAGAAGCCGAGGGAGAAACTACAAAATTTTTTACAACTATGTTCTATAGCAAAGAAATAGAAATGGCAAAAAAAAAAAAATTGAAAGAAAAGAAATCTAACAGTATTAAGGTGGTAGATCGGAGATTGTGATATAATTAGAGGCGTTGAATTGAATTGAATTGAACTGAAATGGACGGGAATTTGGACCCCTGGGTGGGGGGGTTTGGGTTGGAAGAGTATTTTTGTCAGCTTACAGACAACCCAGGATTACTATTAGTATAGGAAGACCAAGAAAAGACTCCTTTTCTGCCTTTCCTAAGAACACGATAAACGACCCTCCTCCTCCTCCTCCTCCTCCTCCGATGGGAGGCTGGCTGAGATCAACGTGAGTGAGTGAGTGAGAGAAACCAGGAAGGCACACTTTTTTTCTTTTTCTTTTAACAAAACAAATTGAAAATAGGGAGGCAAAATCAATCCTGGTTCGTCATGAGATGAATCATGAGGCTCTCCTATTGCGAGCTATTCGCAGCGATCTATGTGGTGTTGTGGTATAGGGCCGTTTGCCGTTTATTTCGTTTACGGCGTTACGTTATTTACAGGATTTTGTTTCTCTGCTTCCCCCAAAAAAAAAAAAAAAAAAAAAAGGAAATATTACTAATAGCCGCATTAATACCGTTTTAGTCCGGGTACTGCAAATCCATTTGGATACAGCTATTTTTAGGGGGAAAAAATTCATAAATTCATTTCTTTAGCTATTTTTGTATACCTCGCTAGTCACAGGATTAGTTGTATTATTAATTCATTTGAAGTTGATTACTCACTCTTTAACGCACAGACAAGTACTACTCTATTACAGATTGGATGTTGGTGCTGGTTGGTGGTTTAGGTGATTAGGGGAGAAAGACCACAATCGCATTTGTCAATTGAATTCGTACCAAAAAATTTCCTCATAATAAATATATATATATTTTTATTTTTTATATTTTGGTTGGAGTTTTGGCTGTAACTTTGAATGCGGGTTCGGGGGCGTGTTAATTTTTGGTGGGGACCCCTCCTCTTTGTTCTTGAGAATTGAGATACGTGTCGTGTTGGAGGATTTAAATACGTTTTATTGCATTACATTTATGAATATGAAAATATATATGATGATGGAGCATAAGAATTTGCAATTATTTGCATTAATCTACTACCACTACTTACCAATGAGTTTGCCCAATTATTTTTCGGTGCGGGAATCAAATCACTTGCCAAAAGAGTTTTTTTTTTTTTTTTTCTATTACATTCCATAATAGGTTTAAAATCCCTTGTGCTTCCCACACCTTGGTTTAAAAATAAGATAGTAATTGATATTTAATTGACGACATTCTCATTTAAATTGCTTAAGTTACCTTTAAATTTTAAACTAAATACCACTATGTGTAAGTAGGTTTACCTCACATTTGATATATGGAAATCGCTAATAATGGAAAGCCATTTTATTTGAAATATTTTTCACATCAAAATAAAATCACTATGTGTGAGTATACTTACCTCACATTTGGTATACAGAAATCGTTAATACCGGAAATTCATTCCACTTGAAATGTTTTTCCACCCATAATGTGACATCAAAACAAACTCTTCTTTATGTTTTACACATAATAAGATAACCATTCAAATAGGAATGAAGGAAGGATTAAAAATTACCACGGGAATGAAAATTTAAGCAGCCATATTATTGGAGAAGATAAAATAACCTTACCACGCCACTGGTAGAGTTGACAGTGATGCTCAAAATATTGAATTTGTTGAATGATCTCTCAACTCTAACAATTTTTTTATTCTTAATTAAAAAAACAAATTTATTTATTCCTGAAAACAATATCCTGAGAAATGATCAGATGCAAATGGAGCACATTTCACAGTTGGAGATCGCGTGGACTCCGTTTGGATAGTTATTTTTTATGTGCTTTCCTGTAACAATTTTAAAAATTATTCTCGATAAATGTGTTTTTGAAATAAAAAATTAGTAAAAAAAACGTGTACAAAATTTTAAAAAGTATGTTTCTAATAAACATAACCAAACAAATACATTCTTTTTTGCCACATGTAAAGCTCTTAGTAGGGTTTGTTTTATGTCCTGTTGATTTAAGACTGGCAAATATGTGGAGACCAAAGAAATTCACCGGGGACTCTTACCACACTTTTGTCAATAGACAATAACTCTTCGCTAAATTTATTCATAGTTGTTTGCATAACCTCTCAATTTGTTTGGAATCAACGGTCGAATCAAGACAACATCGTTGAACTGATGATATAAATCTATTGACGTGTAGTCCAAATTACAATTTCATTAACGACTCATATAAAAAGTACAAAATGAAAAAGTAAAAGCTAACGGATATTTTACTCACATAAAAAGAGTATTTAGAAGTCGTTTGGATTGTAATTTTTTGAATTTGAATGTGATAGGATTATCTTAAAATCACATGAATTGCAATATCTGGATTTTGAATCGAATGTACGAATGATTGAGGTAGACAGGAAAGCATGTATGGAAATTTGTTGAAAACAGTTTATGAGAAAGCTGAAAAAAAAAAAAAAGAAGTGCGGCTCAGATAGGCATTTTTGTTCTGTAATACCCAATATTAGTAAAGGGCAAAAAGGTCATTTGACCTAAAAAAAAAAAAAAAGAGAAGTCAGTCGGTGGGATTTTTCCCACAAAAAGCCTGCAGAATTTTCTGCAGCAAAAAGGAGAAAGAAGCTGCGAGAGAAAGAAAGAAAGAAAAGAAAAGAGAGAAGAAAGAAAGAAAAGAAAAGAGAGAAGAAAGAAAAGAAAGAGAGAAGAAGGAGAAGGAAGGGGAAGAAGAAAGAGGAGGTCCGGCCAGCAGGAGAGAGAGAGAGAGAGAGAGAGAGAGAGAGAGAGAGAGAGAGAGAGAGAGAGAGAGAGAGAGAGAGAGAGAAGAAGAGAAGTAGGGAAAGAAAAAAAAAAGGAAGAAAAAAAAAGAAAATTTGGATTTAGCTAAATAAGGTAAATTTTTATGCTTTAATCTTGTTTATTAAATAGATTATGATAAGTATGTGATGTTTTTGGTAGAAATAATAGCATGCATGGAATAGAAATTGAGTAGATAGAATTTTAGAGTTTAGAAAATTTTAGGAAATTTAGAGAAAAATAATTTTTTTTGGTATATCTAGAGTTAATAATTTTATTATGGTGTTAATTTCTAGTAAGAGGAGTGAAAAGTTGATTTGAGAAGTTAAAATTGAGATTTGATTATGGTTTAGGCCGTGTAAGATGGGGAAGTGATTGAGTTAAGCCTTGGGGCTAGATTAAAGTTAGAATATTATTTTTCTAATATATTTTTAGTGGTTAATTTTGATGGTTATGTTATATAATAGATTCAAGAGAGCAAGTGGCGGAGGAAACCGCTTAAGAAGGAGACTCTACTACGAGATTTTGGTATATAGCCTAATTGAGGTAAGTGTAATACATATTATGAATCACTAGTACCATGTATTGCTTGCAAAACATTTTGTGAGTATTTTAAAGTATGCAAATTGTATAAATTGAAATTGATATACATATTTGTTGTTAAATGGATGTACTTTGAGAGAATGCATACAAAATAGTTTATTTTGTAAATGAAAGTTTAAATGAGGTTGCAAAGTAATTAAAAGTTGTCGATTTATGTTGAGTTATGAGATAACGCATTTGGCATATTTCGAAGTTTATTTTCATATATTGTTACAATTTTGACATAAAGATTGAGAAAGAAAATGATTGTTTATGACAATGATTTTTGTCAAATAAAGTTGAAAGAATTTTGGTTGTGAAAATGATTTAGAGGTAACTCTGTGCAGAGCTAACTAAAACTAACAGGGTTATTGTTAGTCTGGGTGCACCTAGTATATGCCGGCTAGGGAATGTCCGCAGTGATTCCCTCCCTTCGCGGGATAGTATACCCTTCGGGGGATAGCCCTTCGGGGAACAGCCCTTCGGGGAACAGAGACAGATACCCTTCGGGGGATAGCCCTTCGGGGACAGAGTTACCCTTCGGGGGATAGTAGGTTCTGCATAGTTGTGATTTCGAGAAATAACAAAAGTTGTTTATGAAACTAAAAATGTGATTTTATTGAATGTTTTATGTCATATATGATGATTATACGGTTTTTCTGCCAAAAGTGTAATTTTGAGTAAATTGTTTAAAATATTTTACAATATGTATTATGCTTACTGAGTGTAAAAAAACTCACCCCTCAATATTTTTCAGTATTTTGTAGAAAGTGCAGAAGTTAGAACAAAAAGGAGAACCTCATAGCCACCTAATTCAGAGGTATTACCCGGTTATTTTTGTTGTTCCGGGTATAGGATCGTACAAGTATTATTTTAGCACTTGTGGCCATGTAGTATATTATTTGGTATTGTAAATGTTATTTTTGGAATAGTTGCTCCGTTGGTTGTAAGTTATGAATGTTGGGATATTTATATGAAATATATGAAATTCTTGTGGGCATATCTCTTTATGATTGAAATAGATGATTGATGGCTTGTGAATGAGGTGATATAGTGTATTGTGAATGTATTGGAATTGTTTGGGCTGGCTGAAATTTTGTGCAGGTATTTTTAAATTTTTGGGAAATGTCCAAATACAGAGGAGATGCTGCCGAAATTTCGGTAGAAATTAAAGGAAAGTTAGGCTTACGTGGTTTGGGGCGGTTTATTCCATCTTGAACTACGTGCCGGTCATGGCCTTTAGGTTCGGGTCGTGACAAAGTTGGTATCAGAGCAACGGTTATGGGATTGTGATTATTTTTATAAGATTGAATTAATAAGTTATAGAATTAGTTTATTGTCTTAAACCACGGAGCTATAGGCTTTAACTTGTCATGGAATATTTATTATATTTTAATTTATGCCAGTGATTATTATTGTTTAAGTTAAGCATATATATATATATATGTTGCTTGTAGAAATGATAATAATTATGTTATTTGCTATTAAAGATGGCGAGATCAACTAGCGGCCGAGGTAGTAGGGGTGGAAGAACCCCAAATGCAGGCCGTGGCAGAGGTGGTAGAGCCCTAACTATGGAACGTGGTAGGGGTGAAAGAGCTCCAAGCAGAGGCCGTGGTAGGGGTGATAGAGCCCCAAGTGCAGGCCGCGGCAGGGGCGGTAGGGTTCCACAGGCAATCCCTAATATAGCTATTCCTCATGTTACATGGGGTAGTAGACGTAGTAGACGGAATTTCACATCAGGTGAAAGAGAGACAGAAGCAGAAATAGAGACAGAAGGAGAAAGAGAGACAGAGGCAGAGAGGGAGACAGAGATAGAGAGGGAGGTTGAGTCCGCAGCCACTCCAGGGCCACAGGATGTTATCCAAAGTTTGAACTTGTTGACACAAATTGTGGCCAGACATGATAGATTACATGCCCAAACAGAGAGTGCACCATCCTCGTCGCGTGCTAAAGAGGATGAGGTGCCATTATCTGAATTTTTAAAGCTTAAACCGCCTGAGTTTGAGGGGAAAACAGACTGAAGATCCTTATTCATTTTTAGAGGAAATTGACTCTAGATGTAGGGCAATGGGATGTAGCTCTCAGAAAGCAGTTCAATTGGTCGAGTTTCGTTTGATTGGAACGGCCAAGCGATGGTTCAAGATGGATAGAGTACCAAATTGGATATGGGAGGAGTTTAGTAAAGCTTTTATGGATAGATTTTTGCCTGAGAGCGTTAGAGATCAAAAAGCGATGAAGTTCGAAAGATTGAAGCAAGATCCTTCCATGACCGTTAGTGAGTACGATGAACGGTTTGTGGAGTTGAGTAGATATGCTCCCTACTTGGTTAGTACTGAGAAGTTGAAGAGATCACGATTTATAAAAGGTTTGGTGCCGCGACTCTGTGATCATTTGCTTTCTGCTAGAGTCACTACGTACGGAGAGGCTGTTGAATGTGCCCGACAGCTAGAGATGTCACGAATGGATAGTTTGGGAGAACAGCAGTCTCGACCGAAAAAGAGTAAAAGTACGGGACAATTCAGTGGCCAGCAAAGTCGTGGCATTGTTACTGGCGGGACGAGTAGGGGTTCAGGTCATCAAAGCCAAGTAGGTCAACAGGGTTCTCAAAAAGAAGTTAAGAGTCAAAGATCTACAAGTTATAACCAGCAAGGATCCAGTCAGACTGGACAGGGTACCCGTCCTTCTACACCATGCTCCATATGTAATAGGATGCATCGGGGCACGTGCAGAGTTGGACAGAACGTATGCTATCGTTGCGGTCAAGAAGGGCATTTTGCCAGAGAGTGTCCGTCGTTCTTATTACGACAAGGCTCTACACAGAGGCAGGCATCTGTAACTTCTGCTCCGAGTCATACCGTAGACCAAATGGAGGGAACCAGTGGACGAGGCTCAGGAGGTAGAGGTTTTGGAGGCAGAGGATTGATACAAGCTGGTAGAGGTCAGCCAAATGCAGGTAGAGGTCAAAATACGGGGGCTCAAAGTTCTGTTGGGCGTGGACAGGCGAGAGTGTATGCCTTGACTAGACAGGATGCTCAGGCCTCTAATGCTGTGGTGTCAGGTACACTTTCTGTTAATTCTTTTGATGCACGAGTATTGTTTGATACCGGGGCTACTCACTCATTTATATCCTCATTTTTGGCTAAGAGGTTGAGTAGACAGTCAGAAAAGTTAGATGAGCCTTTGGTGGTGTCCACTCCAACAGGAGAGAATATAGAGGTGAATTCCATATACCGATCTTGTGGGGTTAAGATAGGAAATAAAGATCTTCCAGCGGATCTCTTATTATTCGGAGTAGTGGATTTTGATGTGATATTAGGAATGGATTGGTTGTCTCAATATTATGCTTCCCTAGATTGTAATAAGAAGATAGTGAACTTTAATCTTCCCGGCGAGTTAGAGTTTCAGTTTCAGGGAGACAGAAGTTTAGTTCCTTATAATTTCGTGTCAATGCTCAATGCTAGGAGCATGTTGCATAAAGGATGCTGTGGTTATCTAGCTTTTGTTAGAGATGTTAACTCTCCGGAACCAAAGATGGAAGATGTACCGGTAGTGAGTGAATTTCTAGATGTGTTTCCCGAGGATTTGCCAGGATTACCTCCAGAAAGGGAAATAGAGTTTTGCATAGATGTAGTGCCTGGAACTGAGCCAATCTCAATACCACCTTATAGAATGGCACCAGCTGAGCTTAAGGAGCTGAAGGAGCAATTACAAGATCTGCTTGATAAAGGATTCATCAGGCCTAGTGTGTCACCTTGGGGTGCACCAGTGTTGTTTGTAAAGAAGAAAGATGGGTCTCTACGGCTATGCATTGACTATAGGCAATTGAATAAGGTTACAATTCGCAATAAGTACCCACTGCCTAGAATTGATGATTTGTTTGATCAGTTGCAAGGATCTCAATATTTTTCTAAGATAGACTTGAGATCAGGATATCATCAGTTACGTATAAGGAATGATGATATTCCAAAGACGGCGTTCAGGACTAGATATGGACACTATGAGTTTCTCGTGATGTCTTTTGGACTCACTAATGCTCCGACAGCCTTTATGGATCTTATGAACAGAGTGTTCAAGCCTTTCCTCGATACTTTTGTGATAGTGTTCATTGATGATATTTTGGTCTATTCTAGGAGCAAAGAAGACCATGAGCAACATTTACGCATAGTACTTCAAACTTTGAGAGAGCATCAATTGTATGCCAAGTTTTCTAAATGTGAATTTTGGTTAGATAGTGTGGGATTTCTTGGGCATATAGTGTCAAATGATGGGATAAAAGTTGATCCAAAGAAAATTGAAGCAGTTACACATTGGCCGAGACCAACGTCAGCTACGGAGATTCGTAGTTTTCTTGGGTTAGCCGGTTATTATAGGCGTTTTGTGGAGAATTTTTCGCGGATTGCTGCCCCACTGACAAGATTAACTCAAAAGAATGTAAAATTTGAATGGACTGATACATGTGAACAGAGCTTTCAGGAGCTTAAAACTCGTTTGACTACGGCTCCAGTATTAGCACTACCTTCAGGTTCTGGTGGATATGTGGTTTACTGTGATGCTTCAAGAGTTGGTTTAGGGTGCGTATTGATGCAACATGGAAAAGTTATGGCTTATGCTTCTCGTCAGTTAAAGAAGCACGAGCAGAATTATCCTACTCATGATTTAGAGATGGCAGCGATAGTATTTGCTTTGAAAATATGGCGACATTATTTGTATGGGGAGAAATGTGAGATTTACACAGACCATAAGAGTTTGAAGTACATATTTGAGCAAAGAGATTTAAATTTGAGGCAAAGGAGATGGATGGAGCTGCTAAAAGATTATGATTGCTCAATCTTATATCACTCTGGAAAAGCAAATGTGGTAGCAGATGCTTTGAGTAGGAAGTCAGTTGGGAGTTTAGCTCATATAGCAGTTGATAGAAGGCCATTAATTCAGGAGTTACAGGGATTACATGATCAAGGGACTCAATTGGAGATTTGTGACAGTGGAGTATTATTAGCTCACATTAATGTGCGTCCAGTGCTTTTAGATCGAATCAAAGCAAATCAGGCTAAGGATGAGCAGTTAAAAAAGATTCGAGACGGAGTTGTTAAAGGTGATAATAAAGAGTTCAATATAGATGAAAATAATATACTTCGTTGTGGCAATAGGTTATGTGTTCCAAATGTGGAAGATTTGAGAAAAGAGATCATGGAAGAAGCACACCGGTCAGCCTATACGGTACATCCTGGTTCGACCAAAATGTATCAAGATTTGAAGAAAATATATTGGTGGAATGGGATGAAAAGAGACATTGCAGAATTTGTAGCTAAATGCCTAGTGTGCCAGCATGTGAAATTTGAGCATCAAAAGCCTTCGGGTTTACTTCAAGAACTCCCTTTGCCAGAATGGAAATGGGAAAGAGTGACGATGGATTTCGTAGTTGGATTGCCCCGTACGAGGAAGGGTTATGATTCAATATGGGTAATTGTGGACAGGTTAACGAAGTCAGCTCACTTTATTCCAGTAAAGACTACCTATACAGTGGCTCAATATGCTCAGTTGTATATTGACAAGGTAGTGAGTCTTCACGGGGTACCAGTGTCTATAGTATCGGATAGGGGCACTCAATTCACATCACAGTTTTGGAGGAAACTTCAGGAGGCCTTAGGAACTCGACTCGATTTTAGTACAGCTTTTCATCCTCAGACAGATGGTCAGTCCGAGCGAACCATTCAGACGTTAGAGGATATGTTGAGAGCATGTGTTATGGATTTCGGAGGTGATTGGGAGCAACACTTACCATTAATTGAGTTTGCCTACAATAACAGTTATCACTCGAGCATTGAGATGGCTCCATATGGGGCACTATATGGTAGAAAATGTCGGTCTCCTATTTGTTGGGAAGAAGTAGGAGATAGGAAGTTATTGGGTCCCGAAATTGTACAATTGACTACGGAGAAGGTCGCAATGATCAAGGAGCGTCTTAAAGCGGCTCACAGTAGGCAGAAGAGTTATGCGGATGTGAGAAGAAAACATCTTGAATTTAGTGTTGGAGATCATGTGTTTCTTAAGGTGTCGCCTATGAGAGGAATTATGAGATTTGGAAAGAAAGGAAAATTATCTCCTAGGTATATTGGACCATTTGAGGTGCTTGAGAGAATAGGAGCAGTGGCGTATAGGTTGGCCCTTCCACCGGATTTTTCTGGAGTTCATCCAGTATTTCATGTGTCTATGTTGAGGAAATACGTCGCAGATCCTTCCCATGTCATTGAACCACAACCAGTTGAGTTGAGTGAAGATTTCAGCTACGTAGAACAACCAATTGCAATTGTGGATCGTCAAACCAAAAAGCTCAGGCATAAAGAGATTCCTATGGTTAAAGTACAATGGAAAAATCATTCCATAAGAGAGAGTACGTGGGAGTTGGAGGAGGAGATGCGAGACAAATATCCAAGTTTATTTTCACATTCAGGTATGTAGTTATTTCAAATTCGAGGACGAATTTTTTTATTAGGGGGAGAGAATGTAATACCCAATATTAGTAAAGGGCAAAAAGGTCATTTGACCTAAAAAAAAAAGAGAAGTCAGTCGGTGGGATTTTTCCCACAAAAAGCCTGCAGAATTTTCTGCAGCAAAAAGGAGAAAGAAGCTGCGAGAGAAAGAAAGAAAGAAAAGAAAAGAGAGAAGAAAGAAAGAAAAGAAAAGAGAGAAGAAAGAAAAGAAAGAGAGAAGAAGGAGAAGGAAGGGGAAGAAGAAAGAGGAGGTCCGGCCAGCAGGAGAGAGAGAGAGAGAGAGAGAGAGAGAGAGAGAGAGAGAGAGAGAGAGAGAGAGAGAGAGAGAGAAGAAGAGAAGTAGGGAAAGAAAAAAAAAAGGAAGAAAAAAAAAGAAAATTTGGATTTAGCTAAATAAGGTAAATTTTTATGCTTTAATCTTGTTTATTAAATAGATTATGATAAGTATGTGATGTTTTTGGTAGAAATAATAGCATGCATGGAATAGAAATTGAGTAGATAGAATTTTAGAGTTTAGAAAATTTTAGGAAATTTAGAGAAAAATAATTTTTTTTGGTATATCTAGAGTTAATAATTTTATTATGGTGTTAATTTCTAGTAAGAGGAGTGAAAAGTTGATTTGAGAAGTTAAAATTGAGATTTGATTATGGTTTAGGCCGTGTAAGATGGGGAAGTGATTGAGTTAAGCCTTGGGGCTAGATTAAAGTTAGAATATTATTTTTCTAATATATTTTTAGTGGTTAATTTTGATGGTTATGTTATATAATAGATTCAAGAGAGCAAGTGGCGGAGGAAACCGCTTAAGAAGGAGACTCTACTACGAGATTTTGGTATATAGCCTAATTGAGGTAAGTGTAATACATATTATGAATCACTAGTACCATGTATTGCTTGCAAAACATTTTGTGAGTATTTTAAAGTATGCAAATTGTATAAATTGAAATTGATATACATATTTGTTGTTAAATGGATGTACTTTGAGAGAATGCATACAAAATAGTTTATTTTGTAAATGAAAGTTTAAATGAGGTTGCAAAGTAATTAAAAGTTGTCGATTTATGTTGAGTTATGAGATAACGCATTTGGCATATTTCGAAGTTTATTTTCATATATTGTTACAATTTTGACATAAAGATTGAGAAAGAAAATGATTGTTTATGACAATAATTTTTGTCAAATAAAGTTGAAAGAATTTTGGTTGTGAAAATGATTTAGAGGTAACTCTGTGCAGAGCTAACTAAAACTAACAGGGTTATTGTTAGTCTGGGTGCACCTAGTATATGCCGGCTAGGGAATGTCCGCAGTGATTCCCTCCCTTCGCGGGATAGTATACCCTTCGGGGGATAGCCCTTCGGGAACAGCCCTTCGGGGAACAGAGACAGATACCCTTCGGGGGATAGCCCTTCGGGGACAGAGTTACCCTTCGGGGGATAGTAGGTTCTGCATAGTTGTGACTTCGAGAAATAACAAAAGTTGTTTATGAAACTAAAAATGTGATTTTATTGAATGTTTTATGTCATATATGATGATTATACGGTTTTTCTGCCAAAAGTGTAATTTTGAGTAAATTGTTTAAAATATTTTACAATATGTATTATGCTTACTGAGTGTAAAAAAACTCACCCCTCAATATTTTTCAGTATTTTGTAGAAAGTGCAGAAGTTAGAACAAAAAGGAGAACCTCATAGCCACCTAATTCAGAGGTATTACCCGGTTATTTTTGTTGTTCCGGGTATAGGATCGTACAAGTATTATTTTAGCACTTGTGGCCATGTAGTATATTATTTGGTATTGTAAATGTTATTTTTGGAATAGTTGCTCCGTTGGTTGTAAGTTATGAATGTTGGGATATTTATATGAAATATATGAAATTCTTGTGGGCATATCTCTTTATGATTGAAATAGATGATTGATGGCTTGTGAATGAGGTGATATAGTGTATTGTGAATGTATTGGAATTGTTTGGGCTGGCTGAAATTTTGTGCAGGTATTTTTAAATTTTTGGGAAATGTCCAAATACAGAGGAGATGCTGCCGAAATTTCGGTAGAAATTAAAGGAAAGTTAGGCTTACGTGGTTTGGGGCGGTTTATTCCATCTCGAACTACGTGCCGGTCATGGCCTTTAGGTTCGGGTCGTGACATGTTCTCTCTCTCTCTCTCTCTCAAACTTAATTTCGTGGATATACCCAAAAAATTATTAGACAAATTGGGAAATGAGAAAAGCAATGATATAGGGTAATGAAGCCTTTTATTTCAGAAAATACATATGCTATTCCGTTTCACCTTGTTATAACAAAGTATCAATAGTGAATTCAACCATTAAATAAATGTAAGAGGTGATCATATTTTCATAGTAGAATTAAACATTAACAGAACATTGGTGTTTATGTTTCAAATAATAAGGTATCATTAAGGATAGAACACCTTAAAAAGAATTGAGATCACAAATTTATTTTCAGTTCTAAGAGATAGCGAGTACACACACATATATATACACACACGAGTCGAATTAAATTTTGCTAAATTAGCCATAATTTCCAGAACTATCAGTTCAACATTGTTCATTTAGTGGGGTATAATTATCAAGACCGGATTAAATGGAAGCCGCAGCCAGCTGAGCTAAGCGGAGGATGGATCGCGGAATTGCCAACCTCAGGTGGCAGGCCAATTTTGGTTCCGTCACTGCCTTTGTTAGCTGGTGGTTTTAGCGTCAAACTGTCAATCAAACAAGAGCCAAAAAATAAAAAATAAAAAAAAGGGCAGGCCCCACACATAGGGATTATATTTTTATTTGAAACGTCATCTGTTTCCATTTTTCCCAACCGTCAGTTTTTATACTTACCAAGTCAATCATAAAATTTTTTAATTAGTTTCACTTTATATACGAGGCCAACATGAGCAGTTTGGGGCCATTTGCTAAATCCTTAGGGACCTTTCAGTTGTTTTACCTCTTACAATCATGGAAATTGCAAGTCCAAAAATAATAATAATAATAATAATAATAATAATAATAGTAATAATTGCAAACTTGCACTCAAAATTCATGGGAGGTAGAAAAGCAATAAAAGGCGCTGAACAGTTTACCGATAAACATACACGAATTTAGAGAATTCTAACGAGTTGAAAATCGACACACGATCCATCTTCAGTTAAATGAATGCTCTTGTGGGTGCTACTTTACTTGCCAATCCCAACTATATGATCTGAAAATGTTGTACAAATTGGCTACAGCTACAGTGGTTAATGCTCAAATAGATGACCATTAATGATTGAAAAACGAATGAATCAATCTGATCTGAAGAAATACTTTTCCAGAGCCTGCCGTCGTCAAGAAAGTCATGAATTGGAAATACTACCAATTTGCCAGCGAATTGTATGCAGGCAATAATATTGCAGTTTTTTTTTTTTTTTTCTTCCTTCATATATTTTCTTGTAATCGATTTTTCTTAATTCTGTAATTCTGTGTGAGTTAGTATTTGGACCCATACACAGGCTGCAGCAAGACCAGTCTTGTCTTCAAAAACCCAGAATGAAGGCAAGGCAAGACAAGATTAAATTCAACATAACGTTAAAAAACAAAAAGGCCTAGGTAAAGCTTTTGAGAAAAGCCCGCAATCAGTCCTTTTAGCTTCTTTAGGAAACAAAATTTTGCGCTATTGTAAAAGGAAATATAGTAGTTTGAATGATTGATCAATCATCTCTCGACTCTCTCTTTCTCTCATGACAACACAAGTCTAGAGTTTGGACTATGGATGAGGACCCAATTCAAGACCATTTTGTTGTAAAACAATAATAATATTTGAGCGCCAACATTGAATTTCATCCCATAGTACAATATTATTCTCATCCTTTACTAGTTTACTCTGCTCTTCAAATTCTTTAGCAAAAATTAAAATAAAGAACGCTCTTCAGAATGTACTTCCAAGGACCCGATAGCTAACGATAAAAGAAACTGGTGGTCCAAAAGTTTTGTTTATTTGAAATCACAATAGGCAATAATGTACTCTCTACCAAAACAAAGAGAAAATATCGTAATGTGCCTGCTCGAAGTTTGAAATTTGCTACTTTATTTAGATAAGGGTTAATTGACGCTTTGCCCCCCTAAAAGTAGGGGGAGTCACGCTTTGCTCCCCTAAAGGTTAAAAATATGCAAATTACCCCCTCTACGTGTTCTTTTTTAGTTTGACCCACTTATATAAATTTTCTCTTCCCAAATTACCCCTATCTATTCCTAAGCTAATATCAGCCTTTGACACATATTATTCAACTGTTCTATTAAGAAAAGAAAAACCCGTATTACTATTTAAATTAACAAAAACAAATATACATGAATTGTACCGAATGCTAAAAAGAAACATATGTTTGCCATGATATTATAACCATTACTAGTTTTAGAAAGAGCACGATATTTTCAACAAAAACACATACTAAAAGGTTTTGTGGATTAGTTGCAGATAATAATGGTGGATTAATTGCAGATAGTGCACTTAGAAATCATAGTATGAAGCAGATATCAATGCCCAAAAATTTAACAAACTAGCAACAACTCACTGTGTAGGAGCTATTTAGGCAGCAATGGGTTCAAACTGTTGGGTTTCTCGGCAGCTAAGGCATGGGTGTGGCTACGATGAGAGAGCATATGCAGCATATGGACTGATCAATAACTCTTCTTCTTCCGGTAAACTGGTAGTGATTTGGCTAAACTAGAGCAATTTGTAGAGTAATCGTAACTCTTGGTGGTGGTGATTGTTGCGATGATGGTGATGATTAACTATCAAAGATTGGGTAGAATGTGTGCGATGGAATTAGGACAAAGGGGGAAAGATGGCGAAAGGAAAACGTGTGTGTGTGAAATGGGTTGTCTGATGCCGTGGGTACATTTGTCCAATAATTGCAAGAATATGGGCATTTGCGTCATTTAATTATTTATTTTATTATATTTTATGATGAGGGGGCAATATGTATATTTTAAACCTTTAGGGGGGCAAAGTGTGACTCCCCTTACCTTTAGGGGGCAAAGTGTTATTAACCCTTTAGATAATTGACAGCTATCGCATTATATCCACTTAGATTTTGACTCTCACTGTAGCTTCTTCAACCGGTTTTAGACCTATTTTATTTAGTTTCCTTATACTTATTTATTCAGTCAAATTGAATATATATATATATATATATATATATATATATATATATATATACTATAGACGGATCATTAGTCTTATTTTTCTCAAATGAGTAGTTCCGTATATTCAAAGTCAAATTTTTCGGATAAAATTTCTTTGTGTGATCTATATGTCATATTCAACGGTGTTAAGATTGTGAGTATTTTGACAAGATTTAAATTTTTTCAATTAAATACTAAAAACTTTACTAGTTTGAGCTGAAATTTTTAGCATGCCGCTTTAATTAATCATAAAATAAAAAATAGTTTAGTGACTAGTTTAAGTAAATCATGAAAATAATTTAATAGCCATATATATATATATATATATTTGCCCTATTTATTATCTCCAATGTAGAGAAAAGACTATTAAGTTAGTGCATTGCAAAGTATGGGAAGGTAAGTGATTGCAACTGTAATTCATCAATATTACAGAATAAGTATAGTTTTTATTTTTCGGCTCAAATGAGATTTTTAAATTTACAAAGGAAAAGAAAAAGGTTTGAGAATTAACAAAGGCCTTACAGTACGTGGCTAATAATTGTACAAGCTGATCGAGGTTTTGGAAGCAAATGCAGTTTTTTTGTTAGTATCTTAGTATATGTAATAGTGAGTTTTTCTTTTGGGTGATATGTATAATAGCATCCTTAATCTTGTCTTAACTCGTATATATCTTATTCATTTAAGTCCCATATCAAAAGTGAACTTGTTTAGGCATACGCGTATGGAAATGGATAACCAAATATATTTCATCCCAAATCTTGTCAATTTGCCATCTCTACTCTAAGTAAGTGGCACCATCTCTATGGGCGAGAAAACCCACCTTCACTAGGAATTTTTTTTTTTTGGGCGACCCGGGAGGGGGGGGGGGGGGTTGGGTTGCCAACGGCCATAACCATCAAGGCATGGGACCCAACAAGGATTATATTCCCAATTCACAATTCGTAAGGACAATATTTGAATGCGACCTCGTACTAACTCTCCGCGACCTCTACCCGGCCTAAGGCTATGGCCTACTTACTTACTACTACTACAACCCACAACCCACAACCCACAACCCACAAACACAAGTCCTTCCTACTTCCTCCTCTATAATATTCACACAAGACGCCCTGGGGGTGGCTCAGCCGGTCACGTATACGGTACTATCCCGGTGTGACTAAGGTTCGAGTCTCTTCCCAGAAAATTCATGTGCATCGGTGGGGCCCGCTCTGTACAGGCACAGTGGGATTAGTGGGTCCAAGACCCGATACCCCTGCGATGACAAAAAAAAAAAAAAAAAAAAAAAAATCACACAAGACCAACAGCGAATCATCCAAACCCGTCTTTTTTAAGCTTCCATTTTCTCACGATCATAATGATTAGCAATATAATTACGCTTTTTGATTGAGATTGAGGACAAAACCAAAGCAATTAAGTTCAATAATAGAAGATAGAAAGGGAGGGAGATAGGGGCCATTATGAGAAATTACTTAATGGGAGGGGCAATCAAGGCACTAACTGATACTGATCATCCATTTCCAATATGACCAAAAAAGTGGCTCTTTACATTATTATTATATGGAGGGACCATTAATAACAAGCATTAAGCAATTAGATTTGTATGGGGTAATGATTCTCCTCCCAGATATGAAAACTGAAAGGTGGAGAACAAAAGAGAAAAGTGGAGTGAAGATTTTACTCAAGTGGTAGGATAACGTGCCCTTGCCAATTTAATTTCCAACTCCATCAACCCTTTCATTTTTTCTACTTTTTCACGTATGTTACCATATCCCCCCATTGATTGGTTCTTCGTCGATAGACTATTACCACCATAAAGACAAGACTTGAGATAAAAAAAAATGGTCCGAGCAATAATCTAAAGCGATTTTTTTTTTTTTTTTTGATTTCAATAGTAAGAAACTACTGTAAAAACAGATACGGAAGATGAATAAAAGAATATGTATTTTGATCAAAGATTAGGTGAAAAAGTAGGATAAAATAAAGGTATGTTCATACACAGGACAAAGCATATTATTTGACGTGATCAAATTCTTGGTTAATCAAACCCAAAAAGGAAAGAAAATAAAAAAAAAAAATTGCCAACTAAAATGCGTGTGCAAATTGTAAACACACCAGAGGAAAGTGACCTAAACAAGTAATGATATTTAGTCTGGGTAGGAACATGACCCTATAGAAACAAACTACTTGCGTTCAAACATCAAACATCAAACATAGAAAATGGTAACCTATCTATAGGAATAAACTAATGCCATTGGTTTAAGGTTATCTCTATGACATATGATCCTTTGTCCGTCCATCCTCCATCCATCCCAAAGATAACAGTAGATGATTATGATGCTAGTAGATTTTTACAAAGATAAGACTGGGATGATCAGCTTAATCATCATTATCATCACATATATTAATTGTCAAAATCCCCAATAAGGATCACAGTGAAGGAGGGAAAAAAAGAAAAGAAAATAAAAGAAAAAGAAAGGGTACAGTGACATTGGCCACAAAAATAATACTAGTAAAAAACAAAGCCCCTTTCTTAATCACTACCCCAACAAAACTAAGGCACAAAAAAAAAAAAAACCCAATCTTTCCTCTCCTCGGTCCTCAGTCCCCGGCCCCGCTCCCCTCCCCTTCCCTCTTCATTGCCTCCCCTCTCTACAATCTCCATAATCATCGTCATATACTACTATATATATATATATAATTAAGTTGATAGTACATGAGTACTTCTGCAGACCCCTCCTCTCATTAGTCACATATACCTGGAAGATTAGGAGTGAGTCCTAACCTCTAAAACGGAGGGTTGGGGATGGCCGTTCAATACAAACTTGAAAACAAAAACGCCGTTACCCTAAACCCCTCCGTTGTTCCGTTCCAGTAGCAGTAGTCACGTCACGTGCCTTGAGAATTTTTATCAGACAGAAAAATAAAAAGAAAAAGAAATAAAAAAAATCCAACCACTGGTTGCCAGATGGCACTAGAACAATTAGGCCTGCCTCCAGCACCCCAGTCTGACTCCCCCGCCGCCCTTAACGGCCGTCAAACTCCCATAGACGGAGGGGATGACAGTGCCAAAGTCCCCAGGCTCCCCCGCTGGACCAGGCAGGAAATTCTGGTTCTAATACAGGGCAAAAGGGTCGCCGAGAACAGGGTCCGCAGAGGTCGCACGGCCGGTCTTGCGTTCGGTACCGGCGGGCACGTGGTGGAGCCCAAGTGGGCCTCTGTCTCATCTTACTGCAAAAGGCACGGAGTGAACCGGGGCCCCGTCCAGTGCCGGAAGAGATGGAGTAACTTAGCAGGGGATTTTAAGAAGATCAAAGAGTGGGAGTCTCAGATAAAGGAAGATACTGAGTCGTTTTGGCTGATGAGAAATGATTTGAGGAGGGAGAGGAAGCTTCCCGGATTCTTTGATAGAGAAGTTTATGATATTCTCGACGGCGGGGGAGGCGGAGGCCGAGACGATCATGCTACTGCTGCTGCAGAAGAGTTAAGTTTGGCTTTGGCGCCGTCTGCTGAGACGGAGGAAGCAGTGTTTGATAGTGGTCGGAGCGCCGCGGCTGATGATACCTTGTTCTCTGATTTTGACCAGCCGGTTCAGGAGGAGAAGTTTGGGGGAAGCCCTGATAAGGAGCTCCGGTCGGCTCAGGAAACTCCGGTGACCACTGTTCCGGCTCCTACTCCAATTTCAGGTCCGATCAATTCTACATTCATTATTCTTTTGTGCTTACTGTACTTTCTTACTTGTGGATACCACCACGATCGAACATTTTCTGTTTGACTTGTCGAGTTAGTTAAAAGTTTTTTCATAAATTGTTTCTTTTTTTTTTCCTCTTTAAATACTATTGTTATTTTCTTTTGGCCTCGTTTTCACTCTTGTTTCTTCTTTTGCTTCTTCTTCTTCTTCATAATCTTCATGAGTGACATGTTCACTCGCGTATACAAACCTTAGATGATAAAAATTGATTCTGGAGCACAACTAAGAGAACCGTTGATGGGGTTTCTTGCATTTGGTTGCCTGCTAGGGAAAGTGAATGGCGGAGAAAAACGCTTGCCTTGATTGTTTTTCAATGCCTTTTCCTGATAGGAAAAGTAAAAATGGACCTGGGAGGAAAAAGTTGTCCCGTCCTAAGTCCTAACAGATTCCCCTGGCGTAGTGGGACTAACATTGACTTACTACTTTATATGGCAACATATGGTATGGTAGTATAATGAGCTAAATATTACATGCCTGAATTAATTCAATGAAGGCAAACGAAGGAGATAGAGGGGAGGGATATAAAGTGTAAATCATGTGAGCCCGTCCAAATCTGATCATTTCTCATGGGTGATTCAAATTCTTGTGCAAGAACAGAAACTTTTCTGATGTCCTACCAGTGTTCTTGTTACTGTTTCTCTAAATGTAGATTGTAGTTGGTTTGTGACCATATTTGTTGAGTTCTTGGCTGGTTCTTATTTTGACCTTTTGATTTCACAGAGAAGCAGTATCAACAATTCTCTCAAGGGCATACTGCTCAAGGCATGTTTTTCGACTCCCAATTTTTACAATCTTGTCTGATGTTTCCTTTGGTTACTTATCAAAATGGCGTGCCAATTATGCTATGCAAGTTTCTTCTAGTCTTCTTTGTGTTATTATATTCTGGATGATTATACAATTGCTCTCAAATAAGGAGAGTTGATTTTAAAAAATAGAATCGACTTTTTGCCAGTTTTACTAATTTTTATCTGCAATGCATCTAGTTAGAGTTGAAAATAGGAAATTTGAGCACACCAGAAAATAGAACAAAACACGGGTTTGCCAGACTGGCTGAAAATCAGTGATCCTGCGTGTTGAAAGGTTTTGCATCTGTGGAGCTGGAATACTAATATTTGTCATTTAGGATCATGCTTGTATATTCTTTTGAAACTTCTTTCACCAAAAACTATATTGCCTATAGAGTCATTGTTTGAAAAGTTTATTATGCTTCGCTTTACCTGAATTTATACTTAAAACATTCATAAGTTGGTTATTATTAATTGCCAAGCAAGGCGGAAGAACAGAAATATTTTAGCAAAATCAAATGTTTTGTATGAGGTAACCACCAGTATATACCTATTGAATGGTTGTAATGATGTTGAGTAGCAAAATGAAAGTTTAGATGTTCGCTCTACATTCCTCAAATAGGTTTTGTTGCAGGCACTACCAGTTATGAGAAACAACCTACTTTGAATCCAGAGATGGGAAGCACTCAGGAAGGGAAAAAACGAAAACGGTACACTGCGGAAGTTGATGAAGAAGATGAAACGAGAACACTTCATGATCAGTTAATTGAAGCTTTCGAAAGAAATGGTCAATTGCTGAGCTCCCAACTTGAATCTCAGAACATTCACTTGCAGTTGGATAGGGAGCAGCGGAAGGATCAAGCAAATAGCTTGATATCTGTTCTTCATAAGCTTGCAGATGCCTTGGGACGGATTGCTGATAAGTTGTAGTGAATAATCCTCAGATCAATTTACAGAAATTATCAAGAAATACTTGAATCATAGCCGGGGTTTTGAATAGTTTGATTGGTCAAATCAGATTCATTGAAGGTTGAGGAAAATTCTTTACATCTATATTAGTTTTCTACAAAAGATTTCCTCCCTTTCCTTTTCCTTCTCAAGCTTAACTACGTCATAGGTCTTTTTGCACGGGAAAAATATGTGAATTTACTGCCTTTTTTAGTTATTCTAGTTTACATGATACAATTCGTAGGGGAACGTCTAGCTTGCTGCCGTTTCACGAGGTTGTACAGAGATCAAGCAATAATGCAGCTGATGTTATGGTTTACCATTTTGTTGAACAATAATCTTACTTTTTGTTATGAACAATGCAGTAGTACTCAATTTAGTATGAACAGTAGATTGTCTATGTTCTGCATCTTTGAAAGCAAAAGTTACCTTATTTCTTCAAGCCTTGTATTAAAAATCATGAACTGCAAGCGGGGATTTCAAAGTAAACATAAACACAGAGCGCAGTTGCAAAATTCTAGATAAATTGATAAGAAGAGCCATCCAATAACTGAAGTCATTCCAGCTGTGTGGTGATGTTGTATATTGATCTGTAGTTCATAACTAGTTTTACTTTTAGTTAGGGTACTCAAGATATCTTCTTCAGAATTTTGAGTTCCCTTGCTTGATTGATCCAACTTCAATTTCTTCACCAGTTGTAGGTAGTCCATACAAGCTTGGGTGTTGCACAATGCATCAAGTTCATTGCTTGAGTTTAATCCAAAACATAGACTGAAAAGAAAGATATAACATATTTGAATCCACACTGCCAAAAGCAAATCCAGAAGAGAAACAAAGGGAAAAAGAAATGGGGTACCTCATCGTCAAGCGCGGAGTCCAAGCCAATCATAGATTCAATCTCCCACTTGTCGTTCTAATCAATATTTATCTTAGTCATGGTATCTTGGATATTCATTGTGTTTATTCTCTTCAAAGGGAGAGGAAGACGGGAATGAAGAGAATGGTTGAAACACCTTGTTAGAACGGACTTCCATAGGTCTTTCGTTGTACGTAAAAATTAAAAACTCAAAAGACAGCTATCTAGCGCTATGCAATTCCACAATTATTAATTTATCAGTAGGTTTTTTTTTCTTTTTCCTGGTGAGTGACGAAACAAAAAGCAGCTAGGACGGACCTACGAGGAATAAATTATATTAAATGGTGCAAACATCAGTTCGATTATATGCTAGCAACAGTATGCAACCAAATAGCAATTGGTGTTGCAGCTTGGCCTCTAATTCTAAATATAGGTGATGTGCGTTTTTAAGGTGGAAATTAATTAGGAAATTAGAGTACGTTACAGTTGCGAGCATGCACTTATAAAGGAGGGTTCTAAATTCAAGTTTGGTTTAAAACTATTACTGAAGAAAAACAATTTTTTTTTTACTTTTTTTTAATACGAAACCAAATAAATTTTGTCCTTTTAAAGGATACGAAATTAGATGTAACTTCTATTATTATATTATTATTTTGTGTTTCTTTGATGTCTGCAACTTTGATTGACCAGTCCATGAACAAAATTTTTGAACCGAACCTGTCCTATCTATTCGGCAAAATTTCGAACCGTGAATCAATCCACATGTAATAGATATCCAACTTTTCAATTACTCGCAAAACCGTTTCGGATAAGCCGGGTACCCAACCCAGTCCATCATAATTCACTAGTATTTTTAAAATAAAAAATGAAAGAAGAAAAAATTGTAAACCATCATTAAATTACTAATAACACAAGTATCAATGATCTTAAAGTTAAATTACATCATAAAACTGTAATTTTCAAAGGAATCAAAAAATAAATAACTAAATAAATAACTAATCGCTTAGTTTTTCAAACTCATTATCACATTTCAATTAGCCATAAAAATAAAAAATACTTAATAAATAGTCAAATGAACATCCAAATAATAAAATAAATATTCAAATATTCATCAATCAAGAATGAAATAGAAGTGCAAATTAGCAATAATAATAAAATAAATCAAAAAATAACAATTTATTAGTAAAACAATACCACATACAAAAACGATAAAACTACCCTTCACTATAGATCGGGTCAATTACCTGCCGATTCATGAGAATGTGAACCGCTACCCGATCCGCTTAATTTATCTGCTACCCGACCCAGTGTCAATAACCGGTTTGATTACCCTCTTTTTTTTATTCGAAACGGATCGATTTTTTTGATTTTTTTATTTTTAGATTCTTTTTGAACAACCCTATCCTGCATTACATTTCCCTTTGAGAGAGAGAGAGAGAGAGAGAGAGAGAGAGAGAGAGAGAGAGAGAGAGAGAGAGAGTAATATGCTAGCACTACACAGTACGCAGGACTGAGAAGGATACGGGCTTTTGACCTTGTTAGAAGGTATACTGGAGTACTACTGCTTGCTTTTGATGCAATGGTAACATCAGAAATGGTTTGCTGCACATAGTTAGCTGAATTTTAAAGGGAGAAAAGAAAAGAAATGACAATTGAAATAGGGCCAAGCAGCTCCTCTAGCTAAGCCAAAAAAAAAAAAAAGGAAAAAAAAAGAAAAGAAAAGAAAGATCAGATCAGATTAGATTAGATTAGACTAGATTGAATTGGGACTTGGGAGTCCTAATATGGTAACTTCTCTTCAATCTTTCTTCTTAAATAAATGTGAAAGTGGAAACAAAAAGTCAAAAGCGCATAACTTTGATAAAAATTGTCGGAACCCGGGACCCCCCTTCCCTCTCGACTCTCGTCCTTCTTTCTCACTTTGAATGTCCGCTGGTCTTGTGTCCTCTCCTTTGGCGCTTCACCACGGACTTCAATTCATTTCACCCAGAATTTTTCTACACGCACTACACGCACTCACTATTTAACATAATTATCTAATTATGCACTTGTACTAACACATATTCTATACTAGTTTTTGTAATAGGAGAGAGCGTAAAAAAAAAAAAAAATGCAGTGGTCAAAAAGCATATGGAGGTAGGAGTAAAGGTTCTAATCTTCATCGCCACCACAAGCAAAGCAGTCAAGCCCTTCTTTTTTTTTTCTCTCTTTTTTTTTGGTTATTAATTTTTCAGATGAGAAAGTACCGAAAGAAATTTTAAAAAAAAATCAAAGAGAATACCGATGAGAATTGGATAATTACTTGGTACATAATGAATGATGGGTAGAACAGTTAAAACTTTATAACTCATTTCTAGTAATAGTCGGAAGTTCGATTCTTACCACTATCAAATTTATAAATATTATCTTATCTTGACAGGATAATATGTAGTCACATGAACAATAAGAAACGCCTTGTTCAATTATTACTTTCTCTTAAGACCCTTCTTTGTAATAGTAAGCCCTTTGTTTAATTATTCTTTTCCCTTAACACCCTTCTTTGTAATAGTGTAAAATTTCTTAAAAAAAAAAAAGAAAAGAAAAGAAAGAAACGAGAACACAACATGAGCGTTCGCATTGGCACCTTAAATTTCGTACAAATTCGGAGAGAGTATCCAGTCCAGGCCAATGTGTCGCGTTCATTTTGTTTATTTTTGTTAACGCCAAAATCAACAGTTGTACTTCCATTCCAGCATCCAACATCCAATCATGGGGTATAAATGTACGTAATCTGTCGAAGTATAATGAAATTTGGTGGCATATTTTTCAAAAGACATGTATGTGTATAACATGCTGTTTTTCTTGAGCGTCAGTCGTTGTCCACTATTAGTACGTAATTCAGTAATTATACTTCATTAATTTTGAGCGTATTACCTTAGTATTTTAATTTCAGATTATCTTTCCATAAGACCATAAAAAGTGCATTAAGAAACTTTCCTTTTTCGTTTTCTTCCCTCTGGACTCTACCGGGATAGCTTTGTATATCTGGCATTAAGCTAAACTAGTTGTTGCATTCTCATCTCAAAACGTTTTTGTTCTTGGATGCGCTCTTCTCTTTTTTTTTTTTTTTTTTCTCCCTTTACGGTTTCTTCTAAGTAAGTCAAAAAATCGTGTTAAATAATTATGAAGGAGTCTCTAGTTATGGTCCTATTCATGATTATATAGAGCAAGTAACTTGTACAAATATTGCTGTTAATTTTCAATTACAAAAGGCCAAAAAAGAATAATTTTGACACCGACAAGAAAATATTGAAAGGAGCTAAGTTCATGCAGTTCCAAAGTATGAACTCTAAAAATTAGTAACATAATAGATTGGGATAGTTTCAAAAGCCTTCCTTGAAGTTTCTGATAATTGCAGATACCTCTCTTTGCATTTTAAAAATATCATTTATATCCCATGAGATTTCTATGTAGTAACAAATTATATTTTTGAGCTATATTCTCCAAAATAATGCCTTTTTAATTAATTAAAATACCATTTGTCAATTAATTCTTTTACGTTAGTGTCAAAAACAAAGATGGTTCTCCCTCACAACACAAGGGAAAATAGGATACGGAAAGCTATACAGAAGTAGCTGGAGGCAGGTGGAGAAGGAAAAAGATAAAAAGCTTAAAGACTTGTCTTTAATTTAATCAAAGTGTATGTCCATTGTCTGTCTATTGTCTCTTCCTTAACAGGTATTACTAGCACAACGACTTCGGTGTATAGAAGATGATGATGGGTCTCAACACGTTTTCTTTTTCATCAGTTCCCAAAAAAGGCTGCAGTTCTGTAGCATTACTAATTTCAGTGTACTGGTAATAATAGCTGTTTTAGTAACCACTATACGTAGTGTAGTCGTACTGTACTAATATAAATAAGATGGTTCAAGTATTAAGCACAAACTAAGGAATTATTACAATTTTATTACTGCTAAGTGCCTTGTTAATTATCAAAATCCTTGGGATACCAGCTTCCAACAAGACTTGCTTAAAAATGATTTTGATAGCTAAGGTAGATAGGTAAATGCTTCTCCGCTTCTAATTAAGTTGCAGTTAGTAAAATCAGTCTGAGAAGCTGCAAATATTCCATCCAATTCATTTATGCAGTTCCCAACACTGCCACTACACTTTCCCCTTCTTCCATTTTTATGTTCTCCCTCTCTCTCTCTCTCTCTCTCTCTCTCTCTCTCTCTCTCAATACTAGAGTATTACCTTTCTTCTTGTTTTTGGTTCTAGGGTTTTGTACCAACAACTCTTAACTCATTTCACTTTTTTCCAAGCTCACCTTCTTTCTCCTACTCGCTGTCTTTATTTTTTATTTCATCCAAAAAAAAAAAAAGAAAACAAATTTTGGCCTTTGTTTCAGATATACTCCTATGTTGTACTTACTCTTAGCGTAAATTACTGATTGTACTAGTGTGATACTAACATTAATGATGGTGATGCGCTGTGGTTTTTTGTGCTTAGTTGGGTGAACAGTAATTTGAGATCCCAGTAAGGCAAAACAAAATATTAAATACAGAGAGAGAGAGAGAGAGAGATCTTTCCTGCAGATGGAGTTAAATTAAAATACAGCCAAGATGGAGTTTTTTCGTTCTGTGATGTTTAACCAGCATCGACTGTGATGTTAATTACGGAACTAATAATCTCTGCACTGTAGAATTTCCTGTCAAACAACCAATTCAAGAAGAAGAAAAAAAAACAAAGTTTACATTTTTGGCCGCAAACATGCATTTCACTAAGCTCGATGACTCTCCTATGTTCCGTAAGCAGGTGAATTACTCTACTTTTTATTCCTTTCTTTCCTTTTCTTCTTATTTTCTTTTCATTCCCCAATGATGTACTGCTTCTCCAAATTCAATTTCAGCTCACCTACTTTCATCTTTGACTTCTTTCAAGATTTCCTTTTCTGTTATGTCTTTTTGTTTCTCATTGATTTTCTTTTTCCTTCTTCATCTCTTTTGTATTTTATTAGATACAATGCTCGGAGGAAAGTGCTGAATCTTTGAGAGAGAGATGTTTGAAATTTTACAAAGGCTGTCGAAAATACACGTAAGTATATCTCTGTTTCTTCTCAAGCTCATGCCTATTTAATGTAATTGAATCTGTTTCTGGTCTACCATTTCAAGGACGTTGCTTGCCTAGCTATGGATTTTTTACCTGCATCTGCATTTATTCCAATTGTTTCTTGGGGCAAAGTTAAAAATAATTCTACTATATTTTGCAAATTAATGAATCAAGTATTCTGTGGGGATGCCCTGGTGGTGTTATTTTGATGTCTGTCTTGGAGTTGGTTCTCTTCCTCAGGAATATGATTAACTTCTTAAATTGTTGGTTTTACTAGTATTTCCCAAAGTATTCTATTTTGAGCATAATATGGTTCTTCTTCAAATGGATGCAGAGCTTGAGGAAATATCGTCTGTCTTATTGTGCTGCATAAGCATATTCTTTGTTGTTAAATTTATGGACTTCAGTTCGATGAAATCATGAAAACCAGTTGACCTTCTGAGACAACACTTTCTTGAGTGTTATAGGGTGCCTAATAAATGCGAATGTCTGTTAACTTTTCATTTGCCTCTTTTGCTCTTTCATTGGGCTTTTGCGGGACGCGTTATGTCAATGGCTTTGTCTCAAATCTGCAGTGAAGGACTTGGAGAGGGATACGATTGGGACATTGCTTTTGCTAGTGCCCTAGAAACTTTTGGCGGGGGACATAATGATCCCATCAGTGTTGCCTTTGGAGGTATGTCTTATGAGCTTGAGGCCTATGTTTTATTCATGAGAATTGGTTCAATCACCAATATATACAACTTTTTTCTTTTGCAATTCTGCATGACTCAACATTTTCTTTTCAGCATTTAAATGTCAGTAAGTTAGAATTTAACATTTTATAAGGAAAATCAATGCTGTGGATTCTTCTGCTTGCAGGTCCTGTCATGACAAAATTTACCATTGCATTGAGGGAGATTGGAACATACAAGGAAGTCCTTAGGTCTCAGGTCATATTTTTGTATACTTTCAAATGATTTATATATCTGCCTTGATGAAGTTGCAAAAATCTAATGAGATGCAATTCCTTCTTTAGCTGAGGAATTTGAGGGTCATCAACTGCCCTTGAAACACTTTTGTCTGGTTTATATTTTTTAGAGTTTTATTAGCTTTCTTTTCATTTCTCTAATTGTTTTACTGCTTCCAACTCCTCTTGTCTGCTGCTTTCTTCCTGCTGTTACCTTCATGTAATAGTTATGGCCTAATGGTGAACTCAAGTTTTACCTTACATGGCAATAAACTCAAGATTCATTTATCTTTTTTTTTTATCTTAATATGCAGCAAATGATTTCAATGTTCTTGCAACTCAGTAGTCCTTTTACTCTGAAAATTGTAATTCTTGCAATTTTTATAAGATTGAAGTGAGTCTGAAAGCATTATGGTCTTGACATTGACATGATTTGCTGATTCAACTTAAACAATGTTTTGGCAAGCATTGATTATTAATCTTCATACAAGAGTCTTGAATAGGAGACGTTCTTCAAATGTTGGTAATCTAAATAAGTCATTATTGATGATTTACGGTTGATATGTTCTTGAATGGCTGATTTCTTGATTCGCATTTATTTTTTACTCGTTTTCAGGTAGAGCACATGCTAAACGATCGGTTGCTGCAGTTTGTCAATACAGATTTGCATGATGTCAAGGTACTGTATACTGTTAATCCTCTTAATTTATATGTTGGTTGTTGTGCGCTTCCATTTTAAATGCAGTCATAAACGAACTTCTTGTTCTTTGACACTTTATCATCTTTTCCCGTATGTTATTATAGTGGAACTTATATTGAACTATTTGTGGTAGTCACCTTGCACAATTTATCTAGTTCTCCAGTAAAATAGTTTGTAGTGGAATGCTGGCTTTCTATGTTGCGATTTGAGTTTTGGCTTGATGAAATGGTGGTCTCTGGTCTGGTTGAATGGTATGCTTTTGTTGGTGTTTATTTTGTTGCATGTGTCATAATTAGTAGCATAGACACAAAACCTCCAATATCAAAATGTCATTAGTGACTTATCTGGTGTGTGTGTACTATCAACTGAGTACTCACAGAATGATGTCTGCCATTTTGAACTAAACCTCCTCTCTTTCTCTGACTTTTTTTCTGGTTCCTTCCCCTGGATGCTCTTGACAACTTGCTTCGCTTGTCAGTTATGCTAGAATAATGATAAGGATGCTGATCATATTCTTTTACTTGCATTTGGGGATACACAATTTCGGATTTCTAATAGACAAGTCAGTTTGAGTGCAGTTTGTATTTTATCTTCTGCCTTTTGAGACCTTGACTACTTTTTTGAAGTTTTGCTCTCTGATGACAATTCAGATCTTTTGATCCATGAGATAACTTAATTTTTTCATATCTTTCATTAGTTATTGGTCTAAGATTTTCTTAAATTGTAGGAAGCACGGAAGCGTTTTGACAAGGCTAGCCTTCTTTATGATCAGGTGATTTTGCCCTTAAAATGCTTATGTTTTTGCAGTTAATGATATGAGTATCTGAGGTAACAATTTTGTCCATATCTTCAAGTCAACATTAGTTTATAGCTACATTGCATGCAATAATTTGCCATCACCTATGAGATATGTTGAAGTAGGTGGTGATAAAAAAACAGATATTGGAGGCTCATCTAAGTCAGGTTTAATTTGTTTTGGGTGCTGATTTTACTTCTGTTATTGGTAGCAGCTGCTAGCTTATTGAGCAGCTGCATCATGATGTCATGTTGCTCGGTTGGCAATATCAACATTATTGAGATTTGAAATGTTACCAAAGGGAAACTCTAAAATAGATATCTAGTTCGGGCTTATGAATTTAAGCCGTCTTGGTTCTCTTCCCCTCCAATCTCCAGAAAATAGAAAAACACAAAAGAATGGAAGAAAAATGATGCATTGTGGTTATTTATGTTTCCATTCGGATGTTTTCGGATGAACATTCCACAATGCAGGCTAGGGAGAAATTCTTATCTCTAAGGAAAGGCACAAAGAGTGATGTGGCTACCGTCTTAGAGGAGGTATGAAATTACATTGAAAGCAAAGAATAAAGTTTATTTTCACAATAGACTACTCTGTTCTGTAAATTGTTCACGTTTTGAACAAACCATTCTGGAATATGTTCAGGAGCTTTACAATGCAAGGTCAGCCTTTGAGCAGGCTCGATTCAATCTGGTGAATATTTTTTGGTCTTTCTAACAAATTGTGAGCTTTTTGTTAGATTCTGAATGCAAAGAATTAATCCTATGATCTTCACAATGTTATATTACTGGAATGTGACTGTATAGGTAACTGCTCTCTCTAATGTCGAAGCGAAAAAGAAGTTTGAATTCTTGGAAGCAGTTAGTGGTACAATGGATGCTCATCTTCGTTATTTTAAGCAGGTTAGTCGCATATTAGATTCTCATTTGTTTTAACATAGCTTTGAACTCTCAATTTTGTAAAAGTTTTTCCAAAACTAGGGGTATGAGCTACTGCATCAGATGGAGCCATATATCAATCAGGTTAGTCTTAATTTTTTCTTAGTTGTCATTACAATTTCAGTTTTTGGTTGAATTGATCTTAGTTTATATTAATATCTCCTCTAGTTAGGCATGAAATTTAGATGGAATGTTGCAAAAGGGAGAGGGTGGGTACAGGGTAGAGGGGAGATCCAAAGTTCCGCTTTCCTATATTGTTTTCATACCCTATTATAAGCAGATTCGTGAAAAGGGTCTGCCTAGAGCATGATATCTATAATGAAATGTGGATTAATTTATATCTTTGGTTCTGCAGGTCTTGACATATGCACAACAATCAAGAGAAAGATCAAACTATGAGCAGGCGGCTCTTAATGAAAGGATGCAAGAGTATAAAAGACAAATTGACCGGGAGAGCAGGTGGTCTTCAAATGGTTCTAATGGTTCTCCTACTGGAGATGGTATACAAGCCATTGGCAGAAGTTCACACAAAATGATTGAGGCAGTCATGCAATCTGCTGCAAGGGGAAAGGTTAGATCTGCTTCTTAACATCATCTTCATTTCTTTGTCAACTGTCAATCTCTAAAACTGTTATTGGAAACCTTGGCAATATTCTTAGGTTCAAACCATCAGACAGGGTTATCTTTCAAAAAGGTCATCAAACTTGAGAGGTGACTGGAAAAGAAGGTTCTTTGTTCTTGATAGTCGAGGAATGTTGTATTACTATCGCAAGCAAACCAGCAAGCCATCTGTGAGTAGTTTTATCGGTAGTATATTGCCATTTAGAGCGATTACTTTCCTCTAACTCTTGATGTTTTAACTTGTCATTTGGCATTACTGTCTAACTTTTATTCTTAGGGATCTAGTGGTCAACTTTCGGGTCAGAGGAATAGTTCTGAACTGGGATCTGGATTACTGAGTCGGTGGCTTTCTTCTCATTATCATGGTGGAGTACATGATGAGAAATCAGTTGCTCATCACACAGTCAACCTGTTAACGTCGACAATAAAAGTAGATGCTGACCAATCAGATCTGAGGTTTTGTTTTAGGATAATTTCACCAACAAAAAACTATACCTTACAGGTAAAATTATTCATTTTTTCCTAAAAACTTTTCTGGGATTGTAGTTGTGAATTTGTAACTTATTTTGCTGATGGACCATTGAAGATTTTCTGTTGGTTATTTTGTATGAGAGCACTATTCCTTGTTTTGTTTGTAAATGCAGGCAGAAAGTGCTCTGGATCAGATGGATTGGATTGAGAAAATTACTGGGGTTATTGCTTCCTTGCTGAGTTCCCAGGCTCCAGAGAGGGTAATCTATTGGATAGTTGGTTAATGGTTATGTTGCTTGTTATATCATCTTAATAATCACTTATCGTTTTCTATTTTAGTGTCTGCCTGCCAGTGCGATGGAAAGTGGGCATCACCGGTCCGCCAGCGAGAGTAGTTCATTTGAGAGTTCAGATTTTGATCATCCAGCAGTTGAGGATCATGCATCTGAGAGGCTTACCTCAGTGCATCTTGAACGCCCATTTAGGAGTTCACAGCAACTACGATCGTGTGTGAAAATTGAGAAGCCAATAGATGTATTACGTAAAGTTTGTGGAAATGATAAATGTGCTGATTGTGGTGCCATTGAGCCCGATTGGGCATCTTTAAATCTGGGTGTTCTTGTCTGTATCGAGTGTTCAGGTGTTCATCGTAATCTTGGTGTGCACATATCAAAGGTATATTTTGTCAATTTTGCACCATAGCCTTTCACACGATCTTTTACATGTGATGGGTGTTTTAAACATAAATCCTCTATTTGAGTTTTCAAATTACACATTTTCAACATGGTAGTGAACAGCTTCATTGTATATTAGATCAAAATTGCAAGTATACGATTAAATCATCTTGTTTGATTAGTCTGCATAGTTGTTTAATATGCTTACATGATGGTGTAGCTTCATATGGCTAGATGTATTAAACTATTCTCTTGCTGCTCTTGTGGTTAACTTGAAGGTGAGATCATTGACCCTTGATGTGAAAGTATGGGAGCCGTCTGTTTTAACTTTGTTTCAGTCTTTGGGGAATAGCTTTGCAAATTCAGTTTGGGAGGATTTGTTGCAGTCTAAGAGCAGCTTCCAAATTGATCTTGGTCCAACTGGGTAAACAACTAACTGAATTTCTTCAGCTAGTGATCTAGGATTTTGTTCTTGCATGCTAAATTCTTCTGGCTTATATGTCTTATTATTTTGATACTGAAGTTTGTACAATTCTGATAAACCACAACTGCTATACATAAGCAAGCCAAGCCCTGCCGATCCCATTTCAGCAAAGGAGAAATTTATTCATGCAAAGGTATTTCCTTGTTTATTCTTGGTGATCTAATGCAGCAAAATGAAGATTGCTTTTTTTCATGGTAACATGCATGAATACTTTTCTCCTGGTTGCAGTATGCTGATAAAATTTTTGTTCGGAAGCTAAGGGACACTCGTTTAGTTGCACAACAGATCTGGGAGGCAGTTCGTACTAATGACAAGAAAGCTGTATACTGTCTTATTGTCAGCTCTGAAGCAGATATGAATGCTGTTTACGGGCAAGATTCCTGTAATTCTTCATTGACCCTTGCCAAAGCAATGCTGTTGCAAGAGCAGACTGGGCTTAAACATAAATCTGGCTACTTAGAGGCCGAATCGACGTGCAAGTTGTTCTCAAGTTCTTTAAACATAGCAAGTACAAGTGGAAGCCGTACAACAGAAGATCTTGATGGCTGCTCCCTGCTTCATCTTGCATGTGAAACTACAGATATAGGAATGCTGGAGCTTCTTCTGCAGTATGGTGTGAACATTAACGCATCTGATTCAAGAGGGCAGAGTCCACTTCATCGTTGTATAATGAGGGGCAAACCTGCATTCGTCAAGCTTCTCCTTGCAAGGTAATCTTTATGGTTGGTACTCAGCAGCAATAGTTATGTCTTGCAGCTGCTTTTGTGTCTAGACATTGAAATTATGTGCATGATTGAACCTACATTGACAACAACAATGATTTGCAATCAAACGACAATCATGAAGATCATAAATAAGTATTGTTTTTTCTACTAGGAACTGCAACAAAACAGCAACACCCAAATGTTGGCTTGGAAAAAACTAATTCATATTCTTAAGAAACATTACATATTCTATTGATCAATTGTACAGTGTTGTTGTACAATGTGGTTAAACAGTTGTGTCAAAATTGCAGGGGAGCTGATCCACAGGCTCTTAATGGGGAAGGTAAAACCCCTTTTGAGGTTGCTGTGGAATCAAATTTTGATGACAACGAGATTCTTGCTGCATTGTCTGACTCAAATGGGTAATGGTATTGAAACAAATGTGGCGGGTCCTCAGAGATTGTAGCTGGAATGTTTTGTGAAAGAAAATTTTGAGGTTTCTTGTAATTATGTTTTCCTAGATATAATCGGCTGGAAATTCCCATGAGGGGAATGCTGATTACTGATTAATGTTTTTTTTGGGGGGTGTTGAGGATGCTGGTTAGTTTTGCATGCCTGATTGTTTCTTCGGATTGCTGAGTTGTATCTAGTATTTTAAGGTAAAAATGTAGAATAGGCATTTGGTCAGAGAGAGAGAGAGAGAGAGAGAGAGAGAGAATGATGGAAGAAGAAGAAGAACAAGAAGAGGATTAGAATTGGCCGTGGCAGATGATGGTGAGACGAGTGCTTCCGGAAGGTCTCAGCTGGGAATATTAGTGGTACTTTACCTTTTGCTTGCATTTACGTTCTGAATCTTCTTCCCTTATTGTGGGAAGCGGAGATGAGTACGTGATTGGTTTGTAGATCCACCTTTTCTGTCAGTAGAAGAATGGAAGCTTTTTGCCGTTGACGATGTAATCATCTTAGAAACATTACTTGAAATGTGAACAAAGAGAAGTTTTGCTCCTTTCTGTCCTTTCCTTTCCTTTCCTTTTTAAGTTACTAGTTTGTGTTTCAACTAATTGCAGCGTACTTACTGTAGACAGAGGGGCGTGAATCGTGCGCAATGTTGTTGTAATTTAGTTTGGTTGCTCAACTTGGGAGACTACGTCGGGTATCTTTTACTGATTAGAGTAATGTTTATTGGCTTTTAATACAAGTAGTAATTTAAGAAGGTGAAATGTGAAATTAATATAGTGGGAGTAGTTGCAGAAAGAGATAAGGACAATACGAATATACTAGCAGTAAGTACCATTTTTTTTAATTTTTTTGAATACGATTTAAAGTGTAAAAGAAATAATTTAATTAGTCATTTTTTTTTGTAAATATTTAATTAGTCATTTGAAGATAAGCATTAAGGAGGCCATGACTTTTGACTCTTGAGGAAAGTAACAACCACCAAGCGTTTTCCAATCTGACGGCTCATAATTGATCTTGCAGGGAATTAAGAAATATATATATATATATATATATATATATATATATATGTACATATAAAATAAGGGCGTGAGATCAACTGTCCGAGTGAGTATTACATGCACCATGCGACGTGTGTCACGTGACGTGAACCAATTACACATCGCCAAATAATACAAGGTATAACCCACCATCGCTACATAATGATAAATTATTGATTCTACTGCACTACGTAGCAATGCACGTGGTGTATTTTATACTTTTCACAGCCTGTCCTGCCTTTCTAGTTAGCCTATCAACGGGTCGGGTTCGGATTCGAATTCAATATTCTGAACCCGGACCCGTTTGAGAGAAATAGCATCAGACCTGGACCCTAAACCCGGCGGGTCTTCTGTTTGCTTTCCCCAGTCCGGATCCAATCAGGTCTGGGCCCGGGTCCAAACCGTGTTGGTTATCCGTTGCAAAATGGAAAAAATAAAACTAGTTTCCAAATCTTCACTCAATCAGAATTTCAATTCAAAGAAAGCAACTTAAAAATACTACATAACTTAAAGCCATTCTAATACATAATCATTCCAAAGCCAATTTAAAAACACTGCAAACAAGTCTTAAAAAGACCAAACTTTAAGTCTACCATACAACTTAAAAAACAAAGAACCAAACCCACACAAGACAGTAACAACTAAATTACACTCAATAACAAATGTGTCAGCAGCAGCATCAATCAAAATACTTGAGAGGAGGTCTTATCCAACAGATTTTGCAGACCAAACTTTGCACAACCAGGAAGAAATAAGGAAGCCGAAAATGGTCCTAACCTGCAAGAAAATGGAAACTAGCAGAAGATGAACAAATCTCAGCATACCAAAAATGAATATGTATTTATTGTTTTACTTAATACTCAAAATTGAGTTCAAGTAGGCTTGAGTGCCAATTGAATTTTGGGGTGCACAAAACCAATATACATAGATTTTACTTCAAAATCTAATATAAGGTTTACAATCAAACTCACTGAGTTGTTCCACATACATAATTCTATTGTAAGTTTTTTGACCAAAAGACTTTGACTTTCGTCAGCAAAAAAAATAATAGGCCATTGTTATAACTTGAAAAAAAGTTCTAACATTATTAATCCTCAATCCCAAGTCCACAAGAAAAATGAAACGAAAAGAATCAAAATTCAGCCAAGCATCACTCACAAAAATAATCATAGACCACTGTCCAGCAAAATTCATACCAATTGTTCAATGAAGCGATCTCAAGCTAGGCAACAATAAGGATTACGTCCTTCATCCATAAAAATTAAGCTAAAAGAATATGGTAAACCAGCAAGTAATGATCAAGCAAAAGCCAGCAGCTAAACTTCAAAATTATTAGAAAAATTACAAAACCCATGACTCAAAAAGAAAAGAAACAAATAATCCAAAGCCAAATTCATTAAAAAAAGTTAAATTTTAGTGATCAGCAAAAACTTGTAAAGTTTTCAAATTAGGGCATGCAGAGGAAAAGAATGAGGGGACAAATCTCAATATACCCAAAAAAAAAAAAAAACATAAATTCGAACGAACGGTGAGGTTGTTGAGGTTAATTTTTTAGGCTGGAAGATGATGGGATAGGGGAAAAGACGCACGCACGAACGAAAACCCAATTATAAATAAGCTCTTCAAGCAAAAATAGCACAAAACCAACAAAGTAAAAAAAATTAGAAGAACACTTGAAAAATGCAGAATCTCTTCAAGTAAAAAAAGCACAAAACCAATGAAGATTAAATGAACGAACGGCAAAACCAACGGCTAAATGCAACAACGAAGAATCAGCAGCTGAACCAACGGCTAAATTGAAATCAATTAAAAGAACGAAAATTAAAGATTAACTGATTTATACCTGCAAGATCACGAGCAGTAGAAGCAAATTAGCAGAATAAATGGAAGCGAAAGTAGTCACAATCAGCAAGAGGAAATTGGTGAGTGAAATTGTGGAAAAAATTGGGGAAGGAGAAAGGGGGAGTGAGAGATGTAGGCGAGAGAGAACAAACTTGAGGAGGAGGGTTTTTGGACACTACTATTAGGTAAAATACATATATATATTTATTATTGAAAAGAACTAGAATTCTTCTTCCATTATTTCCACATACTAAATACACTAATATATACAATGTCATTATCCTATTTTAGGAAAAAACTAATTCCTACAAATCAGTAATTGACTGAGAAAAGATTACAATTAGCCTAAATAAAGGAAAGATTACAATCAGCCTAAATAAAGAAAATATTACAATCAGTCTAAATAAATTAGAATCCTAGCTATCAATTAGCTATTTACAGCCATATCAAATCTTCTAGAAGATAACATAATCTGATTCTCCAACACTCCCCCTCAAGCTGGAAAATAAATGTTTTCCATTCCCAGTTTGCTAGTAATGTTTCGGAAAGTTAAGCTGTCCAGTCCTTTTGTGAGCATGTCTGCTATTTGACCATTCGTAGGAACATAAGGAGTACAGATCAGTCCACTTTCAATCTTTTCCTTGATGAAGTGTCAGTCTATCTCAACATGTTTTGTTCTGTCATGCTGAACTGGATTATGGGCGATGTTTATAGTAGACTTGTTGTCGCAATACAGCTTCATAGGTCCATGTCATTTAACTTGCAAATCTTCTAAAATTTTTTTTATCCACAAGAGGTCACAAATTCCTTGAGCCATTGCACGGAACTCAGACTCTGCACTTGATCTAAATACTACTGCTTGTTTTTTGCTTCTCCAAGTCACTAAGTTTCCTCCAATCAAAATACAGTAGTCAGTTGTGTCGCGCCCCATTTTTTGTTAGAAAGTTAGAAAAATGAAGAATTAGTGTTCGTGACGTGTTTATTTATTAAAAAAGAGTGTAAATTTTTGTAAAAATAATTTTTTAGAAAATACTTTATGAAAGATAATTCGACAAAAATGTGACAAACAAATACTTTATTTTGAAAACAAAAGAAAAGAGCCTAAAATGGGACTTTGAAAATGCGACGATTTTGGACCCAAAAATAGAGTCTAAAAAGAGTTTTTAGTAAAAAGGGAGTCGCCACTTGATATTGAGTTTTGGTGTACCAAGTCACCAGAAAATATTTTATAAAGGTAAGAAAAGTCGAGAATGATTTATTTAGAAAAATGATTTTTGAGAAAATATAAGAAAAACAAGAAAAAACCCTTTTAGACAACTTCCAGGTCTTTGAAAAACAAGAGAAAAAGGTTCGGGAGTCACAGTTGAAGAAAGGGAAGGCAAAGGCTTGCGCCTAAGGCACCCTTTCAACCTAGCCGAAACTAGTTGCGAGGTTTAGTCTAAATTTTCCTAATATAACCCTAAGATTTTATCACATTTGGATGCAACTATATGAATGCAAATCTAGTCCTAAAAATGGATATCGTTAAGGGACAAAATATTCCATTGAGGTTTGGTCGGAATTATCGCATTAATTGCGAAACCCGAGTCTAGACCTCGATGGAGTCACGAGTATAGATGCAAAATGGAATGCAAAAGAAAAGGAAAATAGTAATATAGATAGTAAGTGAACAAAGAAAGTGGGGATGCAACATAACTGGGTACGGGGAACTAATAGACTCGTGACTAGCTATTTCTACTCACGGAGGGGAGAATGGCATGTACGCTACCGCTTCCCACGTGAGTAGGTGACTATTTTAGTCAAATCATACAAATGACCTAAGATTCTATGTGTGATGGTATCTAAATGTTATGCACTAAACATTTGTTTAAAATAGATAATATGTGATAAAGTATATATAAAAAATCATACAAAATGGAAAAAGCCTAAAAGAAAAATGTGTGTGAAATGGCATGAAATGTACACGCGAGAAATGATTCTAATACTAAAATGATCTAAAGGTCTAGCATTGGACTAGTCTATTTTTCTATAAATTCTCCGCTAGCGTTAGACTAGCGAAGAAATCGGAATTAACCACAACTAGCGTTGGACTAGTGTGGCGACGATACATATATATCATGACAAGTAAATAAATAAATAAATAAAACATAGATTAAAGCAATAATTACATAAAAGCAGATAATAGCACGTAAGGAGCACATAGCACACAAGCATGATATTCTAGATGCAAAGTCCTAAGGAAAGCGAATAAAACACATAAGCACATAGCACACATAGCACACGAAAGCCCTAACTATTACACCGGGAAAAGCCTAATTACAATCTAAAATGAAAAGATAATAAAATAACCTATCTAACCTATCTATTACATTTTCTATCTAAAATACATAAGATTTTTGTTAAATAGATAACATATAAACTATCTATTACATTTAACTATCTAAATACAAAAATTTTGCTAAATAGAATATTACCTATCTATTACAATTCTTTGAATAATTCAAAATTTAAATTCAAGTAAATAACTATGACATAAATAAATAGTTCACACATGTATAAAAATTATAAGCACAAAGAGATATATAAAAAAAACATATAGAAAAACACATAGGAGCACGTAGGAGCACATAAAAGAAAATTAAAAGGGTAATCGAGGTACCTCCCATTCGTAAACTCGGTACAAATTGCTACTAAAATGAACAAACATGTCAAAAATACCACTATTTAATAAATAAACCACTAATTAAATAATTTCATACCAATCACTATGAACATACTACGATAATTCAAACAATTATAGCAATAATAAACAAAATAAAAGAAAGAAAATAATGATAATAATAATTAAATATTTAGGAAGAAAATGAAAATTGTTTAAGTAAAAATAAATAAGTAAATAAATAAATAAAGTAAAACAACGAAAAGAAAATAAATAATAATAATAATAATAGAAGATAAAATACAATAATACATACTTAAACTTTTAACACCCCAAATAAGAATTATTAAAATAACTAAAAGGAAAATAAAGAAACTAATTTGAACATTAATTAGACTAACAAGACCAAATTTTAGAACATTAATTATAAATTTGATAAAATAAAAAAAGAAAATGTGAAAAGAAATAATTTAAAGCTTTGAGGACTTAATTAAATCTCCCTTTTTTTTTGGCAAAAAATAAAATGTTCCAAGGTTTTGGATTAAAAATGAAATTTGGGCAACATTATAGAGTAAAAATGTAAGTTTATAACAAACTAAAGGGTAAAATTACAATTTCAAACCATAGTTAAGATAATAATATGATTTGCAACAAATTTAAAGGGCTAAAACATAAATTCCAGCAAGTATAATGCCAAAAATAAAAATTTCCAGCAATATTTAAAGCCAAGAATATAATTTCAGCCAATTCATTAAATAATACATAATTTACAGCAAACATCTAAGAGTAAAACTACACTTTTCAGCAACCTTTCAAGGCTAAAATTCTAGTTCTAGCTACTTGGGGGCAAAAATATAAATTTCAGCAATATTCTAGGCTAAAACGTAATTCCAGCAAACATTCAAGGGTTAAAAGTAGAATTTCAGCAAACATAAGGGACTAAATTACAGTTTCTAGCAACATCCAGGGGTAAAAATGTAATTTCAGCAGACATGAGGGACTAAAATCACAATTTCTGACAAGCTAAAGGGGGAAAATATAATTTTCAGCAAGTTTAAAACTAAATTGTAATTATTCTAGACATAATTGAAAGGAACTATAAATTCTAGGGGGTTAACTTAAATAAATAAGGACTTAATTTAAGTAACCTAAAAGTATTAACAGGCATAATCAAATAATTAAAACTTAAGGGGGCAAAACGTAAATACATAATCTGTTAAAATAATAAAAAATAATAAATAAATAAAAGTAACTAGTCAAAACTATGTCGTTTCATGCCGAAACGACGTAGTTTTGCTTAACATCATTTTTTTTAACCGATTTTCGTTTTTTCTTTCTTTCCTATTTTTCTTTTCTTTTCCTTTTCTTCTTTCTTTTTTCTTTCTTTCTTCTTTCTTCTTTCCTTCTCCTTTTCTCTCCAGATCTTCCTTTTTCTCTTTTTCTCTCTTCTGGTTCGTTTGTTCTCTCTCTCTCTCTCTCTCTCTCTCTCTCTCTCTCTCTCTCTCAGTCTCTCGGTCCCTCTCTATCTATCTCTCTCTCTCAACCCGAATCAGTTTTCCCTTATTTACCCCAATAATTCACAAAAGAAATTGAATGAGGGATGGGGATTTTACCTTTCCAATCGAGGGGGTAGTGGCGTGATGGTGGATGTCCAGTGTCTATTTGGGGTGGCGCCGCTGGTGGTGGTGCTCTGGTCTGGTGGAGCTTCGGATTTCGGTGGCAGAATTCGACCGGTTGGTGGAGCTTCGGCCGTGGATGGATTCGGCGGTGGGGGTGGTGGTGAGCCAAGGGTGGTGCAGGTGGTTGTGAAGGGCAGTGAGTGGTATGTGTATGGCCGTGCGTGGTGAAAGAATGCACGATTTTGGTGATCTTGGTGAATTTATTGTTGGGATTGTGTTTGTGATTCTTATTTCGTGTGTGTATGCGAGACAGTGATTTTTTGTGTGATTGTGCTTGTGCGTGTATGTGTCCTGAGTGTGTGTTGTGTGTGTTTGTGTAGCTAGTTGGTGAAATGTGTGCAATTGGTGTCTGATGAGTGTGTGAGTCTGTGGTTGAATCTATGATTGGTGTGAGTTGCTGGACCGTGTGTGAATGTAGCTCTGTGGGTATGTGTGTGTGTGCGTTTTGCAGGTGTGAATTGGTATGTGTGTCTGTAAATTGTGAGTTCTGGTGTGTGCTTGTGCAAGTGTGGCTGTGTGAATGTGCAGGTGTGTGTTTGTGTGTGTTCTGGTGGAAGAATGAAGGAGAATGGTGATGATGTTGTGAGGGAGATAGCCGAGAGAGTGAGAGTGCAGTCTGCAGGTGTGTGTGTTTTTTTTTTGGTTCTGTGTTTTTTGAGTTTTGTGTGTGGGTTATGTGTGTGCTTCTGGCAGAGGGAAAACAGAAAGTGAGGGAATGGTATTGCAGTTGTGAGCAGATGAGTGTGTCTGTGTGCAGGGGAAGGGGAGTGAAGTTGCGTGTGTAAATTGGTGTATGTGTGTGAGCTTTTGTGTTGCAGAGAGGGGAAACCGAGAGTGAGGGAATTGAAAAGTGTGTGCAAATGAGTGTGTCTGTGTGGTGATTTTAGAAGGAATTTTGAGTAAAATCTCTCAAAATCTGACGAATGGATTGCAAGTGGGGAGAATGGTGATGATTAGAGGGTGTAGTTGGTTTGATAAATTAAATAGAATTGGAGGTGTAGGTAGCTAGAAGTATGGCATAAGGCTGTTTTTTATGGCTTAAGCAGCCATGCTGCTGCTGTAACAGACTGCAAAACGCAACCTGCTCCAGCCTTTCCTTTTTTTTTTTTTGAAATTTGTAAAGAAGAAGAAAAATGAAAAAAAATGAAGAAAATTGGAATAAAAATAAAAATCCTATGGACTTCTTAGAATAAAAAATAAAAAGTAAATAAAATAAAATAATAAAACTAAAATTCAGCATTACTAGAAAAAGAAAATTCAATAATAACAAAAAATTAAAATTTTAAAGTTAATTCACCGTTGAAAAACATGTCATAGACAAAAAGATACAATTTGAAATAAATACCAAATAGTCTTTAAAAATTATCAAAATTTTTACATAAAATCTACAAATATTAAATGCACATATAAAATATTTCACACACAAAAATTCTTAAATAAAGGTGCATTGGAAAACGTGACGTAATATGACAAAAATTATGAAGATCACAAAAATACTAAATGACTCTTAAAAATCACAAAAATTTTACACAAAATATATTATCCCATGAAACACATATACTAAAGTTTTCACTAAAAATTCTTAAGATTAACGCATTCTTGGGAAATGTGCCCTTAATAAATAAAAAGACAAAAATTAAATAAATACTAAATGACCTCTAAAAATTATGAGATTTTTGCAGAAAATTTATGAATATACAAAATGCATATATAAATTTTTCACTTGAAAATTCTCGTAAAAATAATGCATTGAAAAACGTGCCGTTGAATTAAAAATACTTAAAATTTTAAATAAATAATAAATGACTCCCGAAAATCATTAAAATCATAAATAATGATAAAAATAGTAAAATTATGTATTTAGAAAAATAAAATAAAATAAACTAATATTTACATGGTGAAATTACCATTTTGCCCCTGATACGACGAATTAGATATAATACGCGAAAATTGTACTCGACCTCCGAAAAATGAAAAATACCCCATAAAATAAAGTAACACACATATTTTTACAGAAGCTGTGTCAAAATTTGGTATCTACAAGTTGTTGAGCGTCGATCTGTGAGTGAACCAGCATAATTTGTATCGGTGTAGGCTTCTATAGTTAATTTTGCTCCTCTCCTAAACATGATTCCTTTTCTAGGAGTTGCTTTCAAGTATCGAATTACTCTATATGCAGCCTGTAAATGTACTTTCTTAGGGTCATGCATGAATTGACATATCACGCTCACAACATATGTAATGTCGGGACGCGTATGAGACAAGTAGATTAATTTCCCAACCAACTTCTGATACCTTCCTTTATCAACAACTTCATCATCTTTTGCTTCACTCAACCGATGATTCCTTTCGATTGGTGTATCAATGGGTTTACATCCCATCATTACTGTCTCCCGTAGAAGATCTAAAATATATTTCTGTTGGGAAATGAATATGCCTTCTTTAGACCGAGCTACTTCAATCCCCAGAAAGTATTTGAATTTTTCGAGTTCTTTAATTTCAAATTCTTTTGCAAGTCTAGCCTTAAGCTTCAAAATTTCCTCATCATCATCACCTGTTACAATGATATCATCAACATATACTATCAAGACAGTAAGTTTTCCTGCTACCGAGCGTCTAAAGAAGAGAGTATGATCCCCTTGGCTTTGCTTGTAGCCAATACCAAGTATCATTTTCGCAAACTTTTCAAACCAGACTCGTGGTGATTGTTTAAACCCGTAAAGTACCTTTCTTAACTTGTACACTTGGTTATCTTTGAAATATTTCTCAAAACCAAGTGGAGGCTCCATGTATATCTCTTCTTCAAGGTCACCGTGTAAAAATGCATTTTTGACATTAAATTACTGTAAATACCAATTGAAATTAGTAGCTAATGATAAAAGAATGCAGACTGTATTCATCTTAGCCACGAGAGCAAAAGTCTCTTGATAGTTTATCCCATGTGTTTGAGTATACCCTTTGGCTACTAACCTAGCCTTGTACATCTTCAAAGATCCATCCGCTTTAAACTTAATTGCATATACCCATTTACATCCTACCGATTTTTTGTCTTTTGGATGATCAACAATTTTTCATGTATTATTTTTATTGAGTGTATTCGTTTCCTCATTCATGGCAAGTTTTCAATTCTCATATCTAAGTGTCTCATTGAAGTTATGGGGAATATGAATTATATCTAAATTAGTGAGGAAACAACGGTGTTTCTGTGAAATGTTATTTATGGAAACAAAATGAGAAATAGAATGTTGAGTGCAATTTCTAACTCCTTTTCTAATAACTATAAGAACATCTAAATCATCAATCACTGTAGAGGGTAATTGTGACTGTATACCTGGTTTTGGAGTCAAATCTTGAACTTGCAATTGAGTGGAATCGGGCTCTTTTCTTCTTGAGTAGATTAGGATAGGTTTTTTAGCTGCTAACTGTATACTTTGGATGGATTCTGATATGTCAAGAGGCTGGTCATGTGGCTGATTGACATGCTGCTCTTGTGGTTGCTCAAGGAACTGATCTTTTGGCTGATTAAGACGCAGTAAAGGTGGTGGGATTGAATTCTTAAGTTGAGCAATGACCTGTAAATCAGGGAAACATAACTCACGTTCTTTATCTTTACTTACGCCCTACCCCGGAAGATGAGAATCTGAATAGAAAGGCTGTTTTTCGACAAAAATAACTCCATTGAAATAAAAATTTTACGAGAAGCAGGATGATAGCACTTATAACATTTTTTAGTGAAAAAGTAACCAACAAAGATGCATTTTAATGCTCTTGGATCGAGTTTTCCTCAATTAGTATCATGAATATGAACAAAAACCACACAATCAAAAATTTTTAGAGCTAATTTAGAAGCTATTTGTGAGTTGAGATAATACTCATAAAATAGACTTATTGGACTCTTGAAACTGAGAACTTTAGAGGGCATTCTATTTATCAAATGGGCTGCAGTAAGAATAGATTCCCCCAGTATGATTTGGGAACATTATTTTGAAATAACAATGTTCGTATAATTTCTAAGAGATGTCTATTTTTCCTCTCAACTACCTCATTCTGTTGCGGTATGTTAATACAAGAAGAATAATGAACAATTCCTTCTTTTTGAAGAAAGGTTGAAAAATTCTGGTTGAAGTAATCTCTTGCATTATCACTCTGCACGTTTTTTATTTTCACCCCAAATTAGTTTTTGATCATTTGGAAAAATCTTGAAAAAATTTCCCCAACTTCAGATTTGGTTTTCATCAAATAGACCCATGTTACTCTTGTACAATCATCTATAAATGTAACAAACCACCTTGCCCCCGTAATGTTTAAAGTTCTAGAAGGACCCCATATATCAGAATGGATTAATAAAAAGAAATCATACTTTTAGTATTACTCAATGGATAAGAAACACGTTTGTGTTTAGCAAATTCGCACGCTTCACAATGCAAACTGTCCATTTCAACATTTTTGAACAACAATGGGAACATAGCTTTTAGCAAGCTAAATGGTGGATGATCAAGACGATAATGGTGGAACCAAATGTCCTCTTTATTGATAGAATAACTAGACAAATAAGATTTTGAAAGGGACCAGTTTTTGTCTTCCGTTACATCAAGGATATAGAGCCTGTTCCTTTCCTTAACAAGTCCAATCATCTTCTCCGAAATCAAATCCTGAAAAAAATACAGTGTGTGGGATAGAAAATCACTATACAATTCAAATCACATGTAATTTGTTTTATGGACAAAAGATTGGCAGCTAGTTTGAAAACATGCAGGATATCTTTTAATAAAACTGTGGAAGTAAGAATAATAGTTCCCTGACCTGCAACAGTAGTAAAAGTTTCATCTGCAATTTTGATTTTTTTATTGCTAGGACAAGGCTTATATAAGGTAAAAAACTGATGGGAAGAAACCATATGGTCGGTAGCCCTCGAATCTATGATTCAAGTACTGTTTTGGACAGGTAAAGAGGCACTAAGAGCATAAGAATTAGAGAACTTACCTGATTGAGCCAAAGAACAAAAGCTTCCAGATTTTTCAACTGATTTTAACATAGATTTCAGCTTTTCTATCTCTCCCCTAAGAGTTTCCAATTCATCTTGATTTGGTTGTTCACTAGGAATGCACTCAACATTTGTCATGTGGGCTTGTCCTCGAGACTGTCCACCACGGTTAACTACCTTTCCTCCAACATTGGGAGGCTTTCTGTAGAGTTTCCAGCAAGTATTCTTGGTGTAAGGCTCCTTCTTGCAGAAAGTGCACCATATCCCTTCTCGGTTGAATTGTTTTTCCCTTTTATTGGCCTCAGCACCATATCCATCCTTTGTGGAATTCATGGCTGATCTTTCATTTGTTGGATTGTCAAGCATTACTTTTCGACGACTCTCCTCAACTCGTATTATAGAGAAAACACCCTCAAGAGATAGGAGAACTTCTTTCCCGAGAACTTGAACTCGAACTTGATCAAAATCCAGGTTGAGGCCTGCAAGAAATTCGAAGATTCTCTCTCTTTCCTCAAACTTCTGCAACATTGCAACATCTTCTCCATATTTCATTTTAAAATTTTGATAATAATCCAATTCAAGCCACAAGCCTTTCATAGTACTATAGTACTCAGTGACAGAAAGGTTACCTTGCTTTGTGGTGTTGATTTTGGTTCGAATCTCATAAATCAATGCAGCATCCAGCATTTTTGAATAGGTTTGACGAATGGTTTCCCAAATCTCTCTTGCATTTGTTAGAAACATACAGGTTTGACTCACTTTAGGTATCATAGAGTTCCACAACCATGACATGATCATGGAATTTTCTTCATCCCAACTTGCAAATGTGGCATCATCAGCAGAAGGTCTAGTTCTCATAAGATGGCTCAATTTACCCTTTCCTTTTAGAAAGGTTTTAACAACTTGAGACCATTGAAGATAATTTCGACCGTTGAGCCTGTAGAAAGATTGAACATTCTGTAGTTTTCCTTTTGACTGAACTAATGTCTTAGCCTCATATTTGGGACTAACTACAGTAGGTTGATTCTCGGATGAATCCGACATTATGAGACAACCAGAACAGGATTAAGGGAAGAAGAATTGAAAAAAAGTTCGGTAACTAGTACCCAAGATTTAGAGAGAGGTTTTGAGTTTGAAAGGGCCGTAGAGAGGCTCTGATACTATGAAAAGAACTAGAATTCTTCTTCCATTATTTCCACATACTAAATACACTAGTATATACAATGTCATTATCCTATTTTAGGAAAAAACTAATTCCTACAAATCAGTCATTGATTGAGAAAATATTACAATTAACCTAAATAAAGGAAAGATTACAATCAGCCTGAATAAATGAAAGATTACAATCAGTCTAAATAAATTAGAATCCTAGCTATCAATTAGTTATTTACAGTCATATCAAATCTTCTAGAAGATAACATAATCTGATTCTCCAACAATTATTATTATTTATTTTTAAACGGGTCCGAGTCTAGGTCGAGTCAAAATAGAATATTTCATACCTGACCCTTTTTTCCTCAGAAAAATACGGATTCGGGTTCGAATTGGGCAAATGAAATTATTCTCTTATCCGGATCCAAAAATTTATAACGGGTTCGAGTCGGGTCTGAGTATGGACTCGACTCATTGATAGGCCTACTTTCTAGCACGCGAATTGAATGTTCACTTGGCTTTCGGTCTCGAGGGGACACCAAGCTAAGCTGGCATACTATAGCCCCATGGCTAATGGCTGATGATGGCCAATGGCTGACTCCGCATTTGCCCCCGCGTCAATTAGGTCTAAGGGCGGAAAGTCAATTCTCATTCATTGACTGAGCTACTGGAAACAATAGTGAAACGTGCTTTTTTATCTTCTCTTTCTTGTAATCCTAGATAGAATCTTGCTCTACAACGTGAAGCCCACAAATGTTATGTTTGACACAGAGTCTGAGCCCAGGTTGGCAGATTGTGGTTTGGCAAAATTTGTTCCTAGTTTCAATGGAGCGGCCTCAGGCTACAGTGCTCCCGAGTCTTTCCAGACCTGCAGGCTGCAGGTGAACCTCATTTTAAATTTGTGAAGCATATATATACACATATATATAAAAAAAAAAAGAGAAGAAAATATTCTCTTGTTAGAATGAATCCATGAATTTTCATGAGATTAGGAGAAACTTGTGAGTTTAATTTGATATTTTAAAACTAACTACTGGTTCCCAAATTCCAAGGGAAGAGTGCAACGATACTTCTAGTTGACGATATCTTTCAAATGATTATTAGTAAATTGAAAGACATCTGTTGTCTATGGATCGATATTTTCAAATGATGGTTCGGTTTTGGAAGTGAAGAAGTGATTATGAGGTATAGGTACACCGATAAGAGTGATGTTTTCAGCTTTGGAGTAATATTGGTTGTTTTATTGACTGGGAGAAACTCAGTTGATCCTTTCTTCGGAGAAGCTTCTAGTGGAGGATGTTTGGGACAGTGGCTTCGACGCCTACAGCAAGTGGGAGAGGCTCAAGAAGCGCTGGATAAAAGTGTTCTCGGGGAAGAAGTTGAGGAAGATGAGATGTTTGTTAATGGCAGCTAGAATTGCAGTTGTGTGCCTTTCTGATTTGCCTGCGGACCGGCCCTCAAGCGATGCACTTGTATCTATGCTCACCCAGTTAATTAGTTTCTCAAGAACGCAAGAAAACCCGCACTTCAGGTTCTTAAGATTGATGGAATTTGGCTATTAGGGAGCTTTTTGGTTGTTTCAACGGATATACCTGCGGGCAGCTGTCTAGTTTGCCTGCTTGGTAAAAGCCGTAGGAGCAACCAAAATGCTCCACCGTCTCATCTCTCCTGTGTATGTTTCTTCGTCATCTCTTGGAGGGATAAGAGGATCTTGTCACAATTATGAGAGTTCATGGTAATTTAATTTCGTTATGGCCTATGAATTTTGATGAAATATTGCTTTTGTAAGTAGAATAAGTGAAATATGCATTTACTTAATAACCCCAATATAGCCACTAGGCTAACGGCCTACAGGTCTTGGATCAAATCCCACCTGCAGCAATTAGGAGTTTTACAAAGAAAGGGGAGTTTAGATAAATTTTAGGAAGTCCCCAAATTGTGTATAACAAACAGTTAACTATAGTTCAACTATCAATTTAGTCCTAAAGTTAATTTTTAGTCACTTAAATCCATTGGTTAAATTAAAGCACATAACTAACATTTTATGACAAAAATATCCTCCCCTCATAGTTTAAGTATAAAATAATGGCTAAAAGGTTTTTCTCTCCTTTACTCTTTAAATTGTTTACATACTTTTTATTTTGCGCAATATCTTATTCAAAACATTGCAAATCTAATGAGATAGAAGTGTGAAATTTTATCAATTATTTGCATGTAACACAGATAATCTTAAAAGAAAAATTTTATTCCTGTCCTATTGCAAGATATATTTTTCTCAAGTTTTATGTTAGTAAAATTTTTCTTCAATAATCTTTTTGTTTTCATAATTTTTCAAACTATGAAAACACTTACGTTTCTTGATGGATGAATTTTAAAATTTATGACGAGAGAAAATGTATTGAAAAAATATTATTACAAGAAACATGGCTATATTATTCTATTTTTTTCTTTTTGTTTCTTACTTATTTCTATGTCGTCACTTCATAGAGGGCATTTTATAAGTAAAATTTATTTTTTAAGTTTTTATGGGCATATTTGTTCCTTTGCAATTTAAAAGTGAAATTTATTTTTTAGGACTTTATGCGCATATTTGTCTCTTTGTAATTAAATTGGATCTAAATATATTTTTTCACATGACCATTAGTTTAGTCGTCAGTCAAATGAGTTAAATGACTAAAAGTTAATGTTAGAGACTAAATTGATAATTGAGATACAGTTTAAGAGGGTAAAGTGATAAAAATTTCATAGTTAAATTGAATCTAAATATATCTTTTCACATGACCGTTAATTTGACCGTTAGTCCAGGGAGTTAAGTGGCTAAAAGTTAACTTTAGGGACTAAACTTATAATTGGAGTATAATTTAAGTGGGTAAAACGATAAAAAAAAAAAACCCTCAATTCCTTCCCCTCCCCAAAACACCCACTCCCCATAACCAAAAAAAAAAAAGCATATCCAAAAAAAACCCAAAAAAAGAAAATTAAAAAAAAAAGATAACTGTAGCTAAAAACCTGTTTCAAAAGCTATCCGCTGTCAAGAACTTTAAATCAAGAAATAGCATACATAATAATTGAAAATTTGCCCCAAAAAAACCAAAAAAAAAAAAAAAAACGAATTTCTTTTTTAAAAAAGATAACTGTAGCTAAAAACCTGTTTTAAAAGCTACCCGCTGCCTAGAAGAGAACTTTAAATCAAGAAATATCATACATAATAATTGAAATTTTGCTTGCAAACAATAGAACACATGACACATCCAAAGGCGGTGGCTTCGTAGCATCCTGTGTTAGACCAATTTGGCTGTTTCTATTCTAGCTTCAGCGTTCAGGTATCGGAGAAGGCACTGGTACTTGAAGAGGCAATAGCTAGTAGCCACCAAGGCATGAAGACTAGAACTAAAATCATCAGTATTTTGACTAGGTTTTTTTTTAATAATTTTTTGGATCTTTTGAGGTCGGAAAAAATCTCTGAACCGCGTCACTATAACTTAATTTTGGTAAATATTTGCAGAAAAAGATTTATATATCCGGATCTTGGACCAATTGAAAACTCCAATCTTCCGGCACTTCGCTATCAAGAATCAGCACTAAACCTTATCCAATCACATAATATCTCGCACTTCTTATCTATTTTTCAAGCTCACTGACCAAGCAACCTACCTAATAAATTAGACCCTGCCTACTTCTCCAAACACCTGAAAAACTTCATAGAATCACAGTTCAAGATGCAGGCAGCTTTGAGCTTGGCACCAATGTTCCTTCCTTCACAAACACCAATCAGAAGCTTCTCATTGCCATTGAGATCTATTCCTGCAAGACAAACTTCTCTATCTGCTCGAATTAAAGCAGCAGCTGTGGAAAATGAAACTTCAACAGTTGATTATAGCTCCATGACCTCGTAAGGAAAATTATTATCTAGCTCTTTCCATCTCAGTGTTTTGGAATGTAATCATGATCTAACAAAGTCCCGATGTCAATATCTTATTCCAGTGTTTTTCCAGCGGAAGCTTGCGACACGCTAGGAGGAGAAGCTTGTGGTGTTGAGATGTATCCCGAAGTGAAACTCACACCAGATTTGACGGACAAAAAACCTGAAACTGCATCAGAACAGGTTGAAAGGGAGTATCTTGAGTACAATAGTCCAAAGACGTAAGATGTTTTCAATGATACCAATTTCTTTCTGTTTCCGGCTGTTAGAGTTGCAATAGCAAGAATTTAACACATGGAATAGACAATTGATATCTCTTACTTCTGATGGATGTGCAGGGTCTTCCCGGGAGATGCCTGTGACGAACTTGGAGGAGAATTTTGTCAGCCTGAATATCAGAGTGGTGTTTACTAGGATATAATCTTGTATAGATATATAGCCAGATTTCCTTTACTTGTCCTTTTTTCTTGTTAAATATAAAACTCCATCCAAATAATAGTTGTAACTTCTCTAAGAAAGCCCTAATCCTTTAATGTTGAGAAGAAATCAAACTATAAGGCTCATTGGAATTTACTACAAATATTGTATTGTGCACCGTGGTTCGAATTCCCATATAAAGCAAATTATGAGAAGAATTTACAAAGTCTCACAGCCCTCAAAAACCTTCCATTTTTAGATGACATAAAGAATGACTACATCTATTCATGAATCTGCAGGAAGAAATTTGTATAGATTTTGCATGACTACTACCATTTGAAGTTTTGTGAAGCCAAGGCAGCAAAAACTCACAAAACTAGACATATCTACTAAAGGTATGATTCAAATTTCCCAATGTACAAACAGAGTAAGCTGATGGATTACCAAATCAATGCAGAATTTTATGTCTAAAACGTCCCTTTTAAACAAGAGAAAAACTTTATGTGTGTCTGGTTCCCTAAGAAGAGTGCAGGCAGCATGGGACATGAATGACAATGCAAAATTTCTCCGAGATGCCTCAGGTTGCTCAGCATCAGCACACTATTTATAGTCCCATTTAAGTCATATAAAACTCAGCTATCAAGCTCATAATTCTCAAAAGATTGGTATTTGAGTATCATATATTATCTACCAAGAGAAAAAGAGAAATAGTGACACATATTCACCCGTGTCTGATACAACAACAAATGCTAGTGTCAATAATTAATAATTATCCACGCAAACCGCATAGGTTGCAGCAGAAATACAACCCAAAATTGCCATAGAGTTAGCAAAGCTTGCCATGCAGTTAAAACTGAAGGACTTCAAATATGGCATACTCATAATTCCAGGAAATCACAGCGACATGTGCTGCCCTTCATCTGCTGTAATAGCTTCCAAAACCAAATATTGAAGAGCTATGGAGTACTTGGCCATTCTCATCGCAGCCAATTTGGCAATTCCTGACTGGTAGCTATTTCTAAGAAAAAAAGACCCCAAGCCATCACCTAGCAATTAGAGAGTACATGATGTTTATTTCAAATGTAACAAATGAGAATATAGATAACATAGAACAAGATTGGAGTAATTTCTCCTACAATAGTTAGCAGAAGAATAAAGAGATCTGGTGTTGTTTGGGGGCAGAAAAACTAACAAGGTAAAAGTTAAACTACTAAATTCTTTATTGATCCATCATGTTAAAAGTAACCTAGCAACATGAGTATTTAAAAGCCATGAAGCTACCTAACAAATAAAATTCTCAACAAGAGTATTTGTATGCCACAAACCTGCCTAAAAGATAGTTTCCTATTGTGATTAGGATATTCTAACCACAGACCCAGACACTTCTGGAGCCTCACTGAATCAACTTGACTTCAAATAAAACTGATGCATTTAGATAACTACTTAGCAACAGGAAATCTCTTGCCAAAAAAAAGTCTTAAATACCCTTCAACAGTAAAAACTCTAGAAACAACCTAATCCTAGAAACTTAAACACCTATTAAGACAATACTTAAACAGATTCCAGCTCTAAAAAACACTGCTAAAATCCAACGAAAGCCTAAATGAAGCTTGGAAAAAAATATAAGTGTTTTTCTTGAGTTCTTTATTGACTACATCATTAGAAATGCAAATAAAGAACTGGCCAGGCCGAAAGATAAAAAACAACAAATAAGGAGAAGTGATGCAGGAGGAGTGGCTGGCATAAGTCTATCCTGATAGATAACCTTTAATTGTGTAGATAGAGGAGACCCATCTCTTGTATATATAGAGCAACCTTGGGGAGTCACCATGGTGTGTGTCAGAAAGCAATAGCCCACATGGCCCTGCTTCACTAAAACAGAAGACTATCCGAATTATAAGAAACAAAAAACTGGTAAATAGTGCTAATGAAAGTGAACTACTTTGCAAAATAGGTGAACTAGTACAGTAGTTGTATTACTTGGCATGAGCTATGGCATTTTGACATAGAGCCAATATTTGAACCATGGCCAAGTCTCTTCCGCGGGGATTGCTATATTTCTGTTGGCAATTTCTTCAAGACCATGAAAAGGAATGGAATAAAACAATTTTGAGAAAATCAAGAATTCAGCTGAGTTTGATATTCAGAAGTATGTCGGGCATATGTATGGGGTATAAGCAGGATAATAAAGGTAGAAAATACCTTTCATCAAAGAAATCAGCAAAATCATCAATGATGACTGAAAGAGGAAAAGTATCATGCAGGTGAAATGCAGAAAAGTAGTTCTTGATTCCTTCTTCATCATCCACATACCTTGCACAATTGAAGAAAGCATAAACATAATGCAACAGTAAGGCACTTAAAATTTGTACTATCATCATTCATCTACAAAAACAGAATACATCAATTGAGGTAATTTTGAGAGAAGAACGTTTTTTTTTTTTTTTTTTGGCTTTGTTTTGTTTTTACTTACTTCATCTGGATACGTTGAAAAACATCAGAAGATGGATCAATACCCTGAAATGAAAATCAACCCACAAAAGACAAAATTTAGTAGTACAGCTAAAAGAATAGAAAAGGGACCGGGGGTAGGAGGATGCTTGCCTGAGAGAGAAAAGGGGGGTTTGTTTCTAACTTGCGGCGGTTGCATAGAAACACCACGGAGGGATTGGTGGAGGTGGTGCTCTGAGTGTAGACGGCGGAGTTAAATGCAAACTGGAAAAGTAAAGAAGATTTCCCACTGAAAAGGAATCAGTCAGTTACAGGAATCAACCATTTAAATTGACAGATTAACAAAGCATTTAAATATATACCAGGAAGGAGGGCCCGAAAGAAGTAAAATTTCGGGGTGAAGCTGAAGCTGCAGAGTTTGGGGAAGGTTGAAGAATCTTTCCACCATTTGTTGCCCCCTGCGCTCAGGTCCTTTATCAGGACGACTCTCTGGGGGAGGGAGTATTTCCTATTTATTTTGCCTTAGGAACAAAATACATACTAGCGGCCACTTCCCTTTCAATCTTCGATAATCGAATTTTATTATTCAAAAAGATTACATGAGTAGACGCCATCCAGTGTTATGTTTGCTATACATTTACCCATGCAAGGATGATTGGTGTAGGCCTCAAATGCTTATGCCTTTTATCTTATCAAACACATTCAAATATTATCTAATTTTAAAATGTTTACCAAGAAAAATCACCCAAATTAACTTTTATATCCTATCTATTTATAAAAATTAAGTTTTTTCTTTTTCTTTTTTTAGTATTTTAGATCACAACAAAATACCTGTTTATATATTCCGGCATGTTGTCAAATTTACAGCACTCCCTATAGTTATTTGGCATAATCGAATAATTATTTGTAGAGCTTTTGATATGCCGGTAATTAATAATTCGAGAGAATGGCATAAGATAAGACCATATTTCGAGGGCACAAATTGCAATTTGCCCTCCTTTTCAAAATTGTGAGCGGACGTGCTGAAAATTTTTTTTTTTTTCCTTTAATAAGGCCCTTGAGATTTCGGTTGTATTGGCGATTGCAACGCTACTTGGTGTTGCGGTTAGTTAATTTCCAATGAGTTCTTCCGATTCAATTCGCTGTTATCAGAAACCGAGAAATCCTCCCTATTCTACAAGTTCATCCAAAAACAGAACTCCTTATTCCACAATTTTTTTTTTATAAATAAAAAAAAATGGTTTTCTACATTATTGAACATAATCTAATTGAAGTACTATTTTGTGTTACTTTGTGTCATCCCAAAACAAAGCCTTTAAACAATGCCTTCCAGTCCTAACATAATGGCGTTCCAAAATCACAACAGTCATAGGCGAGAGAGTCAATGGTGTCACATACTTATATTTGCTTCGGGTACAAAAGCAGAATCCCCATAATTCTCGGCCTCGATTTAGACAATGCTACACCAATCCATGGAAGGCTGCTGCGTCCAGAAGCGTGGCTTTGATTTGATCCTGATCAAGCTCCATAGCTGCACTAAACTTCTGTACCGTGAAACAAAACATAAGATGTTGAAATGGCTGTTAAATCAACTTCGTCCCAAGATGCTTACAGACACATCTCAAAACAAACTGTGTTGTAAGTTTAATAGTTTAGATTTCAAGTCTTGCATTCTCAGGTTATGGCGGGATATTCAAAAGAAAAGACACCAAATATCCGCATGAATTGGTCATTCTTTTGATATCATTTTGATATCGAACCAAGTAGCATTTCCTATCCCAATTGTCAGCTAGCTATCTCTATTCATCAATGCATAGGAAGCCGAAGTAGAACTCAACGAAACTCTATATCTGCCAACTAACACAGAACATCACATTTAACGAAATCTCTACTTGTATGTTATGGTCATCACGTGGCATGTAGTGTGTAAGAAGATTTAGATTTTATTATGGTTTGCAAAGCCATTATAAAGTTGTATAATTTTTTGCCATCAGCTAACTTGACAAAATATTTTTGTTAAGAGTTTCTCAAGAGTAGTGTTAAAGTTTAGCAACAATATGTGGCATATAATAAGAGCCTTACAGTTAGGCACCAAAATATTAAAAGAAGCATACCTCAGCTCTAAAAACGTCCAAAGCAAATCCATTGAAACAGCTGATTACTGCTTGTTGTACATCTAGCCCGAGGTTATCCATGGCCCCAAGGGTTGAAAGCAAAAGACCAGGTTTGAGGGCACAGAACATATGAATGTTGTATGCGTTCTCTTCCCTCACCTCAACATGGACCTACAAAATTAGAAAGAGGCAGGTTTCTACAATTATGATAAATGAAATGGAAAACTAATGATTAGAGCCGTGTGAATGATTATCGTGAAACTCAAAAGAAAAAAGCAGTGTCCAACCACAAACTTATTAGATGTATGAAGTCTGAATTATAAAATTAACAACAAACATAGTGTTGGTGCAACACAAAGATTGAAACCGAAGAAAATCTCATTCTCTTTATGATTACCATCGGTGGCTGATTGATTGGAGTTGGCAGTGAGTTTTTGCTGGCTTCTTCTTTAACATGATGGGACAGGGCAGAGCTAGCAGAAGTTTGTGGAAGAGGGCTCGAATTAGATTGAAGAGAAGTGGCAGCTGTTAATGACTGCAGTTCATCATTGAGGTCCCTGATCCTTTGCAAAAGCTCCCTAAGGTATTCTATTGCATCTGCAAGGATGGAGGCCCTGTCCATCTGTCATTACAAAATCAGGTCAATTTCATAAATACACATATCATTCTTTCAAAGAACAGGAAGACTCGTGTCCGTGAAAAAATCAGGCAATGGCATTGATATTTCTATTTTTTTTGTCTTGCACTTCAATTTCACATTTTTGTGGTAGAAGCATAACCAAGTCACGTGTTAAAAACCTATTGTGATCCCGAAATTGTAACATAAATGAAAAAAGGGGAAGCTCTATAGTATCTGGACAGACCATATATGCACTATGTATATGATTGTGTAGACAATTCATGGCATGTGTGATATACAGCCTAGGTTCAAAATATAAATGAACATGGATCCGAGGGGAAAATCAGTTATTGACCTTGCTAATTTTTGGGACAACAGATCGCAGCATGTAGAGCTTATCATTAAGCTTCTTTCTCCTCCTCCTCTCAGCCATGAGATTTTTGGCTGGAAGCCTCCCCTTCTTTTCCTTGTCATCTTCAGTAATTACTGAAGTATTGGCATTAGAAATATCCAACTCCAAGCCATGATTTGCACTTTCGCCTTGAAAGAAGTAGTCCTCCATTGGCTCGTCAGAATGAGACTCTAACCCTGATGACAAGTTAATTTGATCCACATCACCTTCCATCTTGTTACCCAAGAATGGCTCTTCTTCATCTACTCGCTCTTCCTCGTCCTTGTCGAGGTTAAACCCGCCAGGCATACGGAAAATTTCTTGAATTGATTTCCTAAACCTTCCCGTGTCATGTTCTCCAGAATCACCACCGTGCAAAGCCAATGATCTCTTGTGGAAGAGATCAGTGGAAAAATTGGGTGGAGAAAGCAGATGATTTGGTGGGTTCAGAGAGAGGCGATTTCCATTGCCATTGCCATTACCATTCAAACACAATGGAGTACCGTTGGCGTCACCATCAACCCAGGGAAGAAATTGGGTCACAGAATTTGGGGAAACAAAGCTCAAATTAGAATCAACTCGCCCAGCTTGTTGTGAGGAATTGAGGCCACTAATAGTACCAGCCTCCAAAACTGGGGAACTCAAGACCTGGGTTTCATGAGGTAAAGAGGCCAAGAAGCCAGAAGCAGAGGAAGAAGAATCAGTGGTCATCAAATCGGGAGCATTCTCAAAAGGAAAAGGGTAGTGACAAACAGCACCCAGACCGAGAAGAGAAGGGAAGGAGGAAGGTTTGGCAAGAAAGGAGGGCTCGGAGCCGGAGGAGGAGGTGCCCATTGGTATTGGATGCAAAAGCGAAGTCTCCGTAAAGGTTAAACCTGGGCGGGTAGCCTGAGACTGAGGAGGAAAGTGGATTAACGATGGGTTATCGTAAGTGTCGTTGTCGTCGTCTTCATGCAAATGCCTGAAAGAAGAGAAAGGATCCATGTTGGGCTTGGGGGCTTTTGTGTAGACGGATATGGGTCAGATATATCCTGTCTTCATACATATTAATTTTGGTTTTTTTTTTTTTTTGGGGGGAAGGGGGTGGGGGGGTGGGGGGTGGAAGAAATGAGTGCGTATTAGGCCTTAGTAATCCCAGTACTCATCGAATCGCATCATCTGCCCCTCCGCATTTTCCTTCTGCTTTGTGTTACTAAAGAATAAATGGGAAATGAATTGTTCTTCTTTTTGGCTTTTTGTACGTGTGTAATATCTGCTGCTGAATAGATAAACAAACAAAACAAAACTGTAGTGGCCGTGCCCTCTGACCAAGGAAAACACACACCCCCCGCCCCCAGCCCTCCCCTTTCCCCCAAGTTCCATTACAAACAAATTTATATTTGCTCTCCTCAAGTTTCAATGAAAGAGATGCTATCATATTACTAACATGATGTGTGATCGATGTGGGATATTTGGGTCGATTGTACTACTGAAAATGAAGATGCATGCATGCCACTCGTACGATGCAAAATTGAGAATAAATTTTACGCAACGTAACGTTAGAAGTTGGCAAATTGAGAATAAATTTGACCAAAGCCCCCCACCCACCCACCCCAAGTTTCCCGTGAACTCTCACTCTCACCGCAACTACTAGTAATATTCAAATCAATATCCACTCCCTCTCTTTCTCCTTCTCAATTCATCCACCTTGCTGCCTAGCTACTTGCCAACTCCCCATTAACGGCAGTAGTCTCCATCCCACTGACCTCGCCCACCCCATCAAGCCTCTACAATTTCCCCAAAATGGAAAGAAAAAAGTTCAAAAAAAAAAAAAAAACTAAAACTAGATGGCATATATATGCCTTGTGGTTGAAAGAAAATTTGTAAGGTTAGTGAAGGGATCGCAAAAGTGTTTCATTGAATTCACAACCCAAATACTACCCGTTTATTCCTAAGGATCCATTACCATGACAATAGATTGAGGTCTACCAATTGCCATACATAAATGTTAAAGGTCCACTACGCCAAGTTCTAATGGATCATTTATGGTCGACCAGGTCCACATCTTTCGACCCACAAACGTGGTCCATAACTATTGACTTTTTTGTTTAAATATGGGCTACAGCGTTTGAGAATTTTTTGAGGAGCCCACCATGTAAAAGATTGTGTTGAAGCTTGAGACTTCTACTTCAACCACAATGGAAGTCCAAACTTGAATCACATTAGATTTTGTATTCCAATTTGCCAGCTCTGTCCATATTTTACTATTAAATAACCTTGTTATTAATGGTCGATGGACACTAAATTCTTACATGGACCAAATCCATAATCTCATGTAAGAATCTTGTGATTTAAAAAAGTGTTACATAAGTACAAGTATAATGATACATGCTAACATAAGAAAGGGATATAAGAATACTTATGTAACTCTATTTTAAATCACAAGGCCTATAGGTGGGATTGGGAATCAAGTTCATATAAGCATATTTCATAGATAGACTTTGAATCGCTTGCAAGACCAGGGAAATAACAGCCAAACATTTAGGTTTCACCCAAAAATAATAAAACCTAAGAAGTGTAATTACACTTATTTGACCATCATGATTTGTTCTAAACATCTAATTTTGGACATTCACACCTAGGGGTGTTATCAAGCCGAATCGAGCTCCAATAGCGCTATGCTTGAGCTCAACTCGATTGCTTATTAGTGCTACTCGAACTCGACTCGAGGTTGATGGAGTTAAAATTTGTGAAGCTCGAGCTCAAAGTTTTGTTCAAATACTCAAGTTCGACTCGATACTTATTTGCACTCTTTTTTTTTTTTTTTTTGCACTTTATTGCTTGAGCTCGAGTTCGAGGACATTATGGTAAATTTCATAATTTTTATACCTAAAAAAGTAAATACATAATAAATAAAATATAAAATTATTAACTAATAGATGCTCAATTAGGCTTGATAAGCCTTTGAACTTAGAAAACCAATACTCGAACTCAACTCATGAACTAATCGAGCTATTCGAACTCGACTCGTGAACCTAATCAAGCTATTCAAACTCGACTCAAACTCAGTCAAACTCAAGTTCGAGTCGAGTAGTTGACCAAACTCGTGAGCAACTCGGTTCGACAACACCTATAATTCACACCTACTACAGAACAGGATAATTTCGAATCATTTGCTAATATACAATTAGATGGAAATGGCATAGTTGTCCAAGGTTCTTTAAATGAAGATTGTACTCTTGGTATAAAGTATTAAAATGGGTAACAAATTCTTGTAATTGCTTTTGGGCTCATTTTAGCCCGAATAAGGATGCCTATTGGTGTTCAAGAATCTCCGTGGTCTTAGAGATTGTCATGATTTGCTAAACATAAAATCTTTAGTTACATGACATGAAATTATTGTTGGAGATGATAGCATATTTCTGGCAAATGTTCTTGTAAATGATTAATGACTGGTAAAACAGCATCCATCCTTGATTATCAAATCATCCTACTTTTTCGTTATTTGTCCGAACGACATGGATAAGTTGAAGCAGCAAGCAACCTCAGCTAGCGTGGGCTGCATCCCTTGTTGCGGCTGAGGTCAGAATATATGGAAAAGACAATTGTAATTTAATTAGTAACTGAAAATATCAAATTGTAGTAACTAAGTAAAATTTTTGTATTTAAAGAATATTATAGTGATGTCACGTTACCAAACTCTGAAAAAAATAAAAAAGAAGAAGAATAGGACTAGATAAGTAATAAATAAATGCTGCATTCAAATAGTAAATAAATAAGATGCGGCATTGAAAGCATTAGTGACGAAAAGATTGTGAAAGAGATGCACTGAATGATGAAACATATAGAGTTCTTGCTCGTATATATAGGTGCGAGTTCGGTATTCTTCTCCCTGCGCTCTTCAATTCCCATAACTAATCCATCGCACAAAGATATACATTTCTTTTTTAATTTTTTGAAGAGAAGAAAAAGGGTTTTTTTTTTTTTGTTTTTTTTTTTATGCGGAGTCAATGTAACAGCGCATTCCAAAAAGTTCAAGCTTTTTCGCTATTGGATTTTCTTCCAAGGTTGTTGGATCACCTGCTGCGTTTCCTTCCCTGTGAGTTCATGCTACTTGTTGGATTCTCTCTGACTCTGACAGAAATTAAAGGTACTATTACTAACTATCACAAAATTAAGAATAAATTTTTACTTGCGACATTTCTGCATTAACCACTGCTTTTTCACCCGTCTTGTTTGTCATCAACCGTCTTTTCGGGCCCTATCAATATTGTTTTACTCTATGTATTGGCTGAGAATGCAGGAGCATTTTGGATTTTTACCTGAGTCATTAATGCTCCTACTTGGTACTTATTAAGAGCAAAATTTATCCCCGAGACTCATTGACTCTGGAGGGCAAAAGGGGCTTGATTTCTGTTTTCATCTTTGATCTTAATGTCCAGAAAGGATGATACACCCAAATCAATTAAATGAATAAAACCTACAAGAATTTAGACAAGAAACACAAAGAAAATAATGGTGAAAATTTCTTTCATTACAAAAAAAAAAAAAAAAAAAAGTGAGAGGCGGCTGTAACAACAAAGAAAACAAGACTAAATTCTATTTTAAAAAACGCAGGTGCCGTCTGCGGCAGAACCGAAGCCTATAAAATTAATACTAAGTAATACGGGGTAATAATCACATGCGCACACACCACAAGACCCAACCATACTTACCAATTAGATTAGGACACATGCCTCCAAAAATTTATATATGTATATATATATATATATATATATATATATATATATATATATGTTGCTTGGTTTAATTAACTTCCTACAAAGGAGCTTTTTTCTTCTTCTTCTTCATGTCCTTTAAACTTTGATTAAGTTTTCAGTTGTTTAATCAACTTGCATTGAATTAGGTGCAAATTCGGCCCTGTTCTTCCTGTTCCCTGCACCGCATTACTTGTATTAGACATAGAAACATATACTCTACCTGCTGATTTGACAAGTGATTGCTCAACGTTGTTAAAGGGATTACTTGTATTAAGCTTATTTTTGTATTTTGACGCCTAATGTGATCTTCGTTTTGCTGTTTACCCAATAAAGGAATCAAAGTGTTCAGTCGGGGTGCTATCCAGAGGCCGAACCCATGGACCATAAAGAAACACAGTCTTCCACGGGATATGGCAACCCTCCGTGGATATTCAAAGGCAGGCAAGTGAAGATTCAAATTTCTATCAATATCATGCTGCTGCTCTTTTCTCTTTTTCATTTTTCCCTTTTTTTTTTTCTTTCTTTCCACTCGACGACATGCAATCCTAGTTTCTATGCGTAAGCAAATCCCTCTGATGTTTCAGTGCCCTGTACCAGCTACATCTTGTCAAAGCAGAGACAGCTCGAGCTTTGATCCCCAAGGAGTTCAGATTGGTGGAAGCTTTTGGGTACGCTCTGTCATTACTAGTATTATGGGCTCGTTATATGGGGCCAGGATGCGATATCGTTTCCAAACAAATTTTATACACCGTCATTCTGCAGATACACTCTGGGTGGATTTTTTCTTGCTAATTATGATCACAGCCCTGCTGGAATTTTTGACGAGGTACTGCATTTTTTAACTTCAATTGTGTTCTTGATGCAGTAATTACTTGTGGGTGCTAAATACACAACACTATAAATTAGTGCTTAATTATTGGAGACAATTAAGTTCAAACAATTGGGTTTAAAAAATTAATCTTTAACCTGTTTCTTTGGAGATGCCTATCTACAAAGAGGGGTAGGTATATTGCCGTTTTTAAATCAGTATACCACAGTGTAATCAGTATTTTAATTTCAAAAACCTTCAGCTTGTGGTGATTGCAGGCATTGTATGGAACCGGCCACCAACTTGTTGTGCGTAAGTTTTCTACCTGTTACTTTTATTTTTGCCTGCTTAAATGAGTGCCAAATATAATTGAATTAAAAAGACTAGAACAACTAATAGAAATTACCCCAAATTCCTTTAAAAAGTCAGGCACAAAACTTCAGTAAGTCTGGATGTAATTTGACTCGGTAGTCGGTAGGCACAGTAGCACTGCGATTTGACAGGGGCGTCACGCTAGCAGGCTTTGCTTGCTTCTCTCAAAACTTTTGTTTAATTTTTAAAATTTAATCCGTCGATTGTCTTGTGGGGGTGTATCCTCTATCTTAATTGTCTATATTGTACAAAGAATCATCATCCACAACTATCCATGGCAACAATTTCATTCGTAGAAACCTTGATAACCAAATGGGTCGGAAAAAGAGAACATGGCTGAATTTTATGCAGACGCCAATTGCTAGTTGGGGATTACATATTTAAGCGGACGAGAAAAGTAGAAACACTGAGTTTTAACTTTTCAGAGAGCGAATAATAATGGACAGCCACAAGAGTACAGCATTTAGTGTATCATCCATATCGTCATTTCTTAAAAGGTAAGCAAATCAACCGGAATATTTTTCTGCAAACAGATGGGCTTCAAGGGTGCTGGTGAACAGTGATGAAGCTTGCATGCATGGACGCACGGTAGGAAGCAGTAACATGCTATATGCACGCATAAACATTAATTTCATGTTAAAAACTCATGCAATTCTTGTTGATAATACAAAAATGTATATAGGCAACAAGTAATAGTGCTTTCCTCCCCCCCCCCCCCCCCCCCCTCTTCCCTCCCTCTTCCCCCAACAAAAACAACAAAACAAAAAACCAAACACCCAAAAAAAAAAAAATTAATTTTACCACTCCAAAGTGATTTGTTATTGCCTTGTTATATACTTGCCACAGGTGTTTGGACTTCCAAGCCAAGTTGCTAGATTTTCTAAGGTATGGTTTGTGCTAAATACTTACAATGTTCATAACATGCTTGAGTCAATCCAATTCTTCTAGCTGCTTGATACATTTGAACCTCATGCTCTTAGCCAAAAGATGTAGCTTTATCAAATAGATTAGCTTTGATCAATTTGAGGTTATTTTCTCATGTATTGACCACATGTATCATCCTATCTCCACGGGGTGGGCTCATGGATTTGGGTGTGCCTTGGTAAGGCTGCCCGCAGTTAACTGGGGATGTCCGTTGCCCTGATAATGAATATTTTCAGCAAATATATGCTCTCTTAGTCTACAGACTAGCTAATTTTTCTTGAAATAACTGTTTATCTGTTCTATGTATTATGGTTCCTACTGAAGCAGACTATTAGAGCAATTCCAAGGACTACTCCAAAAACCAGAACAGATGGTTTTTTTGATATGCTTGGCATGTTTAATTCTGATGGCCCTGAATATTGCATGGACACACAAGTGTCTGAAACGAAGGGTCTGGCGTCAATGAACATTTGCAACATCAACTTAAGCGCTGCTGGTTAGTCAATTAACATTTTATTGCTCTAAGTAATAGCATTTATACTTGTCTTGTGCATCAATTTACTATAGTTGCTAGTATTTTAGAGCTTTTGGAAGTAGACCTATTATTTAAACTCTAGTCATCATTTTTCTGGTCTGGGCTTTTGAATGGCAGTCCCTAATCTGGATTCCAGCAAGTCGATTTGTCCACTTGTCAAAATTTCACTTCCAAGCTTCAGGTAATAGATTTGTGTGTGTGTGTGTGTGTGTGTGTGTCTGTTTTTTTTTTTTTTGTCTTTTTTCATTTCCTCCGTTTTGAGGAAAGTAACCTCTGTTAGGGCTATGTTTGCAGTGGGCGGACCAAGTACAACCCTCATCTCCTCAAGTACTCTTGCCAGATCGAATGCAGGTTTCTAATTCCTTGATCTTTTTGCACGAATTCATTTAAGCTGTCATTCTGTAGTCACTCTTGTAGTGAAACCATATTTTTTGAGCTTTCCACACTCAATGATAGAGATTTTTGTCTTCAAATACATTAAAAAGTGCAAAAGGATTAAATAAACACCGAAAGATATTCATTCTTTTGTTGGGAACATAAAACTTAGTTTAATTGGGAAATCTTTGCCTATTTCTTGAATATTTTTTCATTTTCTCTACTTCAGTTGTTGCCTTATCAAGCATTGACTTTTTTTAACAGACTCTAACTTTCTTTCCCACGTCGAAATGAATAAAAAGTCACAGAAAATACTGGAATATATGTCTGCCTTAAAAAGATACACCAAGCTATACTACGAATGCACATCTGACGGGGTTGCTATGATCAGGGTAAGAGCAGTGGCACCAGCAAAAGTATTAGGGCCCTCACCCCCTGCTGTGGATATGGATGAAGAAAAATCTTCCACACAGTCGAGAAAAATAAAAAGAAACCTCAGCGTGCCAGTGTTGTTGTCAAAGCCAATTTTAGCGTTGGAGTTCAATTCTCTGGTAATGAAGGTTGAATCCCCTACAACGGTCTCTCCAAAACATTCACAGAACGATGTAGGACATCATTAATTGTGCTGTATTGCATCTTTGTAGTGAATCATGTCCTTCTGCTGAATTTTATTAGTGGTACTATTTGCTTCCGTTTCCGTTCCTGTTATTTTCTGTTTCCGGTATTGAAAAACGTCCGATGCATATATAGTTATTTTGTCTCTAGTTTTCTCCCGGTATTAAGGAATGGATACATGGGCCAACTTAGATTTTCTTTTCCCCCGACGAAAGTTAGAGCTAATTAGAGTGATGTAAATCTCACTTTGCTACGTAATTTACATTGACATTGAAATTCAAATAATCCATTGTCCCCAGATCTCGAGTTCAATATGAATCAAATTTTGATTTTCACAGATTATCAGATCCAAGTGAAAATTGAATAAGATTATAATGAACAGTGACAAAATCCGTCCAACAAAATAATGTGGCCCATTTCCAGGCTCAGAGTCTATTCCGCGATTAGGACAGTTTCAGCTCGGCCTTAGAAAAACAGAGATGGAAATCTAAAGCCCAAGATTGAACAGAAGCAGAAGCTGTGCCTAGAAAAATTTACAGTCAGTCTCTGAATCGCCAATGGAAAAGAGTAGAATCAGAATGCTTCCGGTAATGGCCTTCCTTCCAAGAACGCCTTAAAAAGCACCAGTGATCTCTCCGGTTGTGAGAAAGGAGCTTCATGGGAAGCCCCTCTTATGGTGGCAAAAGATAAGACATTACCATAGACTTGAGTCCATCCACCAACCTGAAAATAATGTCATATACCAGAATTCATGATAGCCTCTGGAGTCCCAAAGCACCGAAACTTTTAAACATCAAAAGCCTTATTTGCATAATGCATAATACCCTGTATCTTTTCCATCAGCAAGAAAATTACCTGCTTCCCAGCAAACCAAGCTCTATAAGGCGTTGTTGCCATCAGTCCTAGTTCCTCTGCCAGTCCATGAACCAATTTTCTGCTACCAGTCAGTGGAATTACAGAATCCTGGTCTCCACTGTGATTGCAACATAGGTAGTTAATAAATTCATCTGCTACGATCTAAAGAGTTTTAGGGTGCTTGAGGAACTACCTATAAACCAAGACTGGAATGCCTGCTTTGACTAGTTTGCTGACAATTGTGATTGTTGGAATCTCCAGATCAAGCAGCTCATAATCCAACGTACTGCAAGGAAAGCATCAGAAGTTAAAACAGATATTACGGAACTTGGCCAGAAAGATCATCAGAGTTAGAACAGCAATCTATCCAGAAAGAAGCACACATCAGATCAGAACTTATTTGAAGGAGGATGGAGGGGGGTTGCAGAGGTTGCCCCTTTGATTTCCATTTGCCTTCATGACAATTGGATTAATTTCCATCCAAGCTGGGTAACTGGCAGCTTATAAGGTTTACGAATGTTTTAATCTTGCTATTTGAACTGATAATTAAAGTAGAAATTTCTGCATTTCCAAGGGCTGCCAAGCATCCAATACAAAGACAACATAAAGACCGAATTCACCGCAACTATAATCAAGTGCTAAATAATATGTACTTGCTGCAAACAAGCCACCGGTTGACTCCTGTAAGATGTGCATGGAGAGCCTTCTGGACATCTTGTCTGTTCAAGTAATTTACAGTTTCATCTTCTACGCAGACATCTATATTGTCTGTGACTTGCTGCAGCCCAAAGAAACCAAGAAGGTCAAATGTTGGTTGACAGAGGACAACATCAATTTTGAAAGATGTCAAGGAATAACAGATGAGCAACCTGGGGATTGAGGGGCCTGGATTGAGAGAGCACAGATGAGACACAGACATCAAGAGTGACATCATACTTGTCCACAAATCTACTTGTTTCTCTGCTCACAAGGCTCATCACTCTCGAACAAATTGGAGATACTGAGCCTCTATAGTATTCACTAACATACCGTGAATAGTTACAAGTCGAAGTGAACAACTTATACGTAGTATCTGAGATTAATCCATGTGACCAGAAGAACTCGGCCCTCGAGTTAAAATCAGTTGCAAATTCTAATACTGGATTACCTAGCTGCAGTCAATGAGATAAATTAATCTACATCAAGGCCAAGAGAAATCACAATGCTACCTTGTTCACTAATATATTATATATTAAAATATTAATCTTGTTCACTAATATATTAATCTTTCTTTTGTAAATAGACGGAAAAAGAAAATAGCTTAAAACGCAAATTATCTTATGAACTCACAGCAATGCCTTTCAAATTGAACAACATTTCCTTCTTGTTGAATTGGAGCATGAGTTCTGCTAGCTGAGGGATGTAATGACCTGCATGATTTACAATAGACAAGGAAATATGTAACCTTTATCTATTTCTTTTGAAATCGATAAAGGAAAGAATGTTTGGAGCAACAAAAAGGAGTACCAGCATAACTTTCTCCTGTGATGAACAGGCTTCTGTTTCTATACTCTGGGAATTGGATGAGCCATTTGTGCAAGAACGCCAAGTTGTCCTCGGCTTTAGGATGAAATAAAGATAAAGACAAGATTTCAGAATTCAAAAGACAATCTTTAACGCGGGACAGTAAAAAGTCCACAAAGAACACTAAAATATTGAACGTGGATCATCAATGAAAAGTGGTAGCATATCACGGACTGCTTAATTAACAATTTCTTTTTGGAGAAAATGATTCTTCAAACCTAAAAGGAGTTCTAAAGAAGAAAAAGCTCAAGTATACATATTCTTTCTGCACGAATGAGGGCAAAGTAGCACATTTTCGGAAGTATTGTGGGGGGGGGGGGGGGGGGGGGGGTGTAAATTCAGTTGGAAGAGGAAAGGATGGAAAGCAACACACACTCGCACTCTCACACACTCAGATAAGGAGTAAAGAATTAGTAAAAAAGAAAAACAAATTACAAACCAAGACAAAATTTGCCTGCTGGTGCTATTGAAAATTGACAATTTCTTCAAATTGAATCCAAGTTGAAATATTCGGAGGATCAGAATGGAAAAATGAACCTGTAATTTTGTCGGTTACACCTTCATAAGAAGAGGAATTAGTGGAGTAGGAGAAACCAACACCAATTGGAGACTCCAGGAACAACATGTTTGCTTCTGCATACACAAATTTATGAACTTTAAAACAGATAGGCGAAAGCAAATAGTTGCAAATATTTGATTACATTGTAGTTACACCATTACAAAACATTACATACCCCTATTCCAGCTATACTGATTCCGGACCAGTACTTCCCCGCTAGGCCTAAAGGGCCCATTCTCAGAGAATGCTCCAACTCCCAATGAAGAACAACCAGGCCCTGCAACCCAAAACCCAAAAAAGATATATAAAAGAGAGAGAGAGAGAGAGAGGTCTTGAAACTTCGAACTACTTCTACTACAACACTAGTATAGCATCACCTTTTAATAAAATTACAAGAAGCAGACAAACTAAGAATGTATACAATATCACTAGAGCAGCATGCATATACCTCCATTTAACCAGAGAACAAGAGGCTTAGAAGTTGGATCGATTTCTGCTTCAACCAGGTAGTAAAAGAGTGCTTTTTGTTGTTTATCATCAACAGTAACATTCACATACCCCGAAAACTGCTGGAAACTTACCTGGGGTTGCCCAGGCAACTGAGAAATCTTGTCCTCAGCTGCAGAAACAGAGGATTTCACCTCCTCCGCCTGATTTATGTCCATGGAAATGCATAGCTGAGCTAAACCTATGGCCATAAGCACCACGATTGTTTCCCATTGCAGCAATATCATGATTTTGCTTGATATTTATTACTCGCCTAGCAATCTAGCAGAAAATAAAGCAAGGGAGAGAGAGAGAGAGAGAGAGGAGGGGCACCTAAAACAAAATGTTGCCGTAATGGGGAGCACCATGTATAATATAAAGAGGCACTAAGACTCAAGACTCAATTATCTTTTGTTTAGTCGTCCTAATAGTAGTATTATTGTTTCTGAGTTTTGTCGTTTTGGGGAAAATTTGATTGGTGGAGTGCCTAGCTGAAAGAGAAGTAAGAAGAGTCATGACTTGGCTCTGTCCATGATCCATCCATTTCTGCTGATGCTCTGGAATCCGGATGTTTGTGGGCTCAGGTCAAGACTAAGGTGGGGTGAGAGGGAAGGGAAAAAAAAAAAGCTCGAGTGGATTTTGGAAAGTGGGGAACCCATGGAACGGATGAATGATAAAAAAGAATGTAAAACAGAGCTGTGCACAAATAATTTCAGTAGTTGTCCCGTCCCACTGTTTTCTGGCACCTTTTTGATTGATTGATACCCCAACCCCAATTCCAACGGATACCCAGCTGATGGAAAGTATTTGGCAGTTTGCCCAAGCAACTGTACAAGCAGGTGGGTAAAATTATCTGCCTTTTCTTTTTTTTTTTTTGTTTTTGGTCACAATCGGCGTTTTCTTCAAAAAGAAAGAAAGGAGCTTTGCGGGATAACTTTAATGGAGGTTTGGACACGGGTCTGCAATTGAACACATGCCAGTTAGAACAAATTGAATACGTGTGTAATTGATTAGTCAAAATTTGTAATTCATTAATAAAAAAATATAATTAATTTTTATCTTAAAACAACGTCATTTCTCACTAAAACTTGACCACATTAACCTAATATCAATATTCGATTTTTGCTCATTAAATCAGAGATGTCAACTTGTTGTAAATGGGACTTGCGTAGCCTTGAGCTAGGAGGAGGATTATGCACGCCGCCATATGCTGTTTAATTAAATTATTTCTCCCAAACACCTCTTTTGGCATTGCATCCAGGAAGCCATACTTGTAATCTACATAAATAGCAGCCAATTTGCCACTATAACGTACACATCAGCCATTAATGTTTAGTTAAGGATAAAGCCGCAAAGCATTAGCTAATTTGACCCAAACACTAGCAAATGTGTCTCTGTATGTGAAGGAATTATTTACGTAATGACAGAAAGACGAAGGGAATGCTTCTTTACGTCTTTGTCTGTTGAAAGATTAGCGGAAGCTAATATGATACTTTTGTTCTTCAAGACATGATTTATTCAAGTACAATTGTTTGACTCCCTATAAATAATTATTATTAGGGGACCAAGATAGCTGGAGATCAGCTTTTTCTTTTTTCAATTTTATTTGTTTCTTGAACTTGAATTAAACTACGGCGTTTGTAACTAATATGAACTCAGACACAAAAGCATTTTATGAGATCGGGAATCACGTGGACAGAAATCAACCAGGATAAAAGAGATTAATCTGAAACTTGAGATGCATTAGTGTTTTTTGCATCAAAGGGAACAGAAAAGCTGCAGAATAGCCATGGGAATTACGATATGGTGTTTATGTATGTAACAGTGGGATTGGATGGAAACCATGCAATCAAAGTTGGTCGCATTAACTCCAGGTGGCTAGACTCGTTAAACGGAATTCTAGTATCAAAGAAAATTTGGTGAAAGCTGGGGATAGAAGGTCTATTTCTTATCACTGGAGAAACCACACATGCACACACAGCACGATGTCTCTTCTGCATATTTAATTTTACAGTATCTACTAGCTAGATATTGTCTCAGTTACCTCAGGAGTTATATACCAACAATTGAAAACATTACTCCACCATTTCAATCCATCACTACATGAGGACCTAGCAATTAAAAAGTTCAACGAAATAAAGGGAAAAATAAAAATGAACACGAAACTTCAAAATTATTAAGTTGTCACAACTTTTTTCCAAAGACCAGTCGCTTCAATTTTGAAATGTGAGATCGATTGTGCTTGACATGATCAATGTTTTGATTTCTAAGTGAATCTTTCAAGAGTCTATTATCCTTCTGCAGTTGACTGATGTAAAGGCCGAGCTCTTTGATGTATTCTCTTTTCTTATCATTTCTTCTTATTAACTCTGCCTGCTGGCTCAAGTTATCCTTTATGAGTTCCGATAGCGACATCCTCATTTTGTTCCACATCTTCTCCCTTTCAGAGTTGATGCTGATGCCGCTGCAGTCCCTTTTGGAATCAAAACCTTCATTTTTATAAACTCCACTTATCTTCTTGTTGATATCGTCAACATCTCCGTTGTTGCAGTTGCTTCTTTGTTCATCTCCCCCATTTGTGATCAACATCTCACGTGCATCCTTAGACATCACCAATTCAGGATTTTCGACTGATTCGGAAACATGAAGACCATTCTCTTCACAACTTCTCGGATTCATTCCTTTGCCTGCATCTTGCAGTATGAAGGAATTTGTAGTTGATCCGCAATGAACTTCTGATTTCAAGAGGTTATACTTATTTGCTAAAGTTAAGTATGATCTCCGGATGTCTACCACTGCTTCGATGAGTTCAGGTCTTTTCTGGTAGTACATTTCAGCCCTTTGAGCAAATTTATCTCCATTATCTTCAACCAGCTCTAGAATCATCATTATCTTCCTATCCAACTCTGCGTCCATATTCACAAGCACTATTTCTATTAACTATTCATCCTTTAATTTCATACAGAAACTTACATTAAAACCGGTGTAGCGTTCATTTAAACTGAGAAGGACTGCAACGCTAAGTTAATCAGATTGTTTCTACAATATAACCCAATCGTTGATGTGCTTATTAGTGTTACAATTACTGTAAACAACCAAAATGGGAATTGTTTCTAGACTCAAGTAAATCGACAAAAATATAATCAAAAGCAATATTATATTTGCATGATCAATAAGTTAGTCGAGACAAGACCTGTTAAAGTGGACTGAAGGCTTGGCGACTGATAAAGGCTACCGTGTTCTACCAAACACCCGTAGTCGGAAACAGCCTGGTCGCTGCCGTTGTTCTCCATGGACTATAGAACCCTTTGCTCTCAAAGACTCAAAAACTTTTCCTAAAATCCTTTGACACTATGTAGTGTATAGCCTCCAGTTCTTAATTTGCTTAGTCTCTTTTATACTAATTTTTTAATCTATTAATGGGTCAAAATTATGACTTCCACTCATCTTGTTAGTCAAGATTGGATTCTACGAATATTCAACTTTTTCTTTAATCCGAATTCTATGCGTTTTATTTAGAGTTCATAATTTAGAAAGTTTTTTTTTAAAAAGGATATTTTGAACAATTTATATCCCCTTCTGTTACGCAAATTCCTCAATTAAATGATATAAAAAATTGACAAACCAAACAGTAGCTTTATCTACCCCCAACGAAAGGGCTAACTCAGGAGTAGCTTTGGATTGCAGAAAACGTAAAGTAACATCGAGAGGAAACCACAAATGAAAAATGTTAATAGTCCTTAGCATTGTTAATAGATTATGATAAGTTTTACATTTCCTTTATACCAAAATTTAAACATATCACTTTTTTCCTATCCGTGGAATCAATTATCTGCCATTAGGGGGGGACTGGGGGGTAATGCATTTTTATCAAACTTCAAAAATTTCGATTTTTATTGCTCTTTGCTTCGAATCATTTAATAGGTACGAGTAATCCAAGGGTCAAATATCGCTATGATAGATGGATAAAAGTCCATTTCACCAGTTAAGCCTAAATTTTGGCATCCATTATTACCTCAGGAATTAGAAAACGAAAGAAAGAAGAAAAATGTGTAAAAGGAAAAGTCTAATCCTGGGAAAACATTAATTTATTTCCATATGAGTATCTAAAGATTGTGTTGTAAGTTTCGCAGTCGCAGCGCAGGCAATACTTTTAAACAATTTAATAATGTAGATTTGAAATTTTAAATTACTTGATAGTTCAGTAGAAAAACACTATGCATGGTAACACCTCAACAACGAAGCGGTGTTCGGATATCTGTTAAAACACTGAAGACAATTGTCGCCCAAGAACATACATGTCAAATCTAAATTTCAATTACTTGGGTTTTTGGGTTTTTGCTCATGAATAAAAAGAAACATGGTACTTAAAAAAGGAACAAAGTTTTCTCAAAAAAAAAAAAAAAAGGAACAAAGAACTTCAATAAATTCATAGAAAAGTCTTCTACTCGAAGAGTTTGAACGAAGATTTGTAAGCACAGAAGCCTAGTTTGTTACATTACTCTTCTTCAACAGCGATACCATAAAGCCGAAAGAACATGAACGGTGAATCACAACTCTGCGAAATATTATCAATATCGATGCCGCTGCTATTTTTTGTTAGAAAAACTGCAATAATTGTTTTTTTAAGTACTGAAGTTCATTAAACTGCATACTTCAACTAGTTTACCGAGATGTTTTCAGAAGTCGGAAAACTTCGCAACGAAAACTTTAGCCTACGATATTGCCATTGTAGTTTGTGCATTATTTTAGACCCCAAAAAAAAAAATCAAGAAAGTCTTAACACGGTTATATTATTCAGAGAAGAAAAGCCTCTCCGAGATTCAATTAGATGGGATGTCTAATTTCATTTTTTTTAGTATTGTTGAGCTCATGGTTTTGGGGAAGTAGAAAGGCATCAAACAGCGTGAAAATTAGAAGTCAGAAAACATGTTGGATTTCACCACCTCGTTCTTCCTTTTTAATAGATTTCTTTTTCTTTTTTTTTTGGACTGTTCATTATGCAGGAAAGTTTCAAGAAAAGATGGAACACTAATGTCACAACTCACAACGAGAAAGAAGATGGAAGAGAATAAACTCCCCCTCCTCCTAAACTATTTTTACGGGAAAAAAAAAAAGAAAGGAATCTCGTCCTCTTTAAACTATCCTTGCTTCCAACTCAAAGTACCTAGGTGGTCTGGGACTTCGTTCAACCAATAATTTGAATCAGGCATTTCTTGGCAGGATTGCATGGAAGATCTTAACAGATAGACATTCCCTGATTAGCAAGTTCTTCCTAGAGAAATACTGCAGGAAAATCCATTTTCTGGATGTCAAACCTATTTCAACCTCATCTTGGGGTTGGAGGAGCATTTTATGGGGACGTGATTTAATCAAACATGGTATTAAAAGACATTTGGGTAATGGTGAAAATCTGGACATCATGGACGATTGGATTCCAAGAACTCAAAATCTGCTAAAATTTTGCAAGCATTTGAGTGAAATACCCATGCCTAGTTATGGGTTTAATTGAAAATTATGAAAATATTATTTTGGGCTATTGAGAAGTTTTAGAGAGCTGGAAGGGCTCTAAATAATAATAATTATAGTAATGCAATAATTGTATTATTAATAATAATAACAGTTAGTTATAATAATTATTATTATTATGGCAGTAAAAGTAGTAAATAAAAAAAGGAGTCAGTTTCTATTTTCTTAGAAGAAAACGACGTTATTTAGTTGTCTTCTCCAAAACTGACATTCTATAATTCTTCAAGGTCAAGATCTAAGGAGAGACCCAAGATTTTGCTGATTCAGAGATTGAAGACTTTTCTCACGATCCTTACAATAGTCAAGGTGAGTGTAATCCTTGTTTTCGAGTTTTCACAATTAGTTTAGTTAGAATTGGTTTGTAGAGTAATTGAAATTTAAGAATTGTTTCTGCAATTTTAAGGGGTTGATTATTATATTCAAGTTTAGAATTTCAATTGGAGGTTATTGTAAATTGATATGGGTAAAAATCTGGGTTGATGTTTTCTGGAAAAAAAAAAAAAGTTGATGATGTCGCGACTATGAATTACAAAGATTTGATATGCACCGAACAGGAGTGACTGTTTAATGGCTTAGATTTGGAAAGAACTGGAGTAAAACAAATCTGTGTGGTATTGAATAGATGGCTATCGTCTTTGGCTGTGCAAACGGAATTGATAAGGCGTCGGCCTAATTGAAATAGTTATTTTACTGCAATGGATTCTTTTGGGGATAATAAAGCTTGGCCCTTGGTTTGCTAAAACGAAAAAAAAAAAAATGTATAAGCTTAGGTTATCAAAGACGGCTCTGCATTAGATACAGTAGGAAGTTTTTGGCTTCCCAAAGTTATTGGAAATTGGTGGACCAAAAGCCATTGGCAAGCATTGACTTCGTCAGTTGACAGCATGTTGGTGGACCAAAGGTGAAGAAGAAAGGATATTATAAAACTAATAGCATAGCAAATTAGAACCTGGGATTACTTTGTTTTGTCGTTCATGGGGGATAGTTTTACTATAAATTAATTGTGGGCCATGGAATTGCAAGGTGTTGTATTGTTTTAGAAATTTTCGATTATTTTGGGTATTTTAAAATCTATCATTTTGGAGTCACAGTAAGTTGTACTATTAAATTGGGAGCTTAGGAATTTTTTTTTGTATCATAGTTTTAAGATTTTTTAATATTTTAGTAATTTAGTTATTAAGTGAATTATATTATCTTTTATTGGTCAATAGGTGGTGATTATTTCTCGGAATCAAGATTATTTGAGTTAGTTCGTGTGGTATTGGATTTTACGAGTAAGTGGTTCCTAACCTTTCTTATTGTTTTAAGAAGAATTATTTGTATATGTTTATTTCTTCCTTTGATGAATATTTTCATAATATGAAATTCAGAATGGACAGTGATATGTGTGTAAATTCTTTGTATATTGTGGCAACTTGACTACTTATATGTATATGCATAGTGTGTGTGATGTGTGAATGTATGTCATATATGTTTTGGCTCTAATTATTCTTTGTACACCAGAGAGAGCTAGTTCTCGTCTACCTCCCTGACGGTGAGTAGTCAGGACATGTATGTATGCTTATGACCCTCCTAACTGGGGAAAAGTTAGGCTAGATATCTAGTACCACTGGTTCTTGCATTGATGAGTTTGAGCCTAATTACGTATGATCATGTATGTTTTGAGTATATTTCTTTGATATGCCACAATCTCGTTATATAATTATATATTATTATTCAGGTGTGAATATGAATAATACGTGGTTGAATGAATGCATGTACTATATGTATATGTATATATGTAATTGCCCAAACTGGTGTGGAAGGAACGGAACTACTTACTGAGCAATTTAGTTGCTCACTCCATTATACTATTTATTTTTGCAGGTGTCTATAGTTCGGGTTAGACAAGTGGGACAATTGGCTTATCAATAGAGGATTTATTTTTATTAGAGATTATTTAGTTGGTAGGTCAAGAATATTAATTTTAGTTTATGTTTTATGTTCTTATTTTACCTAAGAGAAATTGATTATTCCAATAGATGTTATATGTTTTTATTTTGAGGATTATTCAAATGTGATTTGAAGTCTTTACAAATTTATATTAATTGTGATTTAGATTTACTCTGTATATTTTGATAGCCTTGCGTATTGGGTGAACCTAATACGTGGCGTGTTACGCCTGGGTTCGGAGTGTGACATTGAGAGTAGGTCTTCAGTCGAAAGTCAAAGATTTATTTGATCAATATAAGAAATGGAGAAAGCTTCTGTTGCAAGCCATCTTTCCACATGATACGGTGCAACATATTTTATCCACATATATTCCTTTATACTCCAGACCAGATGGATATGTATGGGCACATGAGAGGAACAAGTACTCAGTTAAGTCAGGTTGTAAGTTGGCAATTAACATGAAAGCTATATCCACTCCTCAGCAAAGTAATCCAATTCCTCAGCAAGCGTTGTACAAGGTCTTCAAAATTCTATGGCAGTTAAACATCATGCCTAAATTGCAATTCTTTATTTGGAGACTACTTCATAACATTTGTCCTACCATGTCAGCCCTTTTCAAGAGAGGAGTAGTGCTTTCACCTCTCTACCTTCATTGTGGTGAATAAGAGGAAACCATAGAGCACCTATTTATAGAATGTGAAACTACATGTTTGATTTGGCATTGCTCTCCGCTTGGGTTAAAATTCGATCGTCAACCCCCTTGAAATTTTTCTAGGTGGATATGTGAATGGATTGATCACGCCCTATATCATGATGCGAGTGTATTACTCCTTGCATTGCTATGGCATATATGGTTGGCAAGGAATGCATTTATTTGGCGGGATGCTCAAATTGACCCAATACAGGTAACTCATCAATCATTAGCTATGTTTCATGATTTACAATCTTCTTTATCATTATTTAATAATGATATGGAACCCAAGGTAGCCAAGAGTTACTATAATAAGGCAGTGGATTCAGTACAATTTTCAATAGTAAATCAGGTGAATCAGGAGTATCAACGTCAACCACTTATGCATTCATCTATTCCTCCAAAGATCATACTCATTGATGGTGCTTTTGATCCACATGCTACAAATCCTGCAATCGTGATCATTGTGACAAATGAGATGGGCATCCAAGTCATGAAGAAATCCATGAAAGTTCAAGGTACCTCAGCTTTTCAAACAGAAGTCTTAGCTTGTCTCGAAGCATTGAAATTGGCCTTAACTCAAGGTTTTCCTTGCGTATCCATTTTAATGGACTGCCTCCTTCTAGTCCAATGTTTGCTGAATTCTAATCTTAGTCCTTACTCCTTGTTATATATATTTGATATCAAGCAACCAACCTCCAATTTCACTCTATGTACTATTACTAAAGTAGATAGAAGTAGTGTTAAGTTAGCTCACAATTGGGCTGTACAAGTTAACAATGTATAAGCTTACTAGTGTTAATATATGCTTTTATGTAAGGAAGGTAATTGGGCGGTTTGGGCGATTTTTGGGCAAGTTGGTATTGGGTTTTCATTTATATAGGCTATATCCAACTCGCCCAACTATCTATTGGGTTGAGTCATATTGGGTTAATTCAAACCCATGACCCAAATATGACCCAACATATTATTTTATAAATTTTGGTATATAATACTTTTTCACACATATTTATACACAAAAAATAATTACAAAATAATTTTTTCACACATATAAACGCATCTTTTCATATATAAACATATTTTCACACACTAAAATACTTTCACAAATACAAACACACACTTCTAATTAAGCATCCGCAAATTCTAATTGTAGAAGAAATAATTAGCTCCAAGAGCATTGACTATGCAGAGAACATGTAGATAATTAGTTACCCTTATTAAGCATCCACACGATTCTAGTTTAATGGATTTTTGTTTTATACACTTATATTATTATAACTACACGACATATTTCAAAATTCCAATTGCTTCAGAAGACGGTGTCATTTTAATATATCTTCTCCATGTGCATGCTTCTTAATTAAACTACTCTTTCCTCTTTAATTTTTTAAAAAATTTGACTAACTACTTTAGAAGCTGAATTTTATTTTCTATTTATATATAGAGAATACATGAACTGTTAAGAATGATGGATTCTGCATTATTTTAAGCTGCCAATCATTTATTTATCCTAAGTTAGCATTTTGTAAGGATTACAATTTTGTTGAGAACATTAAATTTTGAATAGTTTTTTGAAGTAATGTATGTATTCTAAACCGAAATTTCTTAGAAGTTCACTAAAAAAAATGTAGCATATGTAAAATTCATTTTCAAAAATTGACTTGGATAGTTTTGATTGCATTTGAAATTTTTTAGAATATTATTAATCAATGATATTGTAACAATTTTAAAATGTAATGTACATGAAATAAAAATATTGTTAGAATTATAAAAGGTGATGGAAAACATGTTTAAAAAATTATTTCAACATAATTTTCTACAAAATGCCTGTAACAAAATGAAACCTTTTGATTTTTTTAAAACTAGAAGTTGGGTAATGAGTACCCAAGTTAAAAACCCAACCCACCCAATAAATAAGTTGAATTTTCTTAACCCAACTCATCAAAACTCATAACCCAACTAACCCAACCCATCTTTTAAACTTAGTGGGCGGATTGGGCGGGTCGTTGAGTTTTGGGTTTTTTTGCCTACTCTACTTTTATGTGTTTTCTTCAAAAAAAAAAAAAGAAAAAGAAAAGAAAAGATCATGCAAAGATGAAGGGGCCCTGCACCAATTACATTTTCAAAGTATAAGCTTGCGCGAGCAGGTAGAAATTTATGTAATTCCGTTAGATGACAGAAAACAATGGGCTCTAAACCAAAATTTTGATATTAACCGGTCTACAAATTTAAACTTTGAGTTAGATGGGGTTTCAATATAAATGAGAGACTCTTTCAAGAGTTTCTCGACAAGAAGGATCAGACAACCTCTTGTTTAACTTCCAGCTATTTCCATCGGTGACCTCATGCATACGAATTGTGCATGTATGGTTCACCGTCTGTTCTTTGCTCTCTCTCCCCCTTTTTAAGTTCTGGGTTTTTGTTTTTTGTTTTTTGGTTGGGGAAAGGAGGGGGGGGGGGGGGGGGGTTAGGAATGTCCTGGTTTCTATTAACGCGGAGTTATTGCTTTCAACTTCCATCAAATTACTTCAGGAAAATTATAAAAAAAAAAAATTCTACCAACAAAATGTGTTATCAAAATTGCCCAAACCGGTATAACAGGTATTGTAGTATTATGAAGACTCCGATCGTTTTACAAAAACGCTGGCTACGTGTCTGAACCAAGAACCGCCCAAGTGCAAGAATTGTAGCTCATTTGCTGCGTCAACCGCCAGACACGTCCCCAATGCACAACCAAGATTACTTCGTCAACTTGTATACAGTTTCGATTTCTTTAAAATTAATTACATTGAGATTGCAAGAAACAACACAAAAACAAGATATAGCAGGGTTGTGTTTTCCTAATGAAAATTCTCTTTTTCCCAGAACAATTAAAAAAGATATATTGAATTTTTAATTTTTAGTAACAAGCTTACGAATATTAACTCTTTGCCTAAGTCAGACACTCATTAAATGTTATACGTTCATCACATTCACCTCAATGACCAGCGTTTAATCCCGCCATGGTTTGCAGAATCTTTCAGTTCGATCCCTTCTTTATAATTCCAGATATACCGATTAACTAGTTTAATGGAGATTTATGCATCTTCATTATATAATTCTCCATTTTAAATGCCCCTCCACTTTTACTTTAGATTTTGCAATATTTTTCAGAGGCAATTTTAGGGAAGTACTCCCTGAGGAATTTCACAGGCAGGCCAGCAGGTCTACCAACCATCACTCTTGTATCATTTTCCAGTGCTCAATAAGAGGCCAGATCGAGCACAAGCTCTGTAAAGAGCGTGGGCGTCATTCTTACTGCAGTCGCCACCCCATGGCACAGGTCATTTAGGTTTACCTTTCCATGAAATTCTCATCACGTCCAACTCAGCATTATCACCTGCTGATGGTCACCCTAACTTCAATCTGATGCTAAAGATTATGGTCAGTTTTTACCAGGCAGGTGATGTGGATGATTTACGGTTGTTTAATAGCAAAATCCTGCTCATTTGCTCTCCTGTAAAGCAAAGCTGATGCTTCAACCCTGAATTATATATGCATGTTCAATCTCCCAGGAAAAATAAAGGGACTTCCAATGCATAAATTACTACTGTTGAGGATGGAAAGTATGTGTGAAATAGACCAGAAGATTCTTACCAGCCAGGATGCACAACATATCTCCCTCTGGAAAGAGCCCAGTTTACCTGTTAAACGAAGTATCTGGTTTAAACTTCATAACTAAATATGAACAGGCCACGAAAGTCATAAAAATAGTATGGTAGCCCAAGAAAAGAAGCCTATATAGCCTTTAGAAATCTACAAGGACCTTCCTAACTAGGAATGAGACATTAAACTAACCTACTCAATACCTGACTAGATGAGCTCATTTCAGACCGGTGCATTAACTAATTAAACCAAGCTTAATTTAGTGTGTGTTATGTTGCCTAAGTTAGACTTGAGCTTGGTTTGACAAGGATGAGAATTAGTTATTACTTATAAAACATCAATCCACTAGAACTCACATCAGTCAAAGCTCATTTGCTCTTGGTTCAAATAATAATCCAGCCAAGCTTGAACTTAATATTCAAATTCTATAGAAAACCATGTAATGATCGGCCTAGCTCAACTCATTTACTCCCCTACTCCAAAACCAAAACCCAATGAGGGAAAAAAAAAAAAAAAAGGTCTCCTCTTTTCACCCACATATACACAATCCTCTCTCTTAAGGATTTCACAGAAACATTTCATTTCCACAACAGAAAGTTACCTTATCAGTTCCAAGTGAGTTCGCAACTACATGGGTGACCTGTTCATCTATAGAGTTGGTGCACACAGCACCAAACTGTTCAGCTGTCTGCCACAGTGGATGTAAGTGTGGATTGGCTTCACCAACTGGAAATACCCTACTAAACACAACACGACAACCAGCCAAAATCTTCCTCTGTTCCGATGCTAAGATGTTCCTAACATCAGCTTCATCTAAGGATTGATGCCCAAAAAATATTTGATGTATTCTCTCAATAACCTAAAAATTGAAGATATCAAAAGGCAATTAAGGGAGCGGTATGTTGATAATCCACAAACACTAAAGCAAGAAAACCATAGCTTACCGCCAAAGAAGATGCCAGAGTCCCGTCTTCTGGTCTCTCATCATGATCAATCTCAAGAAGAGAAGGACCAAGAAGCCCAAATTGGCGCCTACTACATGGAAAGTAAATATACCTACAAATTAAACGAGAAGATTAGAAAGGATGCCTAGTAGATAAAGGGATCCTAAACATAAGGAAAAAACCGATTACCTTTCAACAACTATCAAGTTTAATTTATTATGCGGCCAGACTCTCAAAGAATCATCTATAATGACAACAGCTGACTCCATGCCCATAACCCCCTCCAAGTCCTTGCTCTTAGGAACCCTTTCATCACCATCCAAAAGATCCCCATCATCCCCCCTAGAAATGACTCGGCCAGCAAACAATTCCCCCCTTGGATCAAGCAATTTTGCCATCTCCGTGGCATAGAGCTTGTTTCCCATTGTGTAGAGATGTAGCTCGTATAACTTACTAGCCTGAAGAGACAAAAGCAGAAAGACGGAAAGTTTCAAAAATCCTGCAAATAGAAACCATAACGTAGACCAGATTTATTGCAAGCTCTTTGTTACCTTTTCCAAGAAATTCCAGATCCCAGGACGCAATTTAGTCCACATTCCCATGTGAGGAAATCGGAATAAATGCCTCTGGGGTTTTTCACGGTCCTGTTCCTCCTTTTTTCTCAATATCTCATCATGCATTGGATCCACTTCAGAAAACTGAAAGGAAAAGTTACAATTTTATGATAATCACTGTCACTAATGTACTTGTGGGGTTAGCATTAAACAGTTATTTTAAGAACCAAAAGTATTCATGCCTTTGCTGAATTTAGGAGAGTATGATCCAGATCCAAAACAAGACACAGCTTCCGTCCGGCAAACATTTTCCTCTGCTCTTCCATTCTTCTAGCTCTCTCTCTATGGATGGCAGCTTTTTGTTGATCATCAAATCCCTCAAACAGATGCTCAACATCATCCCAGTTATTCTGTGGTCGAGAGATTTCCATGGAAACTTCTTTCCAAGCCATGCCAGGCCCACTTTGCAGGTTGCCTGACTCCAATATTCCCATTGTATCTGTCCTACCCTGATAAGCTTGAGCTGGTTGTGAAGAAGAAGTCTGAGGAAGTGCTGGCTGAGACAAAGTTGCTTGAGAAACTGACATAATATTGGCAATATTTTTCAAATTTTTAGTAAACTGCCGAGCAATATCTGGTGGAGCCATGGAATTGGAATGCATGCCTTTTTTTTCAGGTTGATCATCTTGTCTTTGGAGATTCGTGTTACCAATTATACCCAGAGTGCCCGATGTACTGGTTTTGGTTTGAGATTGATCAAATTCCATGCTTCCGCATTTTTGAAGTGTGTTACCATGAAGAACGCGACGAGGATCACGAGGTTTCATGCGCACTTTACCCAGTTCTTCCTGCAAGTTCATGGAATATTAGCTATACTGAAGCAAATAAGGCAGCAAGAAACAGGAAGTAGACAAGCAGCGTAGTAATAAGTATTTGTGGATATCTTTTCAAGACAAACAATTCTACTTTTTTAGAGACAAGAAAATTCAACTTGAAAATTGTTTGGATATCAAATAATAAACTGTAATATCCCTGAGTGGGGCGAGGAGTTCAGGCAACCTGCACGGACCAGTCATTCTTTCAAACAAAATTTGGGAATCAAGGATACTAATCAACAAATATTTAACATTGAAAACAGAAGACTTCTAAAGGAAAATTTACCCAACTAGTAATATCATTCTAACAATATCAGCCAATTAAATAAAGAGGGGAATAAGTTGCACCAAGTAATAACAACACAAACCATTCCAAAACATGATGTCCAGGATATCAATTCAACATGGGAAAGACAATGATTCCTACCAGCATATAAATTTCGCACTATAATAAAAAGACAATCATACCATTGAAGCTGTTTGTGAAGTCGTCTGAGGTGTCCCTGCTGCTCCTTGGCCAAGGACAGGGGGTTTAGAAGCGACCAGATTTGTTGATGAAACTGCCGCAATAACAGAATTTGAGCTTATAGGCTGAATTGTACTTTTGGTAGGATCAGCAGATTTTTGTTGTTCCATCTTAATTATATTCATCCATATAGAAGGATTTACAGCTATATCTTTCAAAAGAGAATGCAATGAAGTCGTGGCGCTGGAAGAAGTCACTGGTATGCTCTCATTTCCGTTGACTGTTACATTGGGCATAATGCTTCCAGAACTGATTCCAGTTACTGAAAATTCAGCCCTCCTAGGACCATTTCCAGTGCTATCTAGTGAATGGCTTTGGTTTGTTGTACCTAAACCAACTGTGCCTCTATCCTCTAACCAACCACCAGTCCCAGTCACAGCATGCATATCATTCACAATCCGGATATCAGTCTGCTCATGTCTCTGTCTTTTTAATGCAGGACCATCCAGAACCAGCTCGTCAACTGTTTTCTGCTTTCTTGAAGTTATCATGCCCCCAACAGGTTCAACTTTAGGTTCATTATTGACCACAGGCAAATGATGGTTTGGAGAAGCAGCATCTGAATTCACCAATCGAAGCCTGGGATCTCTACTTTTTGCCAAAGGTTTCAGTGATGCACTTGGCCCCGAACTCAAGGAGGCAGCGTTCCAAACATTTGCAAATCCTTCTCCAGTAAGAATATCAATCTTGGGAGCAGAAGAAACACTAGGCTGCCCCATCACTAATGGGCCCAGGGGCTTCATATCAATGTTTGAAGCACTGGCGACCTCCCCACCGATATCACCATCCCCACTATCACCCTCTTCTGAAGGGGTTGGACTCGGAAGCCTGTCATTCATAAGAAAGGAACTTCGGCCAAACTTCTGTTGATAAGAAGAAACAGCTTTAACAGCATCAGTTTCATAAGGATGCATGACTTTATCTTTCTCAATAGCTACTCTAGGAATTGGCCACTCTGGTTTCAACAACCCATGTCCCCCTGCAAGCCCTTTTTCAATGGGCAAACAAGATTGTGGTACTCCTCGGGTTGGTGAAGGAAGGCTATCAGCATCATGATCCTTGTGAAGGTCTAGCAAAGGAAGACACAAACCTCTATACTTAGAATTCACTACTCTGGATTTTGCATATTCTGGTGATGTTTGTGGCACGTACTGATCTGATGACTCCACAGAAATCGAGTCTATATCAACAATTTCTTTTGAAACTTTATTCAATCTTTCAGAAGGTTTAAGAAAATCATTCTTGGCTACCACCTCTACTTCTTGTATCTCTTTGTTAGTATGAGTGTTCTTGGATGATAAATCCAGATCAGAAATCATAGCTTCTATCTGCAAAGACAGACAGCATTATAACTTGCCATAACTACAAAACACTATCACATCAAACAATAGTTAACCAAAACCACCTCTTTCAAGTGCTCAGCAGAGAACAACGGATGCTTTTTGCTAGATGCATGAGCTAATAACCTGTCAACATATGCAAAAATTATTCAGCACAATTAATCCCCTTTCCAGACAAGTGGGAGGAGATGAAAATGGCCAAGAATGATAATAAATAGGTGTAATTTGAACCTTGATATATACTCCTTGCTGAGTTCCTTCTGATTGTGGTCCATGGAGCAGAAAACCTGTCCAAAAAAATTCAGCCACTAGAACAAGAAAGGAACCAAAAAGTATTGCTTGCAGCTAAGTGCAGACTCCATGAAAAGCTAATAGAAAATTTTTGGTAGGGCATTGCTATTGGACTAAATAAGCATCCAAGGAATCTTTTGAAAACTTACAGTATTCACAGTTTTAATAGCGGTAAATGCAAGTTGAATAAGAACATCTTTTGCAGTCAAGATATTCTTCTCAGCCATATCCTGCATACTGTCCAACAGGTTTTGCAATCTAGAAGACACTTCACCAAATGATCTATACATACAGAACAAGTAGGGGGAGGGAAGGAAACATATCAATGAAATTACTCAACCCAATCACAAGTTTATTCATTTTAGCTGCAAGAGCTCAAACAACTTACTTCTCAGCCTCATCCGCAGTCACAGCCTCAAGCCCTCTTTTAATCAGATCAACCTGATTATCCAAGTCAGCCTTCAAATCGTTCTCCTCGTTCACATCCCCATCTGTGTCAACAATCTCAGAGTCCAAATCAATTTCACCTTCTTCCAACTCCCCTTCCTCCTTCTCGTCGCTTTCTATGACAAAATTTTTCTTCTCACTGGGCGCAGCAGCAGCAGCATCATCAGCAGCAGAAGAAGACCCATCATCCTTATGTTTAGCAACATTGTTGTTGCTAGCATTACTATTGTTATCCTGACCTTCCGACCCGACCCGCTTTGAATTAGGAATGCTGTCATTGTTGTCAGCAGCAGTAGCTTTGGGAAACTTCATGACTATAATCTCATCCAAAGGCTTATTCTGCACGGCAGAAGCCCAAGCTATATTATGCAAACTGCCCGAATAATTCCTCGGTAACCGATACTGATACAGATCCCTCATCGTCCAAAATCTAGGCTTCTGATTAGTGTTAGGGTGGTTGTTATTAGAAGTGTTATCCTGATGAAGATGATGATTGGTTGAATTGGCATTTATAGCTTTGGGAGTAGAAGGCTGAGCAGCGGCGGGCGGGGTGGCGGCTTCTTCGGCAGACGGCAGCTCTTTCTTCTTGAAGGCATCTTCAGTAATTTCCTCAACAGAAGAAGCAGAATCGGAATCAGAAACGGAGATCTCCCCTTCTTCGACGTCGTAAACAGTTAGAGAAACTTGCGATTTACATTCTTTCATCTCGACTAAGACTAGGGTTTCTTCTTTAAATACAGAGATTTGACTTTGACCCAAATCAGATGCAAGCATATGTCGGCAAAGTAAGTAATTTATGACTCAATCAATACATACCAAAACAAAACCACAACAGATCTTTAACGATTTCTAAAAACCAGCCCAACAGAATTAATTACAAATAATCGAAGAACAGAGATTCAGTTGGATTTTAAAATTTCCCGAGGATCCGATGGAATTTTTTAAAATTTCAGATACTAAATTTTTGAATCCGATTTGATCTGTAAATTTTTTGAATATACCCTCCGATTTAAGCTGAGAATGAATTACTTAGTAGAATTTTCCGAAAGGGACAATGGAGTGGGAGGAAGCGGGCGCGGAGAGTCTAGAATAAGAAGAGCGGACCAAAAGAGACGAGGGGGAGTTGGTACTCTTTTTTCTTTTTTCTTTTTTTCATGTAGACGGAGGAATGCGGGGTTCTAAATCTAAGCTGCGGATTAGGGTGGATCCGAACCCTACACTTCATCAATCCGATTCGAATTCGGTAACAGGTGCGCAATCGCACCGCCTGTCATGGCTCGTGAATCTTAATGATGACGTCCTGAATAGACGGGTCGGGTCCGGATCAGTCAATATCTTAGGGTGATTTCATAAAAATTAAATTTAAAATTTAGCTGTTAAAAGTATTAAGTTATTGAGTTTGTAAAATCATATCTATTTTATAATTAACATAATTTAAGCATTGATTTAAATATATTACCTCGTAAATATAATAATTTTATTATAAAATGATGAAACAATTTCAAGATAGCTTGCACGTGAGAGAGAAAAGAGAGAATGTGCATCTATGTGTAAAAGATAAAATGTGAGTGTATTTGTGTGTGAAAAAAATTATATATGTGTGTGTGTGAACAAGTGTGTGTATAAAAGACAAAAGAGTGCAAGTGTGTGAAAGAATAAAAAATTTGTATACGTATGCATGTGTACATAAGGGAGAAATTGTATCTATAGATGAGAAAAAGTAGTCTAATTATGTGTGTCTATATGTGTTGGGTGTGTCCGCGAGAAAATGTATATGTATGCGCGTGAGAATATGTACTAGAAAGAAAGAGTATGTGTGAAAGGGAAAGAGAGTGCATATGTGAGAGTGTGAGATAGTGTGTGTGCACGCGCGTACAAGATGGCGCGCTTGTGTGATAATGCATATGCATTATAGAAGAAAAATCTATATCGTTGCATGTCTAGGTGAGAAACAATGTACGTGTTTACAAGTGTAAGTGTCTGTGTATGCATGTGAGAATGTGTCGCAAGTATGTGAAAAAGAGAGTGTGTGTGTGTGTGTGTATGCGTGTGCAAGAGAGAGCATATTATATGTGTTTAAAATTAAGCGAGTTAAGTGACAAATTATCAATTGAAATTTTATACACAAATTAAGTATTATCAATACATTAAATGGTCACAAAATTTAGTTATCATGCATGTTGAATTTAAAAAACCCTTAATCTGCTAATTTTCAATATTAAGTTGAGTTATCATACAAAACGTTTTACGTGTAAAATGCAAGGTAATCTTGCTGTAGTTTCATTTTATTGAATTTATACAATAGCCATCTACACGAAATTTTGTTAATTGATTGTCACTCGCTCCTTCGTTTTTTAAGCACACTCATAAAGTGTGCACCAGGTACTTAGGTGTTATTTGATAAAATCAAAGTTTGAAGTATGAAATTTGAAATTTAATTACTAAAAACGTTAAGTTATATGATCGATAAAGTTGTACCTGTTTGATATTTAAATGAATTTATACATTGAATTTAAATGTTTCACCTTATAAATATAATTATTTTATCTTAATAAGTTGAAATAATATATTGATAATATGCATGCCAAAGAAAAATATAATTTGTTTGTGAGAGATAAAAGACAAGTGTATTTGTGTGTAGAAATATGTGCGACAGATAATATGCATATACGTGTAAAAATGTATGTATGAAACTGCATATGAGGAAACTGTGTACAAGGAAAGTGGAAAAACATACTTATATATGTATGTATATACGTGAGACTGTATGTGAGATAAACTACATGTGTGGAAAAGTGTATGTCCGTGAGTGCATGTGTATGTTTGTATCTACAAGAAAGGAAGAGAACGTGTGTATTTGTGTGAAAGTATATGTGTGTGTGAGAGAGAGATTGTCCACATGAGAATGAAATGTGTGCGTGATAAAAAAAAGTTTATGCTATTGTATATGTTGGGGAAAAAAAATGTGTGCACTAGCACTGGTGATTTTGGGTGCATGCATGTGCACAAATGTGTGCGTGTGAGAGTATGTTTGTATATGCGTGTATACTGGTGAGTGTGTGCGAGTACGTATATGAGGTAGATAAAATATACTACATGTATCCAAAATTAAGTTTGAGTGAAAATTTGTTCACTTAAAATATTGTGTACAAATTAAATAAGTGATTAATGTGTTAAGTAATAAAGAAATTTTGTTATCAAATACAGTAAATTTAAAAATATCTTAATGCATTAATGAAATTATCAAACACCCCCTTATTTACTAACTATCCAATAACTACAGATTTTTAGACAAGATAAGAAAATCATAATTATTTTTCAACCTATCACATATTCTACGCAATTGAAAAGTTAGAAATTCTATCACGAATTGGATCCACAGTAGCATGGTCTAGATCTGAGCCACAAAGCTCAATGGATCCATAGAACTTTGGTGACTCTAATCTGGATTTTTGAGTTCATGACGGGGTCCATAAACCCCATTCATTCCAAAAAAATTAATGAAAAGTCATCACACATCATATATTTACTTTATTGTCACATCATTTATAAAACTCAGTGTTTCTTTAAGATATTCGCGCAGCTACAAGTTAACTCAAAATCAAAATTTATGGTTAGAATGACGGCCACATATAGGATTGCCCTAACTTAGAATGAAATACTTTACATAGCAACAGAACTGAAATTGTCAGTGCACTGAACGAGTGTAACCTCAATTGTGTATCATATCCTAAAAATCATCATCATAAATTCCAATGGCGGGGCCATAAATTCTTCCCAGCGAAGGGAGAACTACTATGTTGTAGTCGTATACGTTATAAACAACAATAGATCAAATAATAATTAGCAAGAAGAAAGAAAATACATAACATGATTATAATGCATTTCACAAATTTGTCGCTTTTAAAATAGTTATAGGTAAAAAGAGTTGGGGAAATACAATCTCAGTACAAAGCAAAAAGGGTTTCCAAGTTTCTTTTGGCATAAAAATATATTGGAAAAATAAGAACATTAAATTTTAGAATAATAAAAGAAGCAACAAATACTGGATTGCATATATGATACTACAATTATTTAGATTCTTGAAAAAAATCACAAGAGCAATAAAAGCAGTTCATGACTAAAAATATTCTAGCAATCAAGGTTGTTTTTTTCTCATCTTAAATCCTAATTGCTTCGCTGTTCAATTTGTCCCAAATCCATACGTATGTATCTCGTTGTTTGTCATTGGACAGGTCATCCCTCAAATGTTCATGTAACGACATTTCAATACAATTTAACTTTCGTACGCATACCAACACTACTCCATTGTCATCTAAGTGAAGAAAAAATTTGTAATGTTGTTGCCATTCTAATCGAAATGTTTGGACCATAAGCTTCACTAATTGAACCAAATAAATAACTAAGCAACAAATCTTTGAAACAACAAAAAGTATCATGTAATGTCTTAGACAACAACAATGACGAGAAAATCTCACACGTAACAACGATGAAAATCATAGGAAGTTTTTGCCTAAATCATGTTGTTATTGCTAAGACAATTATGACAAAACATGAAGGAAGAGACTAACAGCTTCTTAGTCGCAGAAATCTTAGTATTCTGGTAAGTCTAGAATATCAACATGCAGCAAGTCAAACGGAAAGCCTTGAAAGCCACCGCCATACTTAGAGTCGGAGCATGTAGCTGATGTTTCACTTGTCGAAACAAATATGGGATTGCATTTGCATGTAGTTGATTCATTTTCCTCAAAGTTGGGAACCAAGTTGTCTTTTGATAGGGGTAAAAGATAAGCAGCATTTGGTGAGGGTTCCATATCTTTAGCATCAGACTTTCTCACGCCAATAGCCTAGGATCGCATGTTTGTTTGAAAGATAAGTACACAATTTATTCAGATTAAGGATTAAGGACGTACTGATATGGTATGTTATACTTACAAGACTTTGGCTTTCCTTGTCTTTATAAATCATAATGAAATCTCCAACTTGTAGTCCATGAGCTTTCGTAAGTTCACCTTAAAGTTTTCATTATAATGCACGGGAAAATTTGGCTATAAATTTCGTGTGTGTGTGTGTGTGTGCGCGTACATAACTTGCAACTAGAATAAAGAGGTATATGGTTTTACCTTCATTCTCAAGAACATATATTCTACTTGCATTGTTGAGCCAATATCTATTCATGAACATTAAGATTCATAAATCCGAAGTGATATAATTAGCTTTATTTCCACTACACTTGAGGCCTACAACTATTTAGACGATAATAATCCACATACCTGTATCTAAACATCCAACTTTTTACTACAACCATGTCATTCAGAAATATATAAAGGCCTTCTTTTGATTTCAACGTGGGCATGTACTTTTCAGCAAATGCCTATATGACAAAAAATGACATGCCAAGAAAACAGTACGTAGTACAACAATGTGAAAATGGTCGAAAAGGAAAACCTAACGAAACATGCGACCAACACTTTTATTTTTAGTCATAGGAACAGATTACAACTAATACCTGTCTATCATTGAAAGCGTCTAATGGCATTGACTTTGACATCTTCTCTTGAGATATGTTTCATTAAATTTTAATTTGTTTTTTTTCCTTAATTGTAATGTGATTGTTGCAAAATTGATATATATATTGTTAACTCCTTTACCTTATTATATCTCTGTTTTTTTTTATCTACCATTTTTCTCCCTCCTATGTTTTCTTTGATTAAGGAATGATATCACCCAATTGTGGTTACTACAATCCATTAGGGACTAAAGTTAATTATCACTATTTTTTTTGCATTATTTTAAAGGAAATCATTTTTTTTCTATTTTTTGAGAAAGAAGAGACGAAGAATAAAATGAGAAAAAACAATAAGTAGTGACCTTGTTAATCGGGAATAATATCAATTTTTTAAGAAATTTGATTTTTTTTATATTTTTGCAAACTTAGGATTAAGATACATTCTTATTTTGATTTTAGTAAAATTAGTATGTAATCTACCACACACATATATAAAATAACGATGGACATGACAATAGCTTCCCTTCCTGTTTCCCTTTTCATATATATATTTTTATTTTAAACATTTCATTATAACTTTAGTATAAATACTTTACCTGCTATTTGCTCCCTAATCAAATAGCTTACTAGTCCCATTATTTGTCTTTTCTTTTCTCTTCTAATTATTCGTTTTCCTTCTTTGAATTACATCTCTCAATTTTGGATAACTACAATCAACTAAGGGCTAAAATTTGTCTATCAAATATTTGTTATTATTATTAATTTTTTTATAATTTATATGAAAAAGATTAACTTAATTAAGAAATTAATTTTCATTAAAATTACGCTCCAATAACCAAAACCTTTTAAGAAAAGAGTGACCCGTTCGTTATACAGATGTAGCTAGTTAGGAAAATAATCATACCTTAGGAACAATAATGCGACCTTCCTCTTTCACATCACTATACTTTAGTCGTTTCTCGAAAAGAAATTGCATTGTTGATACATTTACTTTCTGCCGGAGAAAGAAAAAAAAAAAGAGTCACACTCATGTGTGGGCTTCTAAGAATTTTGCATTTTAAAGCTTTCGTATTGTTCAAAATGATTTGAAATGAACACAGGAAACAAGAAAATTTAATCCATAGTATATATTGTCTTAAAGCATACCTATAGTGATTTCTTCAACTAATAATATAATACCATAAATCTTCCAAGACCTCTTGTTAAATATTTTTCATGCATTATTAAGGTTCGTAGTTTCCTTACTGTTTCACCTAACACAACAATTAGAATAAGATCTCTGCACGAATAACAAAAGTTATTATAATAGTATTTGACATAACATTAGAAAGTTTTAGTTACTAAACAAATAAAATTTAAATCTAATTCCTATAGTATAAGTTTGCAAGGTTTCTCCTTTTCTAATTAGGTAAATGTGTCCATTTTAAATTGATTTCGATAGACAATGGAGAAAGACAACAAAAATCTTTTTGTTTATGTCATATAATTTTACATATTAATGTCTAGGTTCGATATAAATTTGTTAAAATAGATTAAAATGACAAACAAAACCTTTTTGTTTATGCCGTTGTCCTTCATATGTGGTCTTCGTAATATCTAGAAAATCTTATCTTCGTCTCGCTTGTCAAAGTTTCTGCTCTTGATAGTTAGATGCCTTGCCCTTTATAGAAGTAATATTAAATTTCTTTTTCCTTTCTTTTTTAATTCCTGGGATTTTAACAACAAAATTAAATATGTGGAGGTCCATTAGCATATCAATTTTATGACTTTTAAGACATACACATTTTAGCATCTTAGGCCTTTTATGTTTTGTAAAAGGGAAAAAAAAAGAACAAATGAAAAGTCCTTAGTCAATCCATATTAGGATTTACTAAAATAAAGAAATATTGAATTCTAATTCTTGATAAAAGAAAATATTTGCATGGTTGTATTTTGACTGTAAAGTCATCAACCATACGTAAATTAGGGAATTTTGGTCGTATGCAAATTGAGAAAGGATAGATCTCTAAACGAATTTGCGTTGAAATATATAATGTCATATATAATTCTTTTGCTTTAGTCATTAAGATTGACAATAATTGTGTTCAAAGGTGTTTTTAATATATAGCATTCAGAAACCGTTTGTAAAACTTAATAATCAAGAAAAAAATGAAGAGGGTGAAATTAAAGGTAAGGGTTAGAAAATAGAGCAAGAGAAAAAATTTGAGAGTAAAACTTACACGAGGAGTAGGGGGAACTGGGGGAATGGGGATTTTGTAAGATCTTGGACTTGGTGCACAAACGAAGCCATCTTGAATTATTTTTTATTTCATTTTCATCCTTAGCTTTTCAAGCCTTAGAAGAGCATTTGCTCTTGTTGGATTAGACTGCTCTTTAGCGATACTGCTACATTGCTCATCATTTCTACTCATCAACTGTGTGTTTGCTTGCATAGTTTTGACTTTGCCTCTGCCACTATACATTCTAATACAGGCGACTAAGAGTATCTTATTCTTCAGCCTATATATGTCTTTCTCTTTCATATACATACATATATGTAGAGAGAGAGAGAGAGTTATGTGAAATTGTTTGCAAACAAAACTTATTAATTTTTGTTCTATTTTAATTTGTTCTTTTTCCCTTCTGTATTGAAATGGCTTAAATTAAAGGTGGCCCTTTAAATTTAATAATACCAGTGTGAAAAGGAAATTGATGTTATATCGGTCCAAGCTAATTGATTGGCACCAGGCAAGCGCTGACTGTCACTAGGCAACCAAAAGACGGACGGCAAAGCAATTCAAAGAAAATTTCGATCTATTTTGGTTTATAATTGTTGTGCAATTTTTCTATTTCCAAAATAAGTTCAAATCACATGGTCCGTTTGCATTTTATTCTCAAACAACACTAGCACT
>CM045570.1:257903-495236 GCA_024721245.1 Mitragyna speciosa
TACAATAATGATCTTTAAATCTTATGCAGCGCTAATAAATGAGTTCATCAGAAAAGTAAAGAAAGATATAATACGTTACAAATTGGAAAAAAAACTGTTGAGTGCGCTCCCTGTTGCTTTGCATCTTCTATTTGATTTCAAAGCATCAAGCCAATTAGCAAGAATAGCTCAATATTGGTTGACTTTGTGCATAACATCCTCCTAAGTTTTTAATTTTTTTGAAATTTTAAAATTTTCTCATAGATTAATTTTGTTGTATAGACATAGCTTATTATGCAATACTACACTAATTACCACAAAAAAAAAACCTTTGTTTTGATTTACATTTGCCAACATTCAAGAAAGTGGCTGATGCTTTTCTTTTGTCCTGATAATAAAATGTTTACGTTGGCTTTTTTTTTTTAACCAACTGAGTCCACTTGATAATATCGATAAATATTTGGCCTTATAGGATCTAGTGGTTGTACATCAGATGAGTGCAAATATAAGAAAGAGCAAATTTCCCCGGTGATCACTAAACTTTTGGATTTGTCTACCTCTGACCACTGAACTATTAAAAGATTGGTTTTAGCTACTCATCTATTAAAAGTGTAGCAAAATGACCATTCCGTCATATTTAGCTGTTAAGTTTTCAAAATCTGTTTGTGTGCGCGGTTTACAAAGCAATATAGAGGGGTATTTTGGAGAATTGAAAATGTTCATCTTATTCCTTTGAATGTATGCTTCTTCCTATACCCAAAAATTTGACCCAAAACTCAAAATCAAAAATCAAAACCAAAACCATAAACAAACAATCACAGTCCATCATCACTGCCATTCGCCAAGCAAAACAACTACTGTCTATCACCACTTTTAACAACCCCAACCATTGTAATTTTCATCACCATCCACCAATCGAAATTACCACCATCATCTCCAAAACAACCTGTAATATCACCCAATACAAGCCCCAAAATTGTATAGAAAATCAGTCCAAACCACCACTCCAAATACTATTCAAAATAGGCCCCATAATATTCCCAAATCGCTACCCCTTAACAGTATGAAAACCAGTCCCAAAACACCACCCATCAGCCTACCAACCCCACCAGAAAAACCACCAAAACAGTCCTAAAATCATAGCGAAAACTCACCAAAGAAACAACTCAAAACCGCCGTTAACAAGTCACAGCTCACAAGTTGCCTATCATCCAGAGCTAATTCGAATGTCTGCTTCTTTCATACCCAAATTTTGACCCAAAACTCAAAATTAAAAATTAAAAACAAAACCATAAACAAACAATCACAACCCATTGCCGCTGCCATTCGCCAAGCAAAACAACCACCTTCAATCACCACCTCTAACAACCCCAACCACTGTAATTTTCACCACCATTCACTAGTCGAAATCACCACCATCATCCCGCCAGACAACCTGCAAAATTACCCAAAACAAGCCCCAAAACCACGCAGAAAACTAATCCAAATCGTCCACTTCAAAGACTACTCAGAATAGCCCCATAATATTCCAAATCAGCAACCCCTTAACAGTTCCAAAACCAGCCCCAAAACACCACTCATCAACTCACCAATCCCACCAGAAAAACCACCAAAATAGCCCTAAAATTGCAGCCAAAGTCACCCAAGAACTAACTCAAAACCGTCATTAACAGCCAAGGCACACTAGTTGCCATCATCATCGGACTGCCACCATCATCTGGAGCTATCGCCACCAATATTCATTCCTCCCAAGTTTAAATCAACAACAAACTTGGGGATTGTTGGGTATATTAAGAGCAAATTCCAAAGACTTTGATTTTTTATTTTGAGTTCTACCTAGAGGAGGAAGAATTGGAATTTTGCTTTTAATATACCCAAAGAAATCAAAATTTTGGGGATTTAAACTTGATTTGGATGAATTTCGTTGTTGAATATGCAGCAGATCGTAATACTTTTTTATAGATCTAAGATTTAAGATGTTGATTTAGAATGAATTTTGAACAAGGAAAAGGTTTTATCTCTTGAATTTGAGATTTGTTACTTGATTTAGAAGATTTGGAGATTTAATACTTGATTTGGATGAATTTATAACTTTCTGAAGATATTTTTTATCTTTCTTGCTTAAGCTTCCAAAAATACCCCTCCGTTATCTCATTTAACGTTGAATATGAGGAATGGTGTGTTTACTACACTTTTAATAGATGAGTGACCAAAACCAAATTTTTAATAGTTCAGTGGCCAAAACCGAACAAACCCAGAAGTTTAGTAGTCCTTGAAGGAATTTGCCCTATAAGAAACCATGTGCAGGTAATTAATTGGCCCACAATGAAAAGGAAAACTGTCTTTCTCTCGTAGACAACTCAAACTAAGTACCTTTAAAGAAAATTACTTCTTCTAGACAACTCAAGCTAAGTATCATAAAACCACCTCTCTCTCTCTCTCTCTCTCTCTCTCTCTCTCTCTCTCTCTCTCTCTCTCTCTCTCTCTCTCTCTCTCTCTCTCAGTTTGTTTTTTCAGTAGGTAGGACAAGCACCTATCAGATGACTGATAATTTTTTTGATTCTCATATAAACTTAACAAATGAATAAGAGAGATCCCTTTTTATTTATTCATTTATTTATTTAAAGTAAGCCCAAACAAATGGATTGTGAACGTAAGCCCAAATTAACAACTTCAAGAATTAAGCCCTCCAAAACATTTAAATGGCTCAGTCCAATTTCAGCCAGCACCTGCATGAGCTTGCGACCCGAGAAGAAAGAGGCTGATTAGAGAGACTTTACCATCAATTTGGCACAACGTTTCTCAACAGATGCTAGGCAGATGATAATTGGGTTTTTTTTTAGGTGAGGGAGGGGAGGTTAATCAAATGTAACCAATTTTTGGTTTGATTATTGTAGGGGTTAAATTGTAAGATTACTTTTTTTTTTTTTCCTCCCACACTCATCTTTGTCAAAGCAACTAATGCCATGCCCTAGAAAAGTGATACCAAAATACTGAGAAAAAATTAACACCTGGAATCGTATAGTGATATATATTGCCAAAATGTTAATTCCTTCCTTCATTTATTTGTTTTGTAATTTATAACCTAAATCAAAAGTTGAAATATATATTATGCCCGAACTGAAGCCGCCCCAAAGTCGGTAATCGAACTTATTCTGTCAGGTCAAATGACACTTAAAATTTTTGGCGACCAACCCGATGAGCTGAGGACTTGGACTTTTTCGTCAAAGGTCAAAGAAAGCTGAATTGGATTTGACCCAATTGCATTCAATTAATGGACCACGGAGCACAGGGCCCTAAGAGTGGACTAGATATGGATATGGATATGGATGGGGGAGAGCAACAGACCAGACCATAGCAGACCTGATGTCTCTACGATTCCAAACCTTTGTGGATTTGGAAAGCAATCAGAGAGCAGACCCCGGATGATGTCTGTCTATCTGTCTCTACTCTTCGCTTCAACGCCTACTGCTATAATATACGGTATGTGTACGTACTTACCTTCTCTCTCCCGCAAAAACTCTCTCTCTCTCTCGTGCTCGCTTCACTCAAATTAACAAAATAAATAAAAAAATAAATAAAAAACGCACTTTACTCTTTCTCTCACTTCATCAACTTTCATGGCCGAGGCCGAGCTACTGCCTCCGGAGGACATCCCTATTTCAACTGAACTCCCTCCCGTCACCACCACTGCTACCTCATCCCCAGCTCCCCCACCACCCCCGCTACCTCTTCCCGCCGATATTCCCACCACCGCCACCGCCGCCGCTACCACCACCAGTATTGCTAACACCAGCAGTCTGGGCCCTAGTTTAGCCCCTAAACGCCAACGCCGGCCAAGTGTTCGATTAGGTGAAATCGGCAACCAATCTTTGGATCACTCCCACTCCCACTCCCACTCTCGTCGCCCCAAAACTTGGCGGTTCCACAAAGACCCATCTCTCGCTGCCAAAAGCTCCAAAACTCGACCTTTAACCAACCTCGTCAACGGCGCCGGTGACACTTACCATAACGAAGCCTCCTTCTACAACAACGACGACGGCAACACCAATTACACCTTCGATTTTGGGATTAGAAAGACCAAGTCCAAGAAGCCACCCACCAAGAGAGTCAGGACTAATTGGGCTTCTTCTTCTGCTGCCGCCGCCAAGTTCGACGGAGCTGGAATTGTCGAAAACGACAGCGTCTTTAGAGATGAGGAGGATAATCACGATAACGATGTGTTTCGAGACCTGGACGCCGAGGGCTCTGAGAGTCCTATAAAAGAGCAGAGCCCTGTTCATTCTATCGATAATCAGAACATGGGGCTTCAGTTTTGGGACAGGAGGGCGGTCAGAGCTCGGCTTTCTCATTCAGAGAGTCTCGACCGCCACGAAAATAACCTCAATTTAGACAACGCTATTAACGGAACTCTCAATGAAATGCATTCTGGAGATGACACTAGAAGCAGCGGGGTGAGGGATTGGTTGATTGGGCTGGGGCTGGGGAGATACGCCCCGGTTTTTCAGATACACGAGGTGGATGATGAGGTTTTACCCATGTTAACTCTGGAGGATCTTAAGGACATGGGCATAAATGCTGTGGGTTCCAGGAGGAAAATGTATTCTGCTATTCTTAAGCTGCAGAAGGGCTTTTCTTGAGCCTTTTTGGAAGGGAACAGATAATTACTCAGAACCCTCGGTCATGGGCATGGCAGGTGTATTTTATGAAAAGTTGGAAGAAATGCATGTCTGAGATGCTTTGAGTTCTTTTTGTCTTTGCTACTATTACTTGGTATAATTTCTTTTGTTTTTACTGTTGCACCCTTTTTTTTTCCTTTTTTAGTTTAATAACATAATGATATGTTTTGAATATGCAGTGCTTAGCTTGGGGGTTAGATTTCTTTCCTCTTTTGTTGTCTACTTAGAAGTCGTGGTGTAATGTAATTGTTAATATAGTTAAGGAGATGACAAACAAAGGAAAGTTGATGACTTGGTTGGCCTGGCGTTTTATTCAATGCCCGTAAATCTTCTTAATCAAAAGAAATATAATTTAATAATCAAACAAGTTTATCAAATATGCTGGCTTGATTGCTGCTCTCGTTTGTGCTATTGTTGCATTTGGCTTCTGTTTGGTAGTTCTACTCTGCATCTCTTGTTTTTAACTTTTTAGCTTGTCTTTATTATAATTCTTCATGCCCTTGCGGTTCAAATTTATTTTCTTGTTGGTGCATTTATGTTGGTTCATGTGAAGGCACGATACATGGCATCAATTTCTAAAAGCTTGGCTGCATACTTTCATGTTAGGATGTTTATTGTTCCCTTGGTAATCCATATATAAAGCATGCTGAGGCAGTTGTAAAAAGAAATTCTATGGGAACATGAAGGTAGCTTGGCTAAAATTTTTAGGGAGGTGGATTACTAATTCTCATTTCCTTGGTTGCATATCATATAATGAAATCATGTGCATTTTTCTGCATATCCCTTCATAATTATAAAGATAGAGGGGGAATGAGCTCCTGGTGTCTTCAACCTTGAGGATCATATTAGGTCTGCCACTTGCGCTCTGCAAGTTAAACTAACTGTTCAGTGCTTGCTTGCTTTTAAATGGAAGTTTGTTTCCTCTTATATTTCCAATTAGGGAGTTCATAGTTATTTTGAATGCAGCAGTGGAACTGAACAAGAAAAATAGTCATTGATGTTTAAATGTGGTTGTCTCTGAAAGAGAAAGACTAGCAAATGTTAGGGATTAAATGTTAAAAAGAAAGAACAAGTAATCAAGAAGATGAACCTAATTTTATGCGGGTAAGTAATATGGATATTTTAGTGCAGATGAGCTAATGCACATATCATGGAGATTGAAACGAAGTTCCAGTGGAACTTCAAGTTAATTGACTGTGCTTTAAGGACTACACAGTGGCTTATTAAAAATGAGTGCTTATACATGCGTGCGTTCTTAAAAGATTTGTGGTGAAACAACAGAAGCTAAAATTCAAAACAGACATGTCTGTAAAATCTAGATATTAAGGAGATAAGTTGAAGGGAAAACTGATTGGGATGGTTTGTGTGTCTGCTGTTACTACTTGTGACCTAAGCTGCCCAAATTTGGGGACCTAATGCTAGAAGGATCCTCCATGATAATGGGCATTCTACCTGGCCAAGCTGAACTGAAGATTAACTTCAGCCAACCAAAAGCTTCAAGAACATTAGAAGTGGATGCCCCTTTAGGTTTCTAGTATTACTCTAAACAGGCTTCTTTGCTTGAACTGGGCATTTTTGGATAGTTTGGGAATTTAAGAAAAATTTTCTCCGAGATTTGATTTGATTTGATTGTTTGGACTTTCAAGGGATCAAGTCACTAATATTGATGGTCTCTCCCCCCCCCCCCCCCCCCCCCCCCCCCCAAAAAAAAAAAAAAACCCCCAAAAATATATCTATATGTATATATATATATATACATATATATTCATCAACTTCAGATTTGGAGTATAATATTGGTGTGAGGAAAAGTATGTCTAAATTTTGATTTATTTTTTTATTAATCCAACTCCCGTCTGACTTGATTGTTTGGACTTTCGAGGATCAGGTCACTTGATATTGGTGGTACGTATTCCCCTCCCCTCCCCAACCCCACCCCACCCCACCCCAACCCAACCCAAACCCCCACACACAGACATATATATTCATTAGTTTCAGATTTGGAGTATAATATTGGTGTCAAGAAAAGTATGTCTAAGTTTCTGTTTATTGTTTATGAATCCAACTCCCATCTAAAGGGAAGAGTTCATTGGTGATATTTAATAACAATAGGAATGAGGGACAAAGAAGTGAGTCAATATCCCATTTTGTTATTTTCCTTCCTGGGTGGTTAATTCTTGACAAAAGCATTACTTCCTTGGTAGGCTTAGATGCAATAGATAGATAATACCATGAACTTTCTTGAAGACATTTCCTAGATTGTGACCATCAAGATGGACACTTGTTTTTGAGTGGGATTTTTTTTGGATTAAATAGTGTTCATGTACTTGAATAAGAATCTGTGACGTACTTTAGCTACAGGAGAAGGTCATGGATCTTGCTTTTTGGTTCAGGGGCTGTTGTAACTTGTGAAGAAAGATGGATACTATAACAGTCTTTTGAAGGGCAATAACAGATGTAAAGTGACTTTTCCTGCATGCACTTTTTTTTTATTACTCCTTTTTTTTTGTTTTTTGTTTTTTTTGGGGGGGGGGGGGGGGTGTGAATTCAGGTTCTAGGGAAAATACCTGATTTGGCAAAACATGCTGCTTGTTTTTGTGAAAACAGTTTGCATATATTTGATGTTGAGCATGTTAGAAATGCTGGAGGTTTGTCTTGCACGTGCGAGGGCTATGCGCCTGGTCTTGTTGACCTTCTGATATGCATTTTGTCAGTTTTCTTGGATGATGTACAAATTGAACTTGTACAAAGTATTGTTAATGTGCTAATAGAGTAAGAGACAGCAATGCCATGCGTGACCGTGTAAGAGGACCATGAACATACTGAATTCCTCATCCCTAAATGCCAAACTGGCGAAAGCAAAATTGATTTACATCCTCGTTGAGATGGCGACAATTTTGTATCAGTTGTATTAGCCAAAGAATAACCGATGAATGCTCCATTTACTGATGTTTGTGAGGTACCGAAGGAATGCAATTCTGTCTTAGCTCTTATGACCAATCTGGGTAAAATCTAGAGGTTCCATCAGTTTGCAAACAGTGATTAATGCCGCTTACATCGGAGCTTTGCTTCTGGGAAGAAGCAAATATAAATTGAAGGTACCAGTGCTGAAGTCCGGCTGGCTGAAGCTATTGCTGCAATGTCATACGCACAAATTTGGCCAAAAAAATGCAAAAAATTGGTTGCTGTTTGGAGAAATCGGAGTTATGCAATTCGAAGCCCGGCTACCTACACAGAAAATCCTCGACAAAACTTGGGCTTGAGAACGTGAATGCAGTCGAGAAATGCTGCAAAAGAATGAGGCGGTCACTATAGCTGTACCAACTCCTCTTCTCTGCTGGGACTGGTAGCCCGGTAAGCAGTAGCCCACCCAAATAAAAATTGATTGTTGTTGTACTGGCTTTTTTGATATCTTTTCTCTAATTATAAGAAGTGGAGCCTAGTCATAAAGAAGATGCAATAGAGGGCCTAAACCGAAAAAAAAAAAAAAAAAAAAAAAACAACAACAAAGAAACGATAGCTAATGCGGGTACTGATAATTGGAGTATAAAATGATACCTTTACTCTTTCATACTATAACTTTTAACAAAATTAGTTAATTTTCGTAAAAAAAAAAAAGGTCAAATAAAAAATTTATCACTTTTCTTTTAAAAACTTACCATTTTTTAAGTAATTCTTTATCACCAAACATTTTCTCATGAGGAGCCATGGAGTATCCATAATATCAACTGTATTATTCGTTGCCTTTCTGCCTCCTGGTTGAGTCACATTGACAATTTGCTGCGTTTATCTACGAGTTTGGATATATCTTCAGCGGGCTAACTTTTTTAATTTATTACCTTTCATAAACTAACGTAATAAAAAAAAAAAATTCCTTCCAAAAACTTTTTTTCCAGTTAGATGATCATTTTAACAAATTTTTGATATCTTGATCATCCTCGCATTTAAATTTTGAATGCAGCTTAATCAACACTGTACATCAATTGTGGGTTCAATTATTCATTTTAGATATAAGAACTCCAAGAATATAAACAAGGGAGAGATTAAAAAATGGATATCATTTCTTTTCCCTTGTACTCATGGCATCATTATCTGTAGCAGGAATTATAAGCATCAAAAGTGGACAAAGAAATTTTGTCGTAATGATAAATAGAAGTCAATCAGTCAGCTGAAAGAAAATAATATATAATCAATTCGGCATGTATAACAATACAATTTAGGTTAAACTATGAACTCCAAAAGCCATAATAATAACATATGGGTGGAAATCTCCAGACTATTTTCTTCATCTCAGCTGGATATCAAAGTAAAATCAGGAGCCAAAAAAAGTAGTGTATGGTTAACGAGGAAATAGTAGGATGGCCAAAAGAAAACCTAAATATCCAGGATATCCTTTTTTTTTTTTTTTTTTATCTTTGGGTTTTTTTTGGGGGGGGGGGGGGGGAGGGGGGGAGGGGCAATAATTTAATAATGATAAATCAAAATGACTGGGAAGAGGATTAAATAAATGGATGTAAAATTAAGCTGCTTAATTAAGCGCTCCTGCCATAATGTAGCACCATAATATGATCAGTGGTTGAGGAGTCTGGAAGCAAGGTTACGACGTCGCTTGGACTCCATATGCTGTCTCTGACATGATGCAACGTTAAGAAAGGTAGTAGTAGTTGCCCTCTGCATCTTATCTCGACCTGATGATATTTACACGTGCAAATAAGTGAACACCTCTCGTTCACCAAAATTAGTAATTTCTGTCTAAATTGGTATTTACACTGACAAAATTAAAACACAGCAGGGAATTACTATATTTGACTCAAAATTTCATTATCTTTAATTGCACACATTATAAATGACAACATTTGATACGAGATTTTTAATCTCTCGGCGCTAAGTGGAACTGACGGTTTCTTTCCCATCTTGACTCAGATTGGAACCGTGTACACATCACAAAAATGAGATTATTATTTTTTTTTCCTGAGAAGAGAAAAAATTTAATAAAATTTGCATATATCAAAGTATTGTTCACCATTTCTCAGTATTAGAATTACAGTTTGATTGATCCGCCTTTCTATAATGTTCAAAGTCTTAATTTAGAAGAAGCATAAGATCTTTTATAATGAAAAATATTATCTTAGACAATGTTTGCATCACTGGCTAGCTTAAAAAAGATGAACACTAATTCACTATATTTTCAAAAAATTCTCTCAAACCCCCCATTTTTACATATTCACTAAATTACTGAGTTATGCGATCTTGTAAAACACACCTTAGAACAGAACAGCACAGCTGATCAATTCTTGGAGTATATTTTTATTGGTAATATTTCTTTCACTAGTATCAGTGTTGAAGTCATGCTTTGTTATGAGCTTACGTCTTCTCCATCTACGAATCAATCCACTATTATTAGCGCATTTACGTGTAGCGTTTAAATTAGCCGTTTGACTCTCTCTCTCTCTCTCTCCTTTGGCTTTTCTCTAAGATAGACAAGAGATCCCCAAAAGCAAAGACGGAGAGAGAGAGAGAGAGAGAGAGATGGGGAGATAGAAAATTCAATAGGCATCAGCAGACGGCCACATACAAAGACCAAACTATTGGGCTTTGGTGATGCCGCCTATCCCACGATGGAAAATTGCCCTTACTTTAATCATTTGCAAGGACCCACACAGACTTTACTTCCAAGGCAACATCATTATACCTTAGACTTTATTATTTTAATGAAATAACATAATTCTAAGGCTGGCTCTAATTATAGTACTTCTTTTGTATTCTCTCTAGCAACGTATTCAGAAAGCAGAAACAAGACAATGTGTTATTATTTATATATAAAATAAATAATTACTCCATGTTGTTGATATAACAAGACGAAGAAGAATAAGAGGAAAAGAAACGGTGAAGGATCCAAAAAGTACGGCGTGGAATCGGCACTCTCTTTCTTGCTTTTTACATACTGCTTGTTTTTTTCAAATACCTAACAACAACAACAACAACAACAACTACTACAGCAACATCATGTACACCCATATATTAAATTATCACATACCAATTCCATGCACGTCTCATTCACGTTGCTTTCTCTCTCCCTCATCAAAAACCCTAATGCAATATTGTCAATGTTAATCCTAACAAAAGAACGAGAGACCCTTCTTTATTATTCCTTTCTTAATGATCACTGAGATATTCTCTTATATAATACTCTATACAAAACCGAATAAAACCTGGCAAACGCCACAGATTTGTTTAATGAGGTTGTCATTTTCTGCAACAACTAACGACTATTCTCTCTTGCAAGTATTTATTTTATGTTGCATGCATTCCTTTCACACGCATCATTAGGCCCTTTTGTTTTTGTCTTCTTATATCTATCTATTCATCAAGCTTTTTCTCTTTTTTTCTGTTACAGCAATTGCATGAAATGATTTTGTTGAGAAAATTTATGGCTCATGCATTGCTTTCCTCCGACGTAAAAATATATTGTGGATTGATATCTTTGGTTGGTTTTGGAAGAGATTCAGATGATCATGACGATTGATGTGGTATTTTTAATTTCATGGAAGTGCACCACTTAAGGTTTGATGGCCCATTAGTAAACCACAATCCATGACGAACAAAAGGGAAAAGACGGTTAAGACCCTACCCCTACAATATTAGCTGTCGAAGAGCTGAGTTGAAGTAAGCGAAAGCATGACGATACCATCCTGCCATACTTGAGAGAACTTGAGAACGACAGGGTCCACGTGTGAATTTTGGTGGCCCTTGGGGATATGATTTCTATGGAGATGAGTTAATTCTATCAACCTTTTATTTTTTTTTAATACTAGCATGTTAAGACTTGAGAGCATGTATCAACTAGGCCTAGACAATCGATGTTCTTTTTTTAACATCTTAAAGTCAATACATTTATGAACAAAAAGGGAACCTGCCCACCTCCATCCGGGACATCTTTTACTTTTCTATATCGATCATTGCCCTAGGTAAGAGCCACTGTTATCTGTACCCCTGTAAATCATGAAATCTCTCTCCTAATTTTGGCTAATGATTACGAGATATTATCCATCACTAACAATGCATGTGCCTACTTCTGCCAATTCATATGAACAGAAAGTGATTTATGAGGCTGAAATATCAATTCGACTCGAAACCAAATCGTTATCCTGAGATTTTTTTTTTCCCCTTTACATGTTTTTGTGCGGGGTTGTTAGTTTGTGCGTGCTTACTTCAGTAATTTACATTGTATGCATGTGCGTGCATGAGTGAGAAACTAGTCCTAGGAAGAAGTTATTGGGAAGGCGATAAAACACCACCATTTTTTTTTTTTTTTGGATTTATTATTTTTTTTCACGTCCTATGAATCCAACCTATTTATGACCCCGCAATCATTGGTGACTTCGTTGCATGTCAAGGTTGGGGGCTGGCATTCTCGGCAGCATGAACACAATCGAGATGTCCACGTTAAGAGACTCAAGTCAACTATATATGCCAATCACTTGTAGCCGGAGAAAGCACTAAGCTGTACGTTGATACCCCGAGGTTGATCCTAATAATTAGTAGATCAAAATGCATATTTCTGCTATTATATATGGAGATGCAAGAGAATGTTGAGTGTCATATTCCAATCTAAGCAGATGGGACTATTTTATAGAATAGTCGGCTGTCAATTAATTATTTGTGCCCTTTAAAAAGTTAACTAGTTGGTACTATAATAAGACAGTTTCATCGGAAGATCAGGGGGCATAGTTTTACGTATAATATGGTTTTTAATTATTACTTGGTAGTTGCAGAAATTAATTTCGCTGGTTTACGTGGGCACAAATACTAAAAAAAAAATAAAAATAAAACAATGCCTTAGAATCATCCCCTTGCTTCGCGGCATGAAGTGCAAGGAAACAACACAAGAATACAAGCATAATTTATATGCGTAACCAAATCATGGCATAGGGTTGACCCCGTAATACAGGATATAAGAATCAATCTGTATTAGTAAGATAAACAAAATGGAATGTTTTAGGTCATACATCGACCTGAACAAGCAACGGAGACTCTTATTCCAATTTAATTCTTTTGTTGTACAGTTGAAGTTAGATGTGATATTTTCTTTATTCTATCGTTTTAGGTAAGGACAAAACGTTAGCGTATAGTAACTTTAATTTAAAGTATGCTAAGGAAAATCAACAATCAAAATTCACCTAATTAATAATACCAGTACATGGCTTCCAAGAATAATTAAATTGTTTAAATTAAAACTTATTCACCGAAGAATGCGGTATAAGGGTTGACGTATCCTTCACAAAATTGAAGAGGATGCATTTTATCCCTTACAAAATATGTCAGTTTCTTCTGCCGCTTCATTCTCTCATCACGTCATAGTCCACTCTTTTATGCATCAAAACAACAATATATATATATATATATATATATATATATATATATATATTTAATAAGTAGTTTTTATTTAAGTAGTTTGTTTGCTAGAGTTTCTTTATATACATGCATGCAAGTTCTCTAAGGTCTTCCATTTTGTAGGAGACGTAAGATTAGGTCTGCAAGAAAGAGTCTCAACAAAATTACGCGACTAAATTATTTGCAAATAGCGGATTCTATGTTCTAATATCCAACTACACTGAAACAAGAGAACTATTATCCAATGTAGGCAATTAAAAAATCAATTACCTACATTGGAGAATATATATTATCTCGTTCTTTTGCTGGAAGCTAAGAATCTTTTTTTTTTTTTTTAGATTTTTCGTGCTAGCAATCTTAACTGTCCGTAGCTTAGAGAGATTCAATTGAACATAATGGAATTGGTCTTCGGAAAGAGAAAAGAACACACACACACACACACACACACACACACACACACATATCCCCTCAATGGCAAGGTCCTACATAATAATTAAAATATGTTCCTGCAAATAGTAGAATTTAGAATAATTTGCTGTTAAGTTTCCCTATCTTAATAATTTCAATGAGTTGTTATAAAAAATCTAAAGCCAATCTCAAAACATATTATTGTCCATATTTTTAGACTTTATAGGTTGTGTATTATGGTAGGTACCTCTAGTCACAAAATTGGTTGTCCTTCCTTAATTATTGCTATTAGGCCCTTGGATATGGAGAACTTACAAAATGGGGTAAAGAGAAGTAGTATTCATATAACTTAATGTCAATAATATATTGGACACTCTAAATAAGAAGAACATGCATATTTCCTCCTCTTATTTTCCATCAAATATGATTCCTTGTATTCAGAATTTAAAATTTTCTAGATACATGAAACTACACAAATCAATCGTATAACCTTTTTCAAGCTAATAATCCTTGAGACATTAACTAAAACTTTTGGGAGCTCAACATTCTTTTTGGCCAATAATTTGGAGCTTAGGATAGAAGGCCAGCCTTTTATTATAGAGTGAAGGGATTCTATTTGTGTTTATCATTCATGTAGTATTAATTGCTTATAGCTATATGGTAAAATTATGTCAGTTTAATTGGTCGCCTAGCATTCAAAGATCAATCTAGCCAATACAAAATGCCTACGATATACATGTCTATTGAATACTCCGTTGAACATTCTATTCAGTAGGTTATCATTTAACTTGAGAATTTCGATCTAAATATTGCTAAATCTTGATCTTAATTACATGCATTTACACCAAGGATGAAAATATAATTAAAGGTACACGGGTCGTAGATAAAGAGACGCTCTACCAACTAATTTTTTTCTTTTTTTTTCTCTTTTATTTGCAACATAAAGAACTGGGCTTGACTAATCAGCTATGGTCCTTGTTTAAAGTTCAAACCAATCTTGATAAATTTGAAGATAACTTGTCAAAAGATTTTTAAGAAAAAGGAATTGACTGAGTATAACGAGGAGGTCTAAGCCCGGTAATGCAAAATCGAGTGTTTTTTTTTTTCTCACAGCAGATTATTTTACAACAGCAAGAGCTCATACTGCTTCTTTACCTCGAATGAGTCGCTGCATATTGTGGCCATACTTATTGGCTGTAATTGCTGCTTAATGGCGGTTTTTTTATTTTGTTCGTTAAGCATAGTCCTTAATTACTTGCTTACATACGTAAATAAGCAAATAGTTTCAAAATATAGGTATGCTAAATCTGAGGAAAATGCAAGCAATAGAGATATAGCCATGAGAAATAGTAATAAGATGATTGGTGATGGAATTATGCCAGCCACAACATTGAAAAATTGCTTTCACATAACAAGTAACGTCGACTGGGAAGAAGGAAAGAAGCAAAGCCAAGTAGCCAACTACAACTACAACAACAACAATGAGAAGGCTGACCATTCCATTTACGTTTGGGGTTGATAAGGTGAAATGTTGTTTTCTCCTACATTTCTTCACTTCAGCCCTACACTTCAATTAGCCGCTAAGAGATTATCAATAACTAACTATATAAGCAAGTTTCTGACTAAATATGACAATGTTTAGGAAATAGGATATCATTATCCAACTTTGTTGATTAGACTAGACAATCACAGTGGTTCCTCGGCGGCCTTGCAAAATTAGATATGTCAAGAACTTAAGCTAATAATACAAAAAGAGGCGATGGCTACCTAGAAATGAACTCGGCACCTAATGCTGATGTTATCTTCAAGTCATAATATAACTAAGAAAAACCCTTTAGTTCTGCTGTTTCTGTCATTCTCTAACACCAACCACGACTACTGGCCTTGAACATGTTACTAATTTACTAAGTTCGAACTTCAAACACAGGAGCTTCTCTCTCTCCGTTTTTTTTTTTGAATGTGACTTCTTTTATTTTAGGATGGAGCAAAGGCGAGAGGAGTTATGGTACTTAATACGTATTAACGAAGGATAGAGATATATATTTGATAGAAATGCATCCCTGATATATTCAAATTGGCAATTAATCCAAGTCATGGAATGAGAGACAGCAACATGATTAACAAACATACCTCTGATTCGCTTCCCAGCTTCAGCTTATTAACCAGATATTTGATCACTAATCGAATCGTCATTTCTCCATCCCTGAGTACAATTTGGAAATCAGACATCAATTCTGCAACAAAAAAAAAAACGAAAATATATGTTTTTTTTGGTACAAACTTTACGTGGAAATAAGAAAACTGAAGACAAATGCTTACTTGATTCTCAAAAAGCTCTTGGATATCTGAGGTAGAAACGGTTCTTTTGCTCTGCGTAATCGGATTAACACAAAAGCAAAATCCATCATTATTAATGACGTAAAAACTGAGAAGAGAATAAAAAAAATGGGATGGACTTTGTACAAAACGGAAGAGGACAAAGCACAAGAAGTTATAGTGCTAGCCGGAGAATTATTAAATCTCGTGTTTTTGGCCATATTGACAAGTTGTACTTACTGATGTTGAGCAGCTTGTAGCATAAACCAAATGCCAGAATGTGGTCTCCGAGGAGGATCAATGACTCTGAAATCAATACGAGGGCCAGCTATACCTAGTCCGGCATGGAGTTGAAAGGGTCGGGCAAAATAAGGACCCGGAGGTGTTAATGAAGCTGAAGTAGTAGAAGTAAAAGGAGCTGATATTAGAGTTCTGGGAACTGGCCTAAAATTAGCCCAGTTAATTTCTTGATGTGGGAAACTTGATGAAATAGTTCCGGCCGGATGTTGGAGAAACAAAGATGTACTGTAAGGCGTTGCACTTGGTCTAGGCGGAGCTCGAAATTCGGGCAGATGAAACACAGAAGAGGCTAATGATCTTAATTGCTGTTGTTGTTGTTGTTGTTGTTGTTCTGATGAACTACTAGCACTTCCTGCAGGTAGTAGATCAAGCTCAATAATCCCGCCTCTTCGAGAGCTCTGATCTCGTACCTGATCTTCCTTGTTAGGAGTATTATTGTTGTTATTGGAAGCCGTGAGGCCACCAATACTCAATTGAAGCCATCCTTGATCATCCTTTTCCTCTTGAGCATCCTTTGAGCTGGAGCCTGCAGCTTCATTAACACTCTCAGTTCTTGATTCATCTTCAGCCATTTGACCAACCACCACCACTAGATCAGATCCTAATAAGTAAGGTGCTTCTGCTTCACTACAACCATACCCCTCTAAGGGGCTCATAAGACTACAACCCTGTGAAAAATTACCACTATAACCACCAACATAACCGCCGTAGCAATGCTGTTTAGAGAGATTTTGAGGAGGAGAAGGAATCATGGTCATATTGAAAACCCCAGAAACCGCACTCCCCCAAAGTAATACTGTCGATGTCGATGAGACCTGACGTTGTTCCTCAACTGCTTGTCCTTGACCTCAACAACGTAAACAGCCATGGATTAACAATGAAAGGACATCAAGTTGCTGCTTCAACTCTTTATATTGGAAAGAGAAATTATAGGATGTTGCATGTAGAGACATGTTTTGATGTTATGGAATCAACAAAGATACAAGAGATACCCATTGACCAGATATGTTTTATGTGCTGTTTTATCATAGAGACAAATCAGTGGACAATTGTAGTAGTAGGAGGGTTACTATAAAATTTGCAAATCTCACTTTCCATTAATTCTCTTTGTTTGGAAGCTTGTGAGGAGGCAAGAAATAGTTGCAGAGGGAGATAGACATATCATATATGGTGGTCAAGGGAGTCATTTATGCTGGATAAGTATACGTACACATAAGAATACATACGTATACATATATATTAGCTGTAGGTTGAACAATAACCGTATGCTACATTTTTTGACTTTGTCAAGACGAAATACATTTTCCACCTGTTTTCTTTATTGGAGCTAGCCTAGCCACGGAAGTCTTCCAGCTAACGACTTTTAGGGCAGGTTCCAAGAATACCAAAATTACCCTAAAAGTTCTCTCTTTTTCAGATATCACAAAAAGGTCCCCTTTAGGTTTTGGCTTTGCTAGATATTTAGGAAAACTAAACTCGGCTTTTAATGTTGCAAGAACATTAATCAATTAATGGATCATGCATTCATAGTCAGGAGTAGGACTTGTTGATTGATTTCCACGTCATTTTGTTCTTATAGTACAAATTATCCAATTTAAGTTGACCAAATTATTTTTTTATTGGAAAATGCAAATGAGTATGACCAGTTGCACCTATTCTATGGGTCGACTACTGAGGAACAAGAAAAGAAACTCCCTTGTATTTCCTAATGGGCTTAAACCCTCAACTAATTTCAGAAAAAAAAAAAAAATTGGGTACGTACCTACAACCATGACCATATTTTTTTTTAGTTAATTTTACCATAAACCTTGAAGGAAGGATACCGTGGTACAATATGGCCCACGTTAGCTCCAAGTAAAGAATAAAACATAAAAATAAAAAAGCCTAAGACATTCTCTTTAATTTTGAGGGCGGAGACATTCCAAATCATTAATGCTTTCTCTTCTAATTAACATACCATCCTTTTCCTTCTAGTTGAATCTTGCTTCCTATCCAATCCAATCCAATGATTAATGGGATGGTTTCCGATTATATATACACATGTAGGCACTTGATAATAGTAGTCGCTGTTATAATAATTGTAGAGTCCGGTAGAAATGACTGGTTGAGCTTTGCATGTTGCAATTTATCTCGAGAAGTTAATGGCCAGTTTGAGCTACAACGGTCACCAAATAATTAGAAGTAATTACTACACATTACCCAAATGGGGCAGCAAGACATTATGACAGTACATCACCTGTTATTGTGAGATCAAGAAACCATGACAAGCAGATGTTGGATTAATTAAAACTTCTGCTAATAATAAAGAAATAAATGACTTAAGTATGCATGATGATTATGTTCCCCCCCTAAACCCAAGAAGCGGAACAGAGGGACGTGGTCTTGTAAGACATTCGTATGCAACCAAGCATGTGCCTCCCACCTTCCCTGCAACCCTGTACGGTGCAGTGAATTGTCAAACATGAAATTCCCTCCGTCCCCCAAACCAACCACCCCAGTTCCTCTTTATTCCCTGCTATTTCGGGTCAGTTAATATTCTCAAGTATGAGCAGCCAAGTGCTTAGATTTCAGAGACGTGATTGTACTTAAAATGGCTATATATTATATTATGGCTGCCTCTCTGCTCTAGCTTACAAGCTGAGCTACATTCTTCCGAGCCATCATCGGATGCTATGCACGCCCACCCACTCTCTCCTTCTCTTTTGGACACGCATAAAAAGGGCCAAATTTATGTAAAAGCTACCATTTTATTCATCTTACAATATTATTCAGTGGACCGATCAACTAGTGTTTGTAACCTTTCTAACAGACCTGTGCTAATTCGGGAAGCAAATCAACACATACGGGAACGAATAAAACATAAAAAGCATAGACAAGTGCTTAATTTTGTGTATGCACATATAATTTTTTCAATCTTAAATAGCCTTTACTTTACATTTTTACCTTTTAAAGTGTTTATTATTTTCACTTAGCACTTTCAAGTTTGTTTTGACCAGTGTATCATAATGTTTTCAAACACATTTATTATTTGATCAAATTGTTGAGATAATATCAATTAAATGGACAAAATATATACGCACGTGATTGTCACTCCATGTCAAACTTGTAAGGATTTTTAGGAACAAGCGGTAATTGTTCCCCTTGGGATGATGGTCTCGAGGGTGCGGATTTGTGTCAAGCTCATTGTTAATTTGGGAATTGGACCAAATTGCAAGAAATAACACAAAGTAAAACTTGGGAATGAACAGTGACATTGAAATAAAAAAAAAGAAGCTGCAAAGTAGAAAAAGGTCTTGTTCTCAATAGTTTCTGATTTTTAAAAAACCCATTTTAAAAAAGCTGAAAATTAGTTGCTCCTGATTTTAGCTTAAAAAATTTGAAAACATAGTTAAAAAAAAAAAGGTTAAGAACATCACAAAATAAATTTTTAAATAATCTAAAACTAAAATCAGGTAAAAAATTATTGAGAACATGTCCGAAATCCTATATTTGATGAGACGCGTAAGGGGTTTAAAGTTTTTATCCACGAGGTACAGTGCGAGGCAAGTATGTTCAACTCAATCAATACTCAAAAGCTAAAAATTGTGACATTCATTAGAAGGAAAAACTTCTCCGCAATTTAACACTTTATATATGGGTAAGTTCACCTTTGTTCAGAGAAAAGAAAAAAAATTTCTCTTGTAACGAAGTTATAGTCGATAGATTAAAGATAATACTAACGTTTATTAGCTTCTTGACTTGGGGGAACATAGGCAAAGAAGCGTGGCCTTCGGGGGCAGTGCGTCACTGCCATGGCATTGAATGACTTGAGCTTGAAATACTAATATAAAAGGCTTAAAAGTTTGTGGCAGTGTTTGGCAGGAGATGTTTTTCTACCCCAAAAAATTCCCCTCTAACAAGCAACAAAACGAAGCTTTTATCCCACTCCCCGCTCCCCCTCCTCCTTTAATTCAACCAAAATTTGAAATTCGATTTCAAATTATTAAATACGTATCATGTTCATATGATGCAAACTAGTCTATTATCTAGTATTTGGTAAGGTAATAAATATGTTTTAAAAGATTAATGATAACTGTAGAGACAGAATTTATCCATTAAATCGGGTAATTTTGATTGAGAAGTCAAAATTGATTAGATATGATTGATGTGATATTTTTTTCTGGCACAAGTCTCTATTTGACATCGCCGACCTACCTCAACTAGGCTTTTAAACTAGGGCCTTAACCCTCAGTTATCCTCTCTCCTCCCTCAACTATAAACATCTCGCATGGGGTTTCATAAATCCAACCTCATAGGTAAGCTCCTAAGTTAGCCGAGCTCTACTCATTACTTATTCATGTTATAAATACCTTACTGATTTGAGCGTTAGAGGTACACCGGAGATGAGCCCAGCTCGATCTCATTTTCTTATGTGTGCAGGTAAACAGTGTGACCACCTATAAAGCTGGAAAAAATAGTTTTAACAATAATTAAAAAAAAAGTCAATGAAAAACTTAATTGCCTACCAGCGATAGATCGGTTGAGCAAAAATTTATCTGCCTTGAGCTAAATCAGAATAATTGGCAGGCTCGATTTTTTGTTTTTTGTTTTTTTTTTTTTGGGTTAAGGAATGATAGGCTTAAGTTAGACTAAGCTAATTTATAAATTTTAAGTACCAACACTAGGTCTAACGTCTACGCTTCACTAAAATATTTGCACCAACTGGATTTGAGTCTTGAAAGATGCTATACAGTGACAAAAGATCGCCATAACAACCAACAAAAATATAAACTTTTGTAAAATGTTAGTAAATTTTTACAGATAATTCTATTTTTCTGCAAAAACTTAAATTTTTTTTTCATATGCACAACAATATCTTTGAGTCTCATATATTACTAATTATGAGTTATAACAATTCCGGTTCAATACACCCCGCATTAACTTTTTTCCAAAGGCGCAAAAAAAATTTTAAGCGGACACAAGTATGTTTCCACATTTTTGCATACCTTTCTGCTATTATGTTTAGACGCATGAAATTGAAGAGATTCAAGGATATTTATAAAGGGATAAGTTTCATGTAAAAGATACTTTAAGGTGGTGAAGTGGACAGGATGATATGTAAAAGCATTTGCCGCAATTAAGTGTAGGCAATCTGTAATAAGCATTAGTGGGGTTTTGCACAGGACGATGACATGTGCGGTAGAATATTAAAACTATCAAGAAAGAAGCAGCCATCCGGACAGGAAGAATGTCCACGAACTTGCCTTTCATGAGAGAGAGAGAGAGATAGAAGGCATTCTTGCTGCTACACCATCACACACGTAACTATAATGCATGGAATGATTTGATTTCACTTGTATGATGAGGATGAGGAGGAGGAGGGGGAATTCTATGCAGCTGAGCCCTAGCTGACTCCATCTACTAATTCAATTCACACCGTACATAAAGGAGGGACCAATTTATTAATTACTACTACAAACTACAAAAATAAACTTGTCAATTGTGAAAGGCAAGCATCCAATTCCGTTCGCGAAACGCCATTTTGTTTTTTGGAATTGTCTCTCATTTCGGGCGGCCCCCATTCTACAGTTGAAAGCACTTGAAAATGAAAATGGACACGTACATGGCTCTTTTAATTTCGTCATCATGACATCATCAATTCCATCATCATAACTCCTCCACACACTCATATTCATCAAACCAAAGTGCGATCCAATTGAGAATAGAATAGTTGTGTTGTCTATCTCTACTCCCAAGAAATATTTACATGGACCCGATTCACGAGTAGAATTTGTGAATCTTGTGATTAAGAATTACTCACATCAACCATGAGCGAATTCCTTATAGTTCATATCGTGAACTATGTGTGAGACATGACAGATGTGGGTAATTCTTAATCACAAAATTCACGAATCCCACCCGTAAACCGAATCCATGTAAATATTTCCCCTCTCCTCCCCTCCCCTCCCCTCTCCTCCCCCAACCTCTTCAACATAATAATAATTTTACTGTTGTGTGTGTTGCACACGCATCGGGGGAGAGGAGTTGGAGATTAGTAATTTGCATGTGCATGTGGTATAATGAGTAGTAATGTCAGTCAATGCATGTGAGTGACTGAGGTTGATGACACCGCTGAATTTTCCTTTCAATCTAATCCCTAAATAAATACTACTGCTGCTGCTGTAGAAGGTGTAGGTGTTGCATAGAATGTTGATGTTATCTTATTTTCTCATGGTCTTTTATAACTAAGTTTAGGCTGTCTTCGAAAAAAAGCACATACAAACCGATAAAAGAATTTTGGTTTCCTAGTGGAATATAGTATAAGAGCTTGACAGCTTGAAATGATATACTGTATGTACAAGGCCTTGGTAGCTCTCCCACAAAATATTGGAAAGACTTTAATAAATTTACGCATGGGAAGGCATACGTGCTTTCTATAGTTTCCTTTCATGATCTACTGATAGAGACTAATCTTTGAGAAAAAGGTTGGAATCTGTCTGCTCTGCTCTCTGGTGGTGGATAATAAAATGCGGAAGAAGATGCCTTCTGTAGTCCTGTTGGATAGTTTTTGTCATGGACAATTGGCCATGGCCTCCTCTCTGCTGCTGCTGCTAATACTACATAATGGTTTGTGGTGTGATAATTCCAAAGTTATAGAAAAAAAGGGGGCCAACTTTTCCACGACTCCCCCCTTTTCGGGTTGTGCTTGCATTGCATGTTCCCTTTTAATCAGAGAAAGAACTCTCTCACGTCCGTAGAAATCCTCCTATTTTTGCCAATAAAGCATTCTGGACGCACCCATTTCGTTTTCAAGCCAGTGGGCGTGGGGCACTCGCTCCCGATTAAAAAAGAAACCAATTCGTATCTCCAGTCCCACCCAACATTAAGGTTTTACATTTACTGGGGCTTTAGTATAGCAATATCACCATTTGGTGACAAGTACTTTTGAAGTGGGCACCGATCAATTATTAGTTATACAATCTTTGCACTTGCTAGATTAGTAAACTTTGGAGAATTTGTGATGAATTTTGCTAATCTCTAAGCAAGCTAATTATACAACAAATTACACTTGCATAGGAATATACAAGTTTATTATCCAAGCGAGAGAACCTATGCAATTATTCGTGACTGACTCGAAACCGTCTCAAATTGAGCGCTAGTGAGCGCTTTCACACTGAACCAACAGTGCAACTCACTCATCTCATAGGAGAGAAGTACTCAACTGAACATGGCCAGCCCACTTCACTATCTGCTGAGAAGCAGGCACGCCAACCAGCCAGCCTGAGTTTCTCAAAGAACACATGCATGGGACGTTTCGAATGCAGAGAATAAAAATACATGGCTACTGCACTGCGACTTATTTCCCCAATCCCCCATGTGTATATTTTTCTATGCGCTTGTACTGTATTCCGTTTGTGTCTCCCGTTTCTTGTGTACGAATAGTGAAATTGTGAATAGACTAATATTACTAGTGCTAGTAAAGAGTAACAGAAACAACGCACTGCCTCTGCGTGCACCCCCTTAACCTTTGCATGTCACTAACCCCCAAATATTCCATTCTTTTCTGAACCTTTTTCCTTCTTCATTTTACTGGTGCCCCCACCCTGGCATCATTACCAAAACCTCATCATTTCTAACTCCATGTTTGTATTGTTATGTCTATTATATTTTATTACTAATAAAATTTTCGCATCAACACTTTTTTCGAGGGACGGTGCTTCTCATTCTCAAAGGGAGATTAATTTCTTTACACACGACCATAAACTAAAAAAATAAAAAAAAAAACTTTCTTACTTTTTATCATTATGGTTACGTCTATCTCCGAATTATTAGTCTTCACCACCACGCAGAGAGAGTACATGCAATTAAACTCAAATTGACTTTCAGCAAATCACCTTTTCCCTTTTTTGCTTTTCGCTTTTCTTCCTCCACCTCCTCCTTCTATCTCTCTCAACAAATATGTGTAGAGGTGCATGAGTACTAATGAATCTGTGTAGACAATTTTCAAGTGTTTCGGAGTAGTTAGTATGTAAACAATTAATAGTCCCAATTTCAACGATGGAAATGACTTCTACTGTACGAGCAATGAATGGTGCAATCTATGGATTTGAATTAAGCGCATGGATTAAAATGCTACAGAGTTTTGTTGTTTTGCTATAATGACTGAAAAAGTTACAAGTCAAATTAGAAGGCAGAAGAATGAATGAGATGGAGATGGAGATGGAGATGGGGTAGGGACAGCATAGGGTGGTGAACATGAACAGGAACATGAAGCTGGTGGATGCTGGTGCATGGTAACGGTGGCGCACACCAACTCTCGTAATTCCCGGCATTGGTTTTTCTCAGCTGCCCATAAAATTCCACGCTCTGCTGCCTACTCTGCATCTGCATCAAATTGTGTTATTATATGTTATAATATATCCATATGCATGGACGTGCGTGGACTCTGTTTCCGTAAGGGATGAATGGGTCCCTTCTCCTGACTACGCGTGCAAAGCCCGATAGCTCATGGCCCCCCACTCCCCTCGCCTCCTTCACGTACGCTCCCCCACCTTCCTTCTTATTTTCTACTCCCTCCCTCCCCACTCATCATTTTGACTATCCGTCAGTCTATTGCCTTAACCCTAATTTTGCCCTGCTAATAATTTTCTTTTTCACCTTTTCTTGAGTAAACCACCATTATTAATTTTAATACTTACTTCTTTTACTTTTTCACTTGTAACGTAAAAAGTGTTTTTCTTTTCTTTCTGGTACTTCTACTATTTTAGTTCCATTTTTGTTCCTTTCTGGACTTGGATCGTGGATGGATACTCCTGTGCCTCTTCCTTTTTCAATTATTTACTCATCTAATATAACACTTCTGGCTTGTCATTTCCACCCCCCCCCCCCCCCCCCCACCGTGATCTAGCCTGCACAAATATTACTCTTTAATACAGCTCTTAAACCAACCTTTAAACAATGAATCTTCTTTCCATGTATATAAACGTTACAAATGTTAAACCACATAAAATATCACTAGAACGCCTAGTGGTAACGTAGAGACTTGAAGAGCAGCCAAAGAAAACAAAGTGAAGAGTAGATTAGTAAAACTTTTCACATATTATTTGCCAGTTTCAAGGTGGGAAAGATAAAGTCGGAGGATGCTTTTTGGTTATAAATAACGATCCCTACATATTTTTTAATATCAGAGAGAAAATTGCTCTGAAAAAGGCTTCAAAATTTTTTCACTATACTAGTATCTTTGTTAACAAAAATGTCAAACCTGGTCCATTTAACAATTTTCCGTTTGCCATTAACTTGGTCCCCAACAGTTCACATCCTGCAACAACTTCATGCCCGTCAATAAATAATTGTGAGTGTTTATGCAATGAGTTTAATAGAATTACATTATTGATATTATTTTAATTATTGACACCTAGCTGTTGCTTAACAGTGTTTTGTTCTTCTTCTACTTATGTACCTGATAACAAGAGAAATTTTATTATCCTAGCAAGGCTTACGGGATGCTCAAGTCGTCTAAGGATTCCACATTTGCATGCTGTCAAACGCCTTCCCCATATAATTCCGTCTCTACATCATCGTCGTTGGTCCTGGTCCTAACAAGCCCAGCAGTTTCACCAGGGGCCGCGAATTTATAAAAGCTTCAACTCAATGTTCCCTGTTAACAACAGAACTATTTTGTTTCCAAACGACATCATCCATTTGCTTACATGGTTAAATCAAAAGAAAACAACTACCACAAAAAAACCTCAGTCCTACTAATAAGCTGATGCAGTAATCAGAAATGGATGTTAACATTTAAGAAAAGAATATTTGACATTTTTGTGATTCGGGCCGATGAGATCAAATTGCGCTAAGTTCCTGCATGCAGTTAAGTTTCATCCAAGGTCAATTACTCAACATCAAAGACATTATCAACTAATAAGGCCTTCCGCTCCATCTCACCCTAGCAGGGACGACTACACAACTCCATCACCATCTTTTGTACTGGATTTTACTTACCACCTGGCATTCAAAAAATTGGAGACGAATACCACAACTTGTCCACGACATTATAACACAAAATTAGTGGTGGACAACATCAAAATATCAACCAGCTGCTATTGTAATACATAAAGCCTCAGGAAATTCCTAAAGGACAGAAAATCACCCTCGAGTTCCATTAACCAGGAGTCCTTGCTGCTGCAAGCAAAACAGAAAATCGTGCGTACATCTTTTTCAAGTGGACTTGAACCAAGATCTCAGTTATTACCCCCATCTCCTACAAAATTGAAATATCAATTTTAGAGCATCTACATATAGCAATTATGCCAAATCGAAACATTCCTCTTTTTTTATTTTTTTATTTTTTTACCTATGCATTTTGGCGATAAAAGACAAAGGAAGTAATAACAGCAAGAGTGAAGAGTAACTCAATATATTCCATTTTCCAAACAAATTCATTCAAAACCGAAGCAACTTCTTTGTTAGATGTTAGGCTTCAATGGCAATTCCACAATAAATACTCTTGCGCCATAACCAAATCTTGCAGATTTTATGAGTCCAACAACAAGCATCACTTTCGTGAATTTTTTTTTTTTTAGTTTTTGTTTTGTACCAGAACGGTCACCCATACAATCATTTAGCAACTTCTCACTAGTTGCAAGGAAACACATGAAAAGGCACAACTACTTCCAGTGAGCAACATATTAACTTGCAATCTCATCAACCTTACCGACAATGTCAAACATCTTTTTAATACTACATCACAAAAGAACTATTGGTACATGATCCAATTTACAAGGAAATTCGATACATTAAGATAATTTTCAAGAATAAATGGTCCAGTAAAACATGGCTGCATGGCAGATTAAAATGCAATTATGTAGTTGGCCTGTCAATTCAGTTCTCCATCATGACAATAACGATACAACATATTCATTCCAAGCAAGGTCATGGGTTGCTTTCTTAAGCTAAAAAATTATTTTGGTCATTTGGCTTTTGTAGAATATATACCTATAAGATCACACTTCCATGACTAAAAACAGTGTTCATGGATTAAGGGGAAAATGATTCACCACCATGTACGTAAAACAAAAGGAATATTAGCTTTTTCCAGATAATGGAAGCATGATCATCCCCTTGTCAAAAAGACTCAACCGACTAATTACTAATTTCCTCAAATTCTAACCAACCGAGAATTTTGGAGCAGTTAAAAATGTCAGCATTCGTTGTTAGTGATTGCCGACATCAGCTTAGCCACCAAGTACCATTCATGAAGTCCAACTAAATCTTATATTTGTGTTTTGGAGAACCTATTTCCACGTTTTGAATCATCATTAGCTGATTTTTGTCTAGTGTAAGTGGGGTGGTTTGCGTTACCTTCAGGCATGCTTCGGATAAGATCGCGGTAATAATGATTACATGGTAAGACCAAGTACTGAGAGAAGAATGAAAGGTCACGCTACCCGTAAAACATATTGATGTGAGTGCTATGGCTTCAAATATTTGACAAATCTTTCACCAAAAACATTAGCAGCACAACAATCTTGTCTGCTCCTATTCAACTAAGAAACCAGGTTCACGTGACTTGGAAACAACAATTGATTCGCATCTCATATAGTTAATTGTCTCTCTCAAGTTTGTACTGAACTATCATCCAAACATAGAGACCTAAAATACAAATATTACCATATTAACGCCCATAGAAAGTCCAAAATACTTCTTCTAGATAATTATCTTCTGAAAATGCTACAGACAGCTCACCTAATTTTTTTTTTCCCACTCTCCAAGATTTTTGGATACGTTGATAAATCATCAGTCTAACTGTCGTGAGTGAAACAAGTGAACGACAAAGGTGCATTAAAAAGGGGAGCACAAGGCTATTGGGTTAAGTAACATACACACAGTAGGCAGAACCGAAATTGAGTTCCAACTTGGCTGTAGAGACATTCATTATGCTCAAATTCAAAAGCAAAGCGAAGTAAGTCTTCATTACATTGTAGCATCATTGAATTCTGGACACAAGCATGATTTATGCATGAAGATTCCCAACCCCACCCCTGCCATCCTTTCCCCTTCCTCCCTCTTGCCTTACTCCTCAAAACACAAAAAAAAGGCAAACATCAATGCACATAGAATTTCCAACTTTTGCATGGAAATCATAGAAGCTATGGAAACTACATACTTGTGATGACAACTAATGCCTCAAATGTTCATCAGTGTATCTTCACGATTGGTTTTCTCTTATTCTCTGCATTCTAGTTTCTATTTTTTGTATAGGGAAAATGTGTTGCAGGTCTAATGCAGGAACCTCCTAAAATAAGGACAGAACAAGAAATTATAAAGGGAACTAAAAATGTTGGTTACTTGTAAAGATAAACTCCTGCCACAAACATAAACCTATTAAGTATGAGATGATAGCAGTTTTTTAACAGAATCAATATCTCCTCTTTGAATGTTATAAATATACTGGATGGCAAGGAAGAGAGGAGGTTCAGCAATCAGGAGAACAGCATATCAGCTGACGAATAGTCTCCAGTTAGATCAGGTTGGTTTCATTTCCGTGAAAAAGTAAAAGGGTAGGATTTACAAACAAAAGGAAGACAAAACTCCATGAGAGCTAGAGAAACAATCTCACAATTGAGGATAGAAATGAAACACAAATGCAAATGGGCAGTAGCCGATACTGTATTCAAGTAAAAGAACATGGTTTACAGGTCCAATAATTAATGCCAATCAAAGCCAAGACTCGAAATTTTTGGCTTTCCCCAATATTTAAGAAAATTAGAAGACCCATTCTGCATGTTAAGGAACCCATACTAAAGGCAGATTCAATTCCAAGAATACATTAATAATATGACAAGAACCATTAAGACAGTACAGGTCCTGTCCTGTAGTATCATACTAAGCAGAGGCAGGGCAGCAGTCCTTGGGGAACATTAAGAGGTGAGGAAAAACGCAAGCTACATTAATATGAAGACGACTCAGTACAAGAATCATAGCATTGGCATATACAGTACATCATCAGCTAAGTTGAAGCAAAAATGACAATGGAAAGCTCAACTTCAAGAAAATGCAGAGATAAAAAGTAAATAAATATTAGAAGGATCGAACAAAAGCACACCAAAAAGACATCATCTGTTTATGTTGGAGCTATGGGAAATTGACATTTCGGATTTTGAAGAGAAAAAGAAAGAAAATGGGTACAGATAAGGCAGCAGGGATGGACAATTTTTGAATATGAAGATAAATAAATCTGAATGAAAGCGTAAACCCCCCATAATTCTCAGTACAATACCTTTAGGAACTGGAATCTGAAAATAATTGGGGGACTTTCGCCATTTGATTTTGCCTCGCTAACGTTTCATTTCTGTCTTCCCAAAGAAATTGTTCTCGTTCGAGACGCCGCCGGACTATTCCAAAAGCCACTCCTCTCCTCTCCTTCGTCGGTTTAATTCTTAGATTGTGCTGAAAAAATAAATAATAATAATAATAACAATAATAATAATAATAAAAGGAATCATTAGGAAAATAGATAGCTTATTGGAAGTTTGGAACTTGCCATTGCCAATACCATGATTCTTCTATCTTACTCTTGATTAAATTTTGTTATTAATTCATCAATATCGTGAATAAATTACGTAGAATAAGAAAGAAAAAAAAAGAAAAAAACGTAGAATAATGGTGAACATAGTGTATTTTTTAAAAGATTTTAGAACATTTAAAGCAACAGATTTTTTTAATATTGATAGCAATGTAAAAGTTTATAACATTAGTGATAAGTCTCTAATTCAATCTGATATAGAGGGTTTTTTTGTCGCGCGTAAATATATTGTAGAGCGTAAATATATTGTAGGTTGTTGTGTGAGAGACGAAAAATTAGTAAGCAATATTAAATGTGTGATGTTATTTATTAAGAATTCTGAAATTTATAACATTCTCTAGCTTAGTGGTATTATTAGGATCAAACGTCTATATATTGCTTGATCGTATTAAAATGAGGCACACAATTAACATCTGTTTATTTCTTTATAATTTCGGCTTTAATTAGAAACATTCAGCTTAAACTTCAGTTCATTATAATATAACGTGCATCGGATCAAATCATAGCCACTTCAAGTCAAAAGCCGGGCTTTTGAGAGAGAGAGAAAGAGTGATCAGCAATTAAATGGTCCAATTCAAATGCTTGTGGAATTTGTCCAACTATTTTTACACTTCACCCGATCCAATGGCCCTGTTCAAGAAATGGTACCTCTCAATCTGCTTTAGTTATGGACAATAATCGTTCATAATTCTTACGTACCTCAATACATACATAGATTTCCAACATGACAACAACTACAGAATGGACGAATCCATACGCATAAATGATAATGAAATCGACAATGGGACAATAGAAAGTGCAAGGAAATTACAGGAGGTGCCTAACTCCAAGGAGATAAGTCTGCCACTCTTCTTTAAACTTGGCCCATTATTCAACTACTACTAAAAATCACTAGTACTTGCTAAAAACGTGCATTATCCTGGGTCCAGTCCAAATACTTCTAGAGAATATATTCTTGACGACAAAGTCATATGACTTGACTTCAGTATATTCTAACTATGACTCGTGTAAAATACAAAGGCAGCAACACTGAAAAGGGCCAGTAGGTTAATAGAGAGATTGGCATTCGTATTCCCCATCATCCAGCATAATATCCATATTAATATGTTTCTACTTTCATCTTCTGTTAATCATCTGCTACAACAGGTCCAAAAGCTTTCTGCATCCGCACTAGTACTACTCCTGATTACCATTTGCATATGGTGACCCCATAATTAGCCTGCAAACGAAAATTACATTACAGAATTGCCTGCGATTGTTGTTATATGTATCTAGAATATGAGACTCAACAAAGAAATTTCTCTATATGTTTATCTTCCTAATATAACAGAATCCTCGTCCAGTAAGTAATTGCCAAGAACCTATAACCTGCTTTATCAATTGATTGAACTATTATGTCAACTAACGATCTAATATGTTTCTCTTAGTACACATAGTATAATTTCAATTATAGCCAAAGATAAATTTTCAGAACCAGAAGTGGTCATCATTATCTATATATCTAGGCTAAAAGTGGATCATAATTGTGCTTGTACGTAGTCATTTATCAGCAACCTTGCTCGTCAAAAGGATCATGTGCAGCATTGTTGTTTATCGATTATGTGCAGCATTAATTGGTGTTTAATCTCATTCACTATGCCTGCATTATTGTTTCACCAGCCACCCGAAGCAATTGCCCACCGAAGAAATTGCATCTCATCATCACCGAACCTGCTTGATAATTGCATGAGCCCCACAATTTCCATTCACGCAGGATCTATAAATATTGATCTTTGATTACGATTTTGTAACAATGACCAATAGGTCTTTAATTGTTAGACCATCTTTCACAAAAGGGCATGTAAATGAGAATAAGAGGTTCAGCGCCTAAAACAGGCTCCTAATTCTTGGATTAGCATCATAATGGAATCGAAGGTGGCAACAAATAGCTTTGACACATGTTCCTTGAAAATCGCATTTCTTCTCCTGGCCTGGGAAGGGCTGTTAGTAGAATAAAGGTTAAGGAAAGACCCCAAAGTTCGAGCTAATTGGTCTTGGCTGATCGACGTATCACTTTCCCAAAATAAATCGAACTCCACAAAGCAAAAAGCTACTACTACAATATTCTCCTGTCTACGAATTAAAGATATCGAGTCACTTTATTTAGTTGACAATTTAGTTAGGTAGCAAAAATCAAGAAAATAAAAACGCAAAAATCACTTCAAATAGAATTCTTGTTTAAACAAGTCTCCGATTTTGAAGGATCCACTATAATAACAATAATAATAATAATAATAATAATAATAATACAAGAAAAAAGAAAAGGAGATGAAACCAACCTCTCCTTCCGCTTCTCCAAAAATCTCTTCAACGATCTGTTAGGCGCTAAGGGAAGATCTGATTTCCAACCTTCATTAGATTTAAAGAGTAAAATCCTGCTATTTCAATGATAAGAAAGAAAATATACTGTGGGAAATATAAGAGAATAGCACTACATACTTTCGTTTAAATTCCGGTCGTATTCATTTGGAGTGATACCGAAATTCATTGCCGACGTAGACTGCACATCTTTTAAACTCTCGTCGTCCTCGACAAGTTTCACACTTTTTATGCTTTCCTCTTCCCCGGCAAGTTCCAGAATATAGTCAGCCTATAAAAATATACTAAAACAACTATAATCAAATAAGCGAACACTTTCAGTTTCAGAACATATATACAGCCCGCTATTTTTCACTTGAGGTTAACGACGGTTTATATGGATCAACCAAAAAATTGACCTTGCATCGGGGAACCTCAAAAACTGCTACCGTTCCACTGTAGAAGATTGTCAAAGAAGCACAACTATCACCACAATCACAACCACAAGTAGTAGCAGTGATGGTAGTAGTAGCAGGCCTGAACAGTAGAAGAGTGGGAAAATTAGATGTAAATTCATGTACTACTAGGAAAAAAAAAAAGCCAGTGATGTAATTAATCGTAATATTACTAGATTACCCGTGGGTGGAGATGTAAAGAGGCAATAATGGAGGGACGAAACCATGATGCTCTCTTGGAGTAGAAGGAACCGAAAACGATGATATGGTCGTGGTGGGGGGCTTTGAAGCTGTAGTAGCGGATGAGCCCGAAGCAATCACAGCCTTGAGAACCTCAGGATTGATCTTAGATATCTCGCTTTGTATATCTATAAAATGCATCATCCCGTCAATCAGTTGCTTCTTATTATTATTATTATTATTATTTTTTTTTTTTAAATCTTAACTTATATATACAACTACAAAAGGGGGACTGAGGAAAACAAGAAGTTAACCACCAACCTCGGAAGCTTCTTCCTCGCTTGAAGAGTTTCTGAGCGTTAGGCATAGGCTTAGCAGCATCTACGATCTCTTTCTCCATGAGGAAGAAAACCAGTTCCTCTGCTGATCTTTACAACTTTAGTTTGCTGATGATACTCGTCAGTTTTATCTTTAATCTGTGAAAGACAAGCAAAGAAGATGTTGAATCAACAAAAGCTTCAAGGATTATTTATATATAAGAAATAAACTAACTACTTACTACTTACTACTCAGAGTCCCAGATTGGAAGTGGAGTTTTACTGCTATCATTTATAGCGGAATTATAGGATTAGAGTCTTAAAAAGTTATTAGATGATGCAGATGATGTGCGGTTCTAAAAACGTGGTATTACTATTTGAAGGCACGAGGAACATGAAGAATGTAAGGGCTCAGGGGTGCCAATCGACCTAAGTCAAGGGGCATCAGCTGTCAACCACGTTTCGTACAAAGACCATTTGTTCCAATCACCCCTCACTAAACCCCCTGCCCCCCCCCCCCCCCCCCGCCCCAGCCGGGGGTCCCCCCAAAAATAAAAATAAAAAAAAAACAAAAAAAAAGGACCCATTTAAGCTTACAATAACTGAACTTGGTCAATACACACACTTACTATTACAATGATGCAATTTTTCATGTGGACGTTAAATTTTGTAGTTACTTATTGAAACATATACTTGTATGTATACATACATCCAAATTTTTAGGGTACGTTTGATTCATAGATATAATGAGATAGAATAACTCATTCTCAAACTATGAATATTGGAATGAGGCATACTCAAATTAATAATCTCAGTTATCCAATGTTTGGTTAATATTGAATTTGATGAAATATTTTGAAAAACTTCAAACACGTATTCTAACTACATTTTTATCTCAAGTACACATTTAACAAGAAGAATCTTTAAAACCGATATAGTAATGTTTTTAAAAAACATCTCAAAAAATAGCCATCCAAATGCAACTTAAATGCCATTGTGTATTTTGTTGAGAATTATATTTTTTATTCATTTAATAAAATACTCAAAATTTATAATATTATTTTTATTTGGTAATAGTGGTGGTGCACGGCTATAGATGATCATGACGGTGCCCAGTGATAGATGGTGGTAGTAGCGTTACGTGGTAGTGATAGTGGCATTACCTAATATTGATGATGCTAGTCCTTAGTGGTGGCAGTGATGTGCAGTTGTTGTGATTGATAATAATTCAGGCAGTTGTAGTGCAATTTAGTGGTGGTGGTGGTGGACGCAGTAGTTATATGGGCAAATTAATCAACAATTTTGTTATCTAATCTAAGAGTTATTTTGAAATGATTAATATCACGTGCCCTGTGAGATTATGTTATTCTATGTATAAGGGATTAATTCGGTTAAATATGATGCGTAATACCACACTTCAAATACAACTAAACATTGGATGATATGTGATTAGTAATCAAATCCATGTCATTCCACAAACCAAACGCAGTGGTTAAAATACTTGGAGCAGTGACATGAGCTCCACCCTCACTCTCACACATGCACTTATTGTGTTTAACAAAGCTCCACATGGCGTTAATTGTCCTTTCTTTTACTTTTTAATACTTTTTTATTTTCACTATATTATTGTTGTAATATTCATAAATGATTTCATATAATTGATCAATTAACATTAATTTATTGTTTTAAAATAGTTTACTACTCAGCAATTAATCATTCGATTAATTTTATAAATTCACATCCAAAAGAAACATCAGTTCCAAAATCAGTCCATTCCTGAACGTCCTTACTCTTCATTGTAATCAAATTTGAATTTTCTATTAAACTTATAATCATTATTAGTACGTAAAGAAACATAATTCAATCTCTTTTATTGTAATAACGTGAAAAAACTTTACTCAGTTTGTAAGTATAATAATATTCTGTACATTACACTGACTAAAAGCTAGTTGTTTTTGTTTTGTGTGGAAATGAGGTGTCACAAGTTCCCGTTAAGACAAGTTGACACCCTTAATTTAAAAGGATAAAAATGGAGGGACAAGATTAAGCTAGCGAGACCATTTTTGAGAATAAAAAATAATATTATTTTGGTGTAAAAAGTAATTATATCACATTTCAATACAGTTACATCGTGATTAAGTAGAGTTGCACATTTGTTATGCACACTTTAATTTGTCTAAAAAATGACAAAGGCCTAACTTGCTAGGCTCTGGATATGTTTTGTGTCCAAGAGCATTATGAAATGAGGGGCGGGTTTTAAGATTCCAAAAATTATAGTTAAATACAACTTACGACTAAGATTGGAGAAATTTGGCAAACTAACTTCTGAACTTGATGATTCATATCAAAAGCCATGTATTTTATGTACTTGTCTTCAAAATGTATACTAGTATAATCTTATCTTATTTATTCCGATAAAGCAATAGCGATAAGATAATAAACACATCATGTATTTTATAGTTGGATAATTGAAGTGCATAATTTTTTTGTTTTTGTTTCTTTTAAGATAATTTAAAATTTTAATAATTTTTGAATAAGTAAACGATATTAATAAAAGATATAGTGTTCTAGGATTAATATATAAGAAAAATAACTATCAATGAATTTAATTACTCAAAAATTAACCGCATGATTATTATAGTGTTAATGATTAGATAAACGGTAAAATTCAGATTGTATTGTTTGTTTTAAAAGTGGTTTGAGGCGCAGACTCCCGATTCCCAACGGCGGGGGTTTGACATTTGGGTTAATAACAATTTGTCACCCTGAACTAATGGGGTAGTCACACTTTGTCCCCTTGAACTTTGAATATATACATTTCACCCCCCAAAGTGTCTTATTTGACTTTGACCCACTCATTTATAATTTTTTCTTCCAAACCTACCCTTGCCCACTCCTAAATTACTTTAGCTTTATGAATTTTTAGTGATCAACTTTTGACTATTTTATTATTAATTTATTTCAACCTTGTTATATATTCTCCACATCTTATAGAAAAAATAAATCGATATCTCTATCCAAATTAACAAGAACAAATATATGAATCGTTCTAAAATGTAAAAAGTAAATTTAGCAAAATAAAATAAAATGATATATCTTTCCAAATCAATAAGAACAATTATATAAATTGCTCCAAAATGTCAAAAATAAATATATATTTGCCATGATATTTTTACCATTACTATTTTCGAAAAGAATATGTTCTTCAAAAAAAAAAACACAAAATAAAAGGTTTTACATGGCAATAAAATATTTCAAAAGCAACATGTTTTCCCTGCTACAATATACACAAAACTGTAACAATCTATTAAATTGCAGTATAAAATAAAAGCATTAAACAACAAAAAGTGCAGTCTAAATTTGTTGATTTAGATAGAAATATCGTTTTATCATTTTTGCATGATTTATTTTTTATATTTTGGAACGATTTATATATTTCTTGTTGATTTTGATAGAGATATCGATTTATCTTTTATATTCTATAAGATGCAGGAAATATATAGTAGGGTTGAAAAAATTAATAGAATAGTAAAAAATTGACCACTAAAAATTCATAAAGTTAAGGTCTAGCAAAAATAAAATAAAATGATATATCTTTCCAAATCAATAAGAACAAATATATAAATTGCTCCAAAATGTCAAATAAATATGTATTTGCCATGATATTTTTACCATTACTATTTTCGAAAAGAATATGTTCTTCCCAACAAAAACACAAACTAGAAGGTTTTACATAACAATAAAATATTCCAAAAGCAACATGTTTTCCCTGCTACAATATACACAAGACTGTAACAATCTATTAAATTGCAGTCTAAAATAAAAGCATTAAACAATAAAAAGTGCAGTCTAAATTTGTTGATTTAGATAGAAATATCGTTTTATCATTTTTGCATGATTTATTTTCTATATTTTGGAACGATTCATATATTTCTTGTTGATTTGGATAGAGATATCGATTTATCTTTTCTATTCTACAAGATGCAGGAAATATATAGTAGGGTTAAAAAAATTAATGGAATAGTCAAAAGTTGACCACTAAAATTCATAAAGTTAAGGTTAGTTTAGGAGTGGGCAAGGATAGTTTTGGAAGAAAAAATTGTAAATTAGTGGGTCAAAGTCAAATAGTACACTTTGGAGGGTGAAATGTATATATTCGAAATTCAGGGGGGCAAAGTGTGACTACCCCATAAGTTCAGGGGGCAAACTGTTATTAACCCTTTGACATTTTGAGGGGGGAATTGAAGAGGAGTGAACGTCGACCAAATCGACCATTTTGAGGCGCAGACTCCCGATTCCCAACGGCGGGGGTTTGACATTTTGAGGGGGGAATTGAAGAGGAGTGAACGTAGACCAAATCGACCATTTTGACCACTGACCGTCTTCTCCGAATCAGCCTTCAGGCATTCATCATAGGCCCCTAGCTTCCCTTCTTTCCATCAAACTAATACCACTACTCTCTTTTCCTTTCACACATTCTTTCTTTGTCAATCTAAAATATCGGTGTTTTTTGTAGGTGGATTTTTTTTTCCAAGATCGTTCTTTAACAACTCTTCCTATCATCTTCTAGTTTAAAGAAGAAGTTCAAAAAAAAAAAAAAAAAAAAGGGCAGGAAAACGAAGGACGATGAAGACGTCGCTTAAGAGGCTGCGAGGAGCGCTTAGACACGAAAGAAAAGGGCATGGGCTCCAAAAGATACGAGCCCAACTCGATGAGTTGCATCAGGCTTCTCAGGTTATACTCTCTCTGATTTTAAATTTCTTTTTTATTTTTTTTTTTCTGGGATTCATCGTCCCTTTTTCTGATTTTTATGAATTACCTGCGTCCCGGGTTATCATTCGTGAGAAAAATGAGAAATTTTGGAAAAATCACATTTTTATTTTCGTTTAGTTTTTAGCGAATGCACTTTCTTTTGAGCATCGTAAACTTTAAATTTCAAGTAGAATATGAAGATCTTAGGTGTTTAATGTGTGCTTAAGATTCAAGCTTTTGTTGCTTTGGTTTCTGTGTCCTATTTGCCTATTAAAATTCATCTGGGACAAGCTATCTCTAGTAATGGTGCATCAAGAATTACGGCAAATAATTACTGTGATGTTGGGAAACTACCAATTCCATTGCTGCCAAGTCCAAGTAATACTTTGCATTGTTTGTGGTGTAGCTTGGCTGTGCCGCCCATGTCTATGGTCACAGAGGTGCAGCTCTGGTTTCTCCTATAGAAGTAATTGGATTTTTGACATGGAATTAGACCATTTCTGCTTTAATTGCTTTTTCCTAGTTTTCAGAAAGTGGTGCTATTAAAGATGGTTGAGACGCATTGCATCCAAGATTCATTAAAGATTAGACTTTAAAAAGGAAATTTGACACATTTGTCTTTGATAACATCCTTCCTTCTCGAGCTTAATGTAATTAGTAGTTTGCATCATTAGTAAAGGAGTAGAGGATATTGATAGATATTTTGCAACAGCTACTGTATTTGTACACTAGCATAAGATCTTTAGGAGTCGGAGCCAAAATTGAGTTTGAAGTGGTGGACCTGATGCTAATTGTGGTGAGTGGTAGACTAATAATAATTTTGCTATTTGCACTTGGTGCAACGCAGTTAACAGTATTCCTGGCAAACTGTTAAAATAAGACATAGTATTGATTATAAGGATGGCAAAGTTATAACTGGAGGAAATGTTATCTATGACATGATCTTTATCTTTGTTGCGGGGTGCAGAGTTTTATTCTTTTAGTCTCTGAGAATCTGTGTTTTATAATTTTATCCTCTTCAGGACATGAAGGACACGAGAGACTGTTATGAAAGATTACTTTCAGCTGCAGCTGCTACTGCAAACAGTGTTTATGGTAACTTCTTGGCGTTTCTTTATCAAGTATACAACTTATTTGGGTGCATTAATACTTGTAGTCTGACTGTATTTCTTTTCCTATATCACAAGGATCTTCTATGCTCAAACTCTTCCTAATGGCATTTGAAGTGGAATTGTGGAAATATTATGGAAAGGAAAAAATGTCACATGTATGTTGAAAAGTCTTCAGCTGATTTTTATCTCAAGAGTTCTGTATAATTGTGTGAAGACTTAGTCTAAATCAACGAGCAAATAAGTTAATCTAGATCCTAACTTAATGTCGGTGTTCCTGCTGCCACATGGTCTGAGAGTTTAAATCTCATCTTATCTTTCTTAGAATTTTGTTGCTTGTCTCTTCATTCAGCCATGCTGTTGAAGAATCCTGTAAAATTTGTCCTGATCCATATTCATCTCACCAGAAAATAAAGGTAGTACATTCCAATTTAGTCCAGGGATTCCTGGCTTTTTACCACATACCTTGATAGTTTAAGTCTCATCTTAGCTTTGGTAATGGTGTGTTGTTTATCTCTTTATTCTTCATTTTCTACTATCTGTCTTTTCTCACAGATTGTGTCATAGTGCAACTTTCACTAATCAAGTCCATCATATTTCAGAATTTTCAGAATCACTAGGGGAAATGGGTGATTGTCTTCTTGAGAAAACTGCTTTGACCGACGACGAGGAAAGTGGTATGCAAATGTTCTTTCATGTGTTTCTTTTGCGAGAATAACTCCAAATTTCTCAAGAGTGAAGTTTGAAATTGGCCGTTATTTTTTCTCTTTAAGATCATAATAGATGTTTTCGGATACCTTAACAAGTCATAGCGCTGGAGTTTAAGGTGCAACGATCCTTAGCATGGCCTTCTAGCAAAATAATTTGGACTGATTTAATTAAATTAGTACAAGGAGTTGGAAATCATGTAGTATTGACCTATTTCTTTTTAACGTCTCAAACACATTATTAGATTAGGTTAGGATCAGGAGTTTGTTTTGTCTTTGATTTTTTTTTTTTTAATCATTACAGCAGTAAATGGTGTTAAAAGGAGTGATAATGTGCTTTGGAGGACACTGCTAGAAATATGGGTGTGGTGGTTTTCATCTGATTAAACTTCCTAGAGGCTTAATTTTTTATACATTATTGAGTCTTGACCTCTTAACTGGTGGGACTGGGACGTGCAAGGTAATGAAAATGAACGTCAGCCCTTGGAGTACCTAAAAAACAGAAACTGCTAACTATATCGTTCCTGGTCACACATGTAAAGTCTGAAAATGATTGACAATGTTTCATTTTGTATCACATTTCCTGCATCTTTTCCCCTACAGAGTATGATACCGTGGTATGCTCATGTCAAGATGTCAATCTGTTAATAAAGATCAATTTCAGAACCTGTGAGGTATGATTGTTACTGTTTTCATTCCTAATGAAATAAAAATTGTCTGTTATTCTGCAGGTAAAGTCCTGCTCATGCTGGGAAAGGTGCAGCTAGAGCTTCAGAAACTCGTTGATAGCTATGTAAGTACTTGAGTTTATGTTGGTATCACATTTGTATCTTACCATGGACACATACTCAGGAGTTATTATATTCTGTATGTCAGCGATCCCATATTTTTCAGACGATAACAATCCCGTCAGAGTCCCTGCTTAATGAACTCTGCATAGTTGAGGTTGGTAGTGCAATCACTGTTCTGTTTAATGTCATCGGCAGTTGGTGATGTAACTTCCTGGCTCCATGCATACAGTTGAATTATATCCCTGTCCCGGTCCCTGTAATGTATGATGTACATTTATAATTCTAGTGCGACATGTGATCCTTTTGTTCTCAGTTTTTGTTGCTTTTGAGCTACGTTTGCAAAACATTTTTCAACTTAGGTCATCATGGAATTGGTTCTCCACTTGAGAATACATGCCATACAGCTTTTATGATTATGTTCCCTATGTTGGAATTATACATCTGCATGGAGATGCAGGAGAGAGAGGGATGCCCAGAACGCATTTGTTTATTTTTATTAAAAAGAAATGCCTAGAGTGCATTTCTTTTCCAGGAATTTTGCATTTTTCTTTAGTTTTTGGAGAAAGTGGGCATGTTGGTTCTCTCTCTCTCTCTCTCTTAAATTTTCCTTCCCACCAGGGGAGGTGGAGGGAAGCTTGGTTGCTTATTATTTCTCTGAATGCAGCAGGCATCTTACTAGGTTACCTTTTCTGTTGTGATCTGTTACTTTGTTGTTTTACTGTCTTTCCAGATCACCTGATTTTATAAGTAGGCTTGATCAAGAGATGGATTGCAAGTTGTATAAGTACTTGTCCATATGGCACATTTTTTTTTTCCAATGGTAATGTGCTGATAGTGGGTGTAATAATAACTTGGGACTTGTTATTGCATTTATTGGTTGCCTGGACTTATTTTATGTGTTTGGCTTTTCCATTTTTTACTGCATCGACATTTGATGATGTCTACTTCTCTGCAGGAGATGAAGAGACGATGTGATGAGAAAAGGTTCAATTTGGTGTATACATTTATTACTTGTACCATACACCTTGACTAAGCGTTTCTTATTTTGGGTTGGGTCTTCTGATATTCAGAGAAATATATGATGACCTCATAAAAATATCCAGAGAGAAAGGGAGGTTAAGAAGTAGCAAGGGTGAGTGTTTTTCTTCTCATCAACTGCAAGTAGCTCACGATGAGTATGATGAGGAGGCAAATGCTTTTGTTTTCCGAATGAAATCTCTGAGGCAAGGACAATCCCGCAGTCTTCTGACGCAGGCAGCTCGACACCACGCTGCACAGGTTTTGTTCTTTTAGATTTATAGCCTAGATTTTATATTGGAAGATTATTAACATGTCCTGATTATTTCTTTAAAACAGTTGGTTTTTTTAAGAAAGGCTCTCAAATCTCTTGAGGCAATTGAGCCACATGTCAAGCTAGTTGCTGAAGAGAAACATATTGACTACCAATTTCGTGGACTTGAAGATGATGATGGAGATGATGATTATGATGGCTATGATGATGATGATGATGATGATGATGATGATGATGACGATGCTGAAGGTGGCTCTGAATCTCAGGATGATAGTGAGTTGAGTTTTGACCACGGGCAAAATAACCAGGGGCAAGATGTTGATGCATCAAGAGCGTCAATGGAGGTAATATTCAGTGAACTGAAATTATACCGGCCAACCTTTGATTACTGTTCTCTGGTAGTTCCCGATAACGAATGACGATAATTAGGAAATTCAAGATCTTGTAATGTAATTATGGCTCAGGACCTGTGCAAGTTCATGGCTTGAATGACTGTCCTTTGCCAATTCTTAGCTTGAGAGGTAGAGTCTATACTGAGCAAACTCAATTTCCATCTGAAAAGATGACACCCAAGCCTAGGAAAACCAACACTACGGTCTTAATGTTGGGTTCATTGCATGCTTCATAAGGATAAAAAGCTATACAAAAACATTTATAGGCTTTCAGAGAGTGAGAGGAGCAGGGTTGGGTGGGTTTTTTTTTTTTCATGTTTAATTGCAGAGTGGTTAGTGAAGGTACGATTGTCGAATGTCTATTAATTTTTGTTGTAGTATCATTTTTTTTGTTGTCTTGAAAATAAGAGGATAAAAGCACTCGCGTTTAGCCTTGGAATCAACCAACTATACTTTTTTGGGGCACTCCATTTAGCCAATTTTGATTTTCCATCATGCATTGAATTCCTTGAAGAAGCGTCTTTGAAGAGTTTGTTAACTGTCCTAATTAGAAAGTATTAGGTATTTCCTGGTTTATACTAAATGTATAAATATCAAGCATGGCTGGATGGTTTTAACTTACACCTCTAGCAGATTGTCCTGCTCTGCCCAGTAGAAGTTTCTAGATTCTCAATCTTGTATGCTGAAGTATCTTGTTTGGGCATTCTCGGTCAGTTAAACTTTCTTATAACAAGCTAAAGAACATGATGCATTTCCATCATTTTCATTTGTAGGCCTCAATCAGATCGCTTAAAATTACTAGAGCATTGGCATTGCTACAATGTGAGAATTCTGTGATTAATACCTGCCTGAGACGTAAAAATGTGAAGAACACTAGCTTAGTTTGCAGACAAATATGAGGAGAGAGGATGCACTAGATGCTGCTCTGAGTAATTTTATGTGCTGGACAACTTTCCTAAAACATAAAAATCAGTTTGATGGGAATTATATTTATTCAATACTTTCAAATAGTATATTCAAAATCATGAAATAACCACTGAATTATAAAATGTTTTCTGCAGTTGGATGATGTGGATGTCACATTGCCTCAAGTTACAAATATGGTTGCAGTCACGGTAAATTCCATGTCCTTTGTTGCTTCATCTACTTGCCATCTTTACCATCAGAGTTTCAATTTTAAGAAAGAAAAGAAACTTAAAGTTATATTATCATTGCATCCTTGTTCTTACCCAAGCCCCCACCATCATTCCAGTGGACTCCCCATCCCAGGCTGCATGGATTTCCTTGTGCCGTCTTGATTCTAGGACAGTACATGTAGATTTCTTGCTTAGTTTCTCTTCCTTTTATGCAGTATGATCATAGTTTCATTAATTTGGTTCACTTTCTGTTTCTGGATGGAGTTCTTGCTGTCTAACTTTGCATATCCCTTGATCAAGAAGCAGGACATTCAATTTACTTTATATTGCTCTTCCATATGCATTTCAGTCTTGACTTGGAGTCACCAAGATTAATACCTCTTCCATGTGTATATTTAGGAAAATCTAAAAAGAAGTCCGCGTGCAAATTCTTTTACATTCCGCAAAGAGGTTGAGACAAGCAGCAAATCAGGGCCTCTGTTTTCTGAGAAGAAATTTAGTGCTGCTGAGCGACTTGCACAAATGCGACATTCGCCATCACAGAGGTTCAACTCTTATGTGCTGCCCACACCACAAGAGGCAAAGGATCCATCTTTCGGAAAGTCTGATGCTGAAGTTCCTCAGGCAAGACGAGTTAGCCTGAGTAACATTCCACTTAATTTGTGGCATTCATCTCCTTTAAAGCAGAACAAATATGAGACGATTGTAGCTCATTTGTCTGGACCTATAAGGTTAAACACAGAGTCAGTACTTAAAGAGAGCAATGATAATACAAAATCCAGTCGAGTACCCCCTCATAAAACAGGTCTCTCTCCACCATCGCTTGACATACATAGGTCTGACAATAAAAAAGCCAAAAGACAGGCATTCTCTGGTCCACTGACAGGCAAGCTGTGGACAAACAAGCTCATAATTTCTGCCAGTGATCCTATAGCCTCAAATGGGTACCCTCGGCCATTTTCTGGGCCTCTTTTGCGCACCCCTGTGCCTCCGCTGTCTTCAGCCTCTAAATTATCTTCGCGTGTTTCTCCTACTTTCGCGTCATCACCTAAAATAAATGAGCTTCATGAACTTCCTAGGCCACCAGCTCATTCGTCTAGACCTCCAAATCGTATTGCTCATTCAGGGCCATTGATCTCTAAAGGTCAAGTTCTTTCTGCTACAAACAGTATGGTGGTACCTACTGCAATATCTACACTTCCAATGCCGCCGAAGATTATTTCTCGTAGTTATTCCATTCCATCCAGAGGTTATTCCATTCCATCCAGAGGTCAAATAGAGGCAACATTGCATGCATCCAAGCCACTGGAAACTCCAGACAATTTGAAGAATGCTGAAGATATAGCCTCACCGCCACTAACGCCAATTGCCATATCAAACAACCAGCCAGTATCTCCCGTTTCCTAGGTTATTCTAGCCAAACAGAAGGTAATTGAGAACCTTGTTTGTTGTTCTCTAGATATTGAAGAAAATGAAATCATTTGAAGAGTATTTGTTGTTTTAAAGGCATTGCACAAGTATGAAACTTGGTCAGAGGTGCTAAACCAGGGTTCAATTGTTTGAAAAGAAGCTTTTGGCTGGTGATGATACCGACCCCGGATATCTGTTTTATGATATGATAGACATGTCTCTTTGTTAGTGTCTAATGTGTTTGTCTAGTCTGTCCTTGCTTATCTTTTCCATGTAATACGAGCTTCCCTTAACATTGAGCAGTCCTTAGAACTCTGGGATTATCTCAATTCTATGGCAGCTGCTTGATACAGGAAAAGAAAATGATCTGAATCTATAGTAGAATTGTGTAACATATGACCTAGCTTGTTAGATATGCACATGCACAGTTAATTGATGGACTGTTTTTGAGGAAAGAATTTAAGGCTTTACTTCCAGCAAGTTGTGAAGTAAAGATTAGTCAGAGCTGTTGATGTGATGAAAACAACTGATTAGCCAAGATATTTGTGGAATTAGGTCTTAAAGTATTTATTTGAAATTTTGAGAAGCAGAGGCAAAGGATACTGTGTATTTTACATTGATTATTTGCATGAACTACTATTATTATCTGATGTTGATAATTTATGATTAAACAACTTATTAATATGTGTTATGGGCCATGCAACATTTTGTTATTTTATCTAGTGTATTGGAATTTAGTAAAATGCTTTTCGTGCTTAGACTTCATCATCTCATAATTGGTGGTCTCTATGTTTTTGTTTGTAAAATCATTGCAGATAGTGATGACTTCAACGATCACTTGTCAATGAGAATTTTTAAAGAGGTTAACAAATAAATAGCATAAAATTTGACATGTTTTTGGTATATTGAGTAGTTTAATAAGTATTGAGTAGGTTAACAAATATGGACCTTAGCTAGTGAAGCAGTTGGGATTTGGGCTTAAATTAGCTATTTGAAAAATTGAAGACGTGTCTGCTTGATGTGAAGGTGGATGATCTCAGTCATTCGAGTATCCACTGTCTTTTTAAAATGCTGCGCTGTCCACTTCATTGGAGCTTGTGCATTGTGCAATTTGTCTTCATGCATATCTGGAGTGAAGGGGTGCAATTTTTTTCTTTTCCCCCCTTCAAATCATGTATTGATTTGTAACTGTCCCAATGTGAATGTTTGTACAGGAAAGATTGAAGAGTTAGTACAATGTGAAGCTGGTTGGGATTGAAACCTTTCTTCTACTTTGGAGTACGAGGGAGGAGGCGGCCATGTTTTGTATTGAACAGGTATTGAAATGTGGAAAATGTAAATATACTTCTTGTCTATTCTTCGCCCCTTTTTGACAATGTTTAGTTACTCCTTAGACTGGGCCCCATGTGCACAACATTATCATCTTTTCTTCTTCATCTAAGTAATTTTGTATCATTATAAACTATTGCGAATAAATTCCATAGTACTTATTTTTCTGTATCTGTATGATATTTCTGGATCATTTCTTGTTACTAGCTCTATACCTGACGCAGCACGAAAACTTGGTAGGCTAGACAGATTTCTGTAACAGGTTTGGACTTGAATTTCACCACAGTTAATGCAGTAAACTTGTAGTAAATTTCAGAAAATATGTGGATAGGATAAGAAATCAAATTAGTAACGCTAGGAATCACTCCTAGGATCCTTTAGGCATCACACCCAAAGTCAGGTTGCATCACACAAACCAAGAAGAAGACTTAAGTCTGCAGGAAATTTTATTACGTAAAAATCTGCTTCTCTTGATAGAGAAGTATGATACTTATGAACATCTAAGACACAATTTGACTCCAACTCTAATTAAGACTCTTAACTAAAATAGAATTCTACTAGAAAGCTAAGCTCCCTTATTCCCCAAGACAACTAAAATACTAATTATTAAAACTAATTACCAAACAGAAAATTCCCATAAACGTAAAATTCCTGCGAACCCCTAAAATTACTAAAATACCCCTGATGAGGAAAATCAGAAAATAGACTGTCTAGACCCAAGCCAACTCCCAAGTAGGTTCCTTGTCATCAAGAGTATGCCAAATCAAAGCTTGGGCATTAGAAGCATCCTTGCCACGCCTTTTATAAACCTTAGGTGATTGTTGCAACTTGTCTCTATCATCTCTCCCCGGCTTGAGAAAACTCGACCCCGACGAGTTAATAGTTTGATACTTCTCATAGAAATCTGGATCTAACTTCTGAAATTCAGCTTCTGTAATCCACGTGCAATCTGAACGTGGTCTCCCCGTCCAATGAATAAGATATTTCTGGTAGCCGCCACCTCTAGTTGACACAATTTGGTGGTCAAGAACATCTTGAATTCTTTCAAGCAAGCGTGCAGCAGGTGGAAGAGCAGCCTTAGCTGTCCTATCTGCTGAATCATCAAGATGACCCTTGTAAGCAGTCAAATCTTCAACATTAAACACATTGCTAATCCCCATTTCTTCAGGTAACTCAAGAACATAAGCATTGGAGCTGATTTTCTTGAGAATCTTGAAAGGGCCTGCACTTCTTGAATGTAGCTTCTTGTAGATACCCTTAGGATACCTCTCTGGCCGAATGCGAACCATAACTTCATCCCCTTCTTCAAACTCTACAAATCTCCTCTTCAAATCTGCATGGTTCTTATACTTTTCATTGCTGACAGCAATTCGGCGCCGAACTTCATCATGTATGTCCAGAATATGCTTAGAAAAAGCCTCAGCTTCAGCACTTGGACGAGCAGTAGTTGGTAATGGAAGCAAATCAATTGGTTTGCGGGGATTAAGTCCCATTACAGCCTCAAAAGGACTATAATCAGTTGATCTATTCACTGAACTGTTGTAAGCAAATTCAGCCATAGGTAGAATTTGATCCCAAGTAGAAACATGGTCACCAACCAAACACCGAAGTAGATCTCCAAGGCTACGATTAACAACTTCTGTCTGACCATCAGTTTGTGGATGGAAAGAAGAAGAAAATTTGAGCTTTGTATGCAGCATCTTCCACAAAGTCCGCCAAAAATAACTCATAAATTTCACATCCCTGTCTGAAACAATAGTCATAGGCAGCCCATGAAGTCGAACCACTTCCTTAAAAAATATTTTGGCAATATGGACAGCATCCGAAGTCTTGGCACATGGAAGAAAATGAGCCATTTTTGAAAATCTGTCCACGACCACAAGTATAGAGTCATAGCTTCTCAAAGTTCTTGGCAGCCCAAGGACAAAATCCATGCTCAAGTCTTGCCATGGTTCATGTGGGATGGGCAGTGGCATGTAAAGACCAGTGTTTTTCTTCTGCCCCTTTGCCAGTTGACAAATTCTGCATCTAGCAATTGTCTTGCCCACATCACGTCTTATACTTGGCCAGTAGAAACGGTCTTGCACCAAAGCAATAGTCTTATCACGCCCAAAGTGTCCAGCAGCACCTCCGCTATGTAATTCCCAGATTAACTCCTCCCTTAGGGAAGTATTAGGAACACAAAGTAGAGTTCCCTTGAAAAGATAGCCATCATGGATTGAAAAACTAGCATGATCAGCCTGTTTTCCAGCCATTAAATCCTCATATATGGTCGTGAAATCTCTGCAACTAGGATAATCTTGCTTGAGTGAGTCAAACCCAATCACTTGAACAGCCATAGAATTAAGAAGATGGTGCACACGGCTAAGTGCATCAGCCACTCTATTCTCAGTTCCCGCCTTATGTTTGATAACAAAATTATATTGCTGCAAGAATGAAGCCCATTTGCCATGCCGATAACTTAACTTCTTTTGAGAGTTTATATACTTAAGAGCCTCATGATCAGAATATAGCACAAACTCCTTATAAACAAGATAATGATGCCAATGGCGAATAGATTGAATAACAGCGTAGAATTCCTTGTCATAAGTAGAATACTTCTGCTTTGCCTCATTCAACTTTTCACTAAAATAAGCAATAGGATGACCTTCCTGACTAAGAACTCCACCAATCCCAACATGAGAAGCATCACAAGCGATCTCAAATACCTTAGAAAAATCTGGCAGCCTAAGCACTGGAGCTTGAGTCATTTGTTTCTTCACTTCTTCAAAAGCCTTAGCAGTAGCTTTTGTCCACTGAAATTGTTCCTTCTTCATACAATCAGTAATGGGAGCCATAATAGAGCTGAACCCTTTGATGAATCGCCTATAAAATGAAGCTAGGCCATGGAAACTTCGAACCCCCTTCACAGTAGTAGGGACCGGCCAGTCTATAATTGCTTTCACCTTGTCTGGATCAGCAGCTATTCCTTCATTTGAGACAACAAAGCCTAAAAACACGACACTAGAAGCCATAAAAGTACACTTCTTCAAATTGATGTAGAGCTTTTCTTGACGAAGAACTGTCATTACTTGTTGAAGATGATTAATATGCTCCTCTTCATTCTTGCTGTAAATTAAAATATCATCAAAGTAAACAACCAGAAAACGGCCAATAAAGGGCTGAAATACCTGTGTCATAACCCTCATAAAGGTGCTCGGAGCATTAGAGAGGCCAAAAGGCATCACTAGCCACTCGTAGAGACCATCCTTTGTCTTGAAAGCTGTTTTCCACTCGTCTCCAGGACGTATCCTAATCTGATAGTACCCCTTTCTCAAGTCAATCTTAGTGTAAATAGTTGAACCAGCCATCATATCAATCATATCATCAAGCCTAGGTATGGGAAACCTGTACTTGATTGTTATCTTGTTAATCGCCCGGCTATCTACACACATCCTCCATGTTCCGTCTTTCTTTGGTGTCAATAAAGCCGGCACTGCACAAGGACTTAGGCTGACTTGAATCAGTCCTTTGTCCAAGAGTTCATCCACTTGTCTCTTAAGTTCAGCAGATTCACTCGGATTCATGCGATAGGCAGGTAAGTTAGGGAGTTGCGAACCTGGAATGAGATCTATTGCATGCTGGATATCACGCATAGGTGGTAGTCCATGTGGTAAATCCTCTGGCGCTATATCAGAAAAATCGGACAGCAACTTGACAATTTCTGGAGGCATTTCTTCAGAGTTGGCAGCTGCTGAAATTTTCACCTCACGGACTAGTAAAATGATAATTACTTCTTGCTCCTTGCTGTCCCTTTCAAACTGCTTCTTGCTCAAAATTTGAAGAGGTTTCTTCTTCATCTCGTTCACTTCCTTGGTCTTTGAACCCTCTCGCTTGGTTGGTTTCTGCTCTTGAAACCTTTTCATGATTTCAGCACTCATAGGTTTTAGGACAATTTGCTGTTCATTGAACCTGAATGAATAAGTATTCAACTTCCCATTATGATTCACATCTCGATCATAAAGCCAAGGCCGACCAAGAAGTATGTGTGAAACTGTCATTGGGATGACATCACACCAGATAGAGTCACTATACGGTCCTTGTTTAATTGATACTAAACAGCGCCTGGTGACTGGAATTGAGCTACTATTGATCCAAGCAACCTTATAAGGTTCAGGATGAGGCTCTGTAGGCAACTTCAATCGCTGCACTGTAGACTCCGAGACCACGTTCATGCTGCTGCCTCCGTCAATAATCAGCTTTCTAGTCTCTTGTCCACAACAAACTAAGATCTGAAAAATTGAAGTTCTTCGCCAATCTTCATTCTGTGACTTCGGTGCACTAAGGATACGCCTCACAACAGAAAGATAAGACGTGTCTTCCTCATCCTCTTCCAAGTCATCGACATTGAGCTGTGCCATCTCATTAAAATAATCAATATCTTCATCCTCATTGACTTCTGGATTTTCCATACCTCCGGAATCTGCATCGATGTGCAGATTTCTCTTGTTTGGACACTCCCATGCCATATGTCCCCTCACACCGCACTTGAAACACACATCTTTGTTGTTCTTATTTCGTTCATCAACCACGGCAGCCTTGGTTTTAGTCTCTGCAGGCTTGGAAGATGCCTGAATCGCTGCTGGTTTGTACGGTTTCCCGTTGACAGCAAATCTTCTGGAAGCTGTCTCCCCGCCTTGAGTGTTAAATCTCTTAATAAGTGGCTGCCGCAGGCTCTTTTCAAACTTAAGAGCTGCCCGGAATGCATCATCAACATTGTAGATGTCTCGTCCCATCAACTCTTTGCGAATTTCAGCTCTCAAGCCCAACTTAAATCTGGATAAAGCTTGTGCTGGACTTTCAGATCCTCCGCAGCGAATTTTCAGCTCTTCGAACTTGTTCATATACTCAGCAACTGTCATCCCTCCTTGCCTTAGACTGTTCATATCATCAAAGAGATCAGATTCATAATGTAGAGGCAAGTACTTCCTCTTTAAACGCAGCTTCATTTCTTCCCACGTCAAGTCTAATTGTCCAGCAAGTCGAAGATCATGCTCGACTCCTGTCCACCAAACTTGAGCTTGTCCGACAAGTTTCATGATAGTAAACTTTACTTTCCTCTCATCAGTCATGTCATACCAATCGAAATAACGTTCCAAAGTTGCAAGCCAATCAGAAAAAAATTTAGGATCAATCCTTCCATCGAAATCAGGAATGTCAACTCTTACCTTTTTCGTGATGTCTCCAGCCAAATCATAAGAATCTTGTCTTCCTTGCCTTGCTGATTGGACAATCTCATCAGCCATGTCAAGAAGAGAGGCTCGTGGTCTTCCAAAAGATTGATTTGGTCTGTTTTCACCTCGACCAGATTGGTTTCCAGTTGTTTCCTCAGGCTTTTCGGGATGTTCTGGTTCTTTTCCATTGGTTTTGACTCCAGATTCCGGACTCTCCGTTGCCTCTAGATTCATGAATCGCTTGCTGTTGATGATCAGAATTTTCATCGAAAACTCTATCTTCTAACACAGCAACTCTCTCCAAGAGAAGATTAATGATATTATCTCGTTCCTTGTCTGTATATCGGCCTCTAAAATTCAACCCACTTCTTGTCGTCATGGGAAAGGCCTCGCTCTGATACCAAAATTGACGCAGCACGAAAACTTGGTAGGCTAGACAGATTTCTCTAACAGGTTTGGACTTGAATTTCACCACAGTTAATGCAGTAAACTTGTAGTAAATTTCAGAAAATATGTGGATAGGATAAGAAATCAAATTAGTAACGCTAGGAATCACTCCTAGGATCCTTTAGGCATCACACCCAAAGTCAGGTTGCATCACACAAACCAAGAAGAAGACTTAAGTCTGCAGGAAATTTTATTACGTAAAAATCTGCTTCTCTTGATAGAGAAGTATGATACTTATGAACATCTAAGACACAATTTGACTCCAACTCTAATTAAGACTCTTAACTAAAATAGAATTCTACTAGAAAGCTAAGCTCCCTTATTCCCCAAGACAACTAAAATACTAATTATTAAAACTAATTACCAAACAGAAAATTCCCATAAACGTAAAATTCCTGCGAACCCCTAAAATTACTAAAATACCCCTGATGAGGAAAATCAGAAAATAGACTGTCTAGACCCAAGCCAACTCCCAAGTAGGTTCCTTGTCATCAAGAGTATGCCAAATCAAAGCTTGGGCATTAGAAGCATCCTTGCCACGCCTCTTATAAACCTTAGGTGATTGTTGCAACTTGTCTCTATCAATACCTGATTTGGAAAATTTGTGATTTTGTTACGGTGGACTTGAATATGACGACCGGCAGTTTTCTGATAATTAAGAATTGAGGCATAGCAAGGAAAGTTAGATCAAAACCTGGGGTCTTTATAATGAGCTTATCCCGAGGAATGCTATGAAAGCTAATACCAATCAATTGGGGGATATCTGAATTTGTTGGTGTTAAGTTAAAATTAACAGGTGATTCCACTATTGGGTCAGCTTATACTCAATGCTGGTGGGGATAGATTATCATGAGATTTAGGATAGAGATTTGATCAATGTTCCATAAAATTTTTGGAAGGCTTTTTATACTAGCCCTTATGGTCAAAAGAAACATGGAGTCCAATGTACTTCACAAATATATGACTTTGGTTGTGTAATAGACAGAATCCATAATCTTGGAAAGAACTTAGTCGCATGCAGTGCCCGTAATCTTGGGAAGAAAAACAGGCACTAGCAGTAACATGCAGTTGCACGAGCAGACAACATTAGTACTTTAAATGTTTCCTTTTAAATTTCTTTTACATGCAGTGCAAGTGCTGATAAAGGATGACATGTATCACAATTTACTCCTATACACATATTTCATTGATAAAAACTTCCAGTTTTTAGCTATGTGGTACTGGTCCTGTGTATTATTTGTGTCAAAGAAATCAATTGGATGCACTTGACTACTATTGTACACTTGTGGAACCTCAAGAACTGAACTGCGTACTTCTTTCTCGATTTTACAGAATTTGATCAGAATTTTTTATTAACTCTAATGATCAATTTATCAATTTGCACGTGGAGATAACGGTGGGAAAGTATTAACAATATTAGAAAAAGGAGTGGTCTAGTTTTGTTTCGGTCACAGTACTAAAGAGGCATTGCAGTCAATTTGTTCGTTAACACTGGGGCCTCAAATTCTCCTCTTCACCAAGCACCAAAAAAAAAAAAAAAAAAAAAAAAAATCCCTAACGTGTATGTAATTCGTATCGCAAAGTTAAACTGCTTTAATTCGAAGTTGTTTATCAATTGTAAGCTGCATTCCTAAGCATCTTACATACATCCTTTGCCAGTGAAACATGGCCATGGATTCCATTCTCTCTTTTTTCTGAAGTAGGATAACATTAGAATATTCATAACTGCCATGTGGCAGGATGTGTGTGTGTGTGTGTGTATATCTGGCTCTCTTTGCCCGAAAAAACAAGTAGATATCCCTTCCCAACAAAACTTTTAAACTTCATTACAAACTCAAACAGACTGTTGTTTGCAGCTAATTCTCTCAACCTGTCCTTCCTTTTTGTCATCTTGCATTTTCTCTGTGTGCTCAATAAATAATCATCCATAACATCGCAACAATGCCAAACTTGTTTGTTCCTTTTTTTTTTTTTCGTGTTTTTTGCAGTAGTTTTAGGAGGAGGTAGGGGTTGCAATTATGTGTTACCTAAGTGCATATGTATTCTGACCTTAAAGACATATCCATGTCAGATATGGACATAAGCATATTAGAGTCATGGAAGCATATGTATCTTTAACATATTTCAGGAAAATGCAAAAAATGGAGCGAGGGTCTCCAAATTTGACACATCCTTGCTTTTCTTTTCCTCTAATTGTAAAATTGAAAATAGTATGATCATCTTAAAAATGACCCTCCTGATGAAGTTCATCGTTAACAGCTTCAGTAGCAACTGCCAGTTCCAACATCATACCTCACAAATCCCATCAGTTCAGGCCCTTCTAATCTGGGGTTGTTCATGAAACTGCAATGCAGCAAACCAAGAATTTAAAAATTAATTAAAACCCATTAAAAGACTCTACGAGGAAATAGTGTCATGATGATGTATTAGTCATTTATATATGTTTTTATTTGATAAGCGTGCCTGTTGTTGTCTCTTGGTGGGAGATCAGAGATGTAGTAGTTGTATTCATGTTCAAATGCAATGCACCAAATCTCACCTTTCCTCGGTGAACTTAGAGAAGGAGCCCGTGGTTGGAATTGTACCGCATAAATCGTTATTTGACACATCTCTGAGAAAGTGTAGAAAAAGATAGAGTTGAGTTGCAAGTGCTAAAAACTTGAAAGAAGGCAGAAGTGTGGGGTAATACCCTTGGTATTAGATCAACGTATTTTAGTGCTTACAGAATCTTAAGGTTTCCAAGCTTGGTCAGTTGTCTGGGTATTCTTCCTGTCACTCTGTTACCATTCAGTCGCCTAATTGACATTGCTTCAGTCAGCAGCAGTCACGATACGGTATATTTCAATTTTGCACCAAACAATCATACCAATAATTACAGGAAAAGATCGTCTATAGTCTACGTATGTAAACAGTAATGGCACCATTTATGGTGTTTGGACTATAATTTGTAGGATCAAGCCATCCCTCCCCGCACCCCCCTCCCCCTCCTCTCTCTCTCTCTCTGTATTTCGTTTTTGGGTCCTATCTCTAGTTTCTAGTAGTGACTTCTTTTTTTCCCTTGCATTATATGGCAGGCGTAAGCATGGCACCTTAATTGAATACCTCGTCTAAATGTATCCAAAGGAAAAATAAAAATACATTATAATTAAAAAAAAAAGACCATAGATACTCAATTGAACGGTGGAGATTATGCATCAGACAGTATTAAATCATTATGGAAGGGATTATATTCTACTAATTTCTTACAGGAATCTGAGAGCAGAGAGTTTGGACAGCGATGGAGGGATAGGGCCAGTGAGATTATTGTGGTAAAGGTCGAGGCTTACGAGACTCTTGAGTCCTCCAAGCTCAGCTGGGATTGGTCCCCCAAAGTTGTTCATGTATAGTTCCCTGTCACAGAACAAACAAGTACATAAAAGAATTGAATGTCACTACACCAACCCAACTACCAAATTATACCATTTATAATTTCATTCCATTATTGTCGTTTAATGCAGTAGGTTGACAACTTGAAAGCGAATTCACCTAATGAAAACACAGAATAACGTCCTCAGGATTCAACAGTCCATGTTGGAATCATAGATGGATCCTCACTGGCTGGCTGACTGAATCAATTTCCAGCCAGAAAGCAATTTGACATGCAGAAAGAAAGAAAGAAAAGCAAACTGAAAGCAAATAGAGTAGCACGTAGGACTCATTTTCCTTGTAAGCCGAGAGATAGCTGATAGATTATCGTCTTGTTTATATAACTGAGAAAATGGCAATAAAGAGCCCAATCCGAAAACACTACTAGTACTCACAGGTATTGAAGCCGTTCAAGCTTCCCCAACTCAGGGACAAGGTTGCCGGACAGCTTTGCGTTTCCAAGATCACTGTAAGAGGACAACTTCTTTAAGCACTACTAGTACTAGCTCCTGGATAGTCCATTTATGTAACCCCGCGCCAAGTAATTAAAACACAGACAAATGGCAACAAGAATAACACAACACAAAATAGGATTGTTTCCTTGTTTATCTGAAGAAAAAAATCATTTTTGGTGGCCTTAGCCTCTCATGTTGTAAACTCTCGGACTTACAGTCTGGTGACTCTGTTATCCCCGTCGCAGGTGACGTGAAACCAAGTACATGGATCTACTAAGGTTGGATCCCAGCTCTGCAAAACATTGTCTGGGTCCTTTACAGCTCTCCTCAGTGCATAAAGCGCGTCCCCTGACATACAAAATTTTAACCTTAATCTATGGTAGTATTATGTCATTTGAGCATAAAAAAGAGTACAACTAATTAGATGTAGAGCATGTTGATTAATGTGGAATCATAATCCTATATGCATGTGGACTAATGGAAAGTGGAAACCAGATCTTGAGAACTAGTATTGCATACCTTCAAAATTTGCATTTCCGGGTGCTAATAGTAATAACAGATAGAGGAGGATCAGATGAAAGAGAATCCAGACTACCATTTCTGTTTGGAGAGTATGATGCTCTGATATCTAAGTTGGGGGATTGGTAAAATTTAAAAGCTTTGGCAACTCAAGGAAGCTTGGTTTTGTTGTATGTTTGATACCGGTATATTTTAAGAGTCCTACTCCTCCCAGTGGAAGAGATTTCCTCTTCTATTTTAGGATGATGACTTTTGCTTAGGCCACTAACTAGCCTGTTGCTTGCTTGCTTGCTTTCTTTTCTTTCTCGGGAGTCAATTCCTCTTCAAAAGCCAGCAGGAGGAGGCAAAGAATTTATTCCCTTGTTAGAAAATTTATAGAGCCCACAAAATTTGAAAAAAGGAGCACTCAGTTCGTCACTGCTCTCACTCGTCACCAACGTATGGAAGGAAGCAAATCAAAAACAGTAAAAATTGGTGGCTTTTACTTTTAGCCTTTTGGGGGTAATAAGTGGGTCCTCCATTCCACAACCTTTTTTTTTTTTTTGACCCATGCAAAAAGAATAGATTTAAAATTTAAAAACAGAGCTGTATTTCCATATCAAAAGCCACCTAATCCTAATGTACAAATTTACTTTTCGAAGACGACACAACAGCATCAACTTTTTTTTAATATTTTTTCTCTTTGTGGGTAAAAAATAATTAAAAAAAAAAAAAGAAACAGCACCAACTAGAGGACTGGAGCAGTAGAAAAAAAAAAAGCAACAAAAGGAACTCGATTTCTTGTTAGGAGAAAATTAGTCAATTAATTGCGAGAATAAATAAATATCAGGTTCTACAATTAAACGGCTGATTTTTACGGGAGATTAAGCGCGCATCTTAGCTGATAGATATTTTGTTAGTTATAAATAAAGCTCCCGTACATACATGCACACTACTGATCTAAAATCTCCCAAGATGTAAATACTTCTCGTAGTTTTCTTTCAAACGAACACCAGTATGTCACCGTTGCCTGAGAAGGAATCGATGCATTTCACACGACCCACTTCTGTTTCCATCTGGACTCTTTGCAGAAAAAATTAGGTTATTCTACACTGAAAGATTCTTAGATAGACCGGGATGACGGTCACACTAATGGACCACACATGTGCATAATAATGTATGTTGCTATCAAAAAAATAATGTAAGAATACTTATGTGACTTTATTTTAAACCAAGAGGTCCACTGGTAGAACTATAGAGCAGATCATTTAAAAATTTTTCAATCTACATTGGTACATTGGAAGATGTTGCATGCAGACTGTGCCAACTTTTGCCACTTATATTTGTGAAATACGTACTAAATAGAACTTGATATGTCAAATTTCCAAATGAAGTGCCAAAAAAAAAAAAATCTTTCTTTTTCTTGTGGATTAATGCCACGGACCGCAGACCCTTGTCCCAGTATATATACGTATAACAAAGTGGAGAGGAAGTGGGTTCCGTGTTTGATATATACTACATGAAATGAATAAAGTTTTTTTGAAAGGATAAGAAATGAATAAATTTAATTCTACATTTCTACTACTAAATTACCAATTCCAGGGTTTGATGCTTCTGTTTTTATAGTTGTATTAGATGGCACGATATTTCACTGAATTTCAATTTTAAGATGAGTTTATTTATATATCCAAAATTGGTCTTGGATATAAAAGTCACGCATCTTGATTACAAACATGTTAACGTTTGTGCATGAGAAAAAAAAAGAGAAACACGTTAAAGTTTGCCTACGTGTTGGATTAACAATAATATATGTTGAAATTATCGGTACGTACTTTTCAAGTTTGAACACATAGACCTCGATGAAAGACATGAGAGAGGAGAACAATTGAATTTGAAACCCGAGAAACTGTAAGCATGCGCTGAACGATGTACGTTGTCGCTCTGTTTCTTTCAATTTTCCCACTCCACATCATGCCTAAGACGCAAATATGTGTGTGTGCCTATATATATATATATATAGAGAGAGAGAGAGATATGACACACACATATATGTATGTATATGTACATATATCAATGAACTGTAGGCCGGAGACACAGACAAGTTCACGGAACATGTGCGGACCTTGGAAAAATATCATTACATTAAAGTTGGACATCCGGCTCATAACTTTTATGCTTTCAGAAATTTTTTTTTTTAGTTACAACACTCAATTTTGCTTCCTTTTCTTTATTCTAAGGCATTGAATTTTCTTGGTCAGTGGAAATCTGAAACCTGATATCAAAAAATTTGCATATCCATATTATGGAGTGGACCTTGGCCATCTATATTTGGGATTGGGAGGTTAATATTTCGTCACAGAAATAGATTAGTAATATTTTTTTTGGGAAAAAAAATAAAGAAATATGATATGTGTCGTTGCTAGTTGTGCAACAACACTTCATTTGTGCAAGGTAAACAGTACTAGTTCGTTTTACTATCACTTTTGATAACACAAAAAGAATTAAACTTTTGAGAGATGCATGTGGCTTGGATATACATATGAGGTTTAGACACAGAAAAAATTGGGAGTACTAATTCTTTGATAAACCATTCCATTCCATGGACAGAGATTGATCGATTAACTCAATACTAACAAAAGTATTGGTCCGTGAACATCCTCGTCTTAATTTGATTGGTGTTATATATCATTGTGTGTGGGACTTCTTTTGTTTAGTAGTGTTTATTATGTGGTTCTTGCTTGGTATAAGATCTAAGTTCACTGTATTATATTTGTCACATCCCACGGTTGGGATACAAAACGCCACACCTTAGATTTTATTTCAAGATGTAAGGTACAAAATACAAGAACAAAATTCAAGAACTAACCACCAATTTATTAAACCTTCAATTTCTCCACAATAACCAAATTGTCCACACCATTAAATCACAAATATGCTAAAAACAAAAATACCAAAAGGTATTTAAACTTCAATAACAAAGTCAATAATGTTTAGGCAATACATGCCTTAGTTATTCAATCACTAATAATCTAAACTAACTAAAATCATAAGGCTATGAGCTAAATCTGCAAAAATAACATTAGGCGTGGAGTGAGCATAAATAAGCTCAGTAAGTATAGCTCAGGTCCTCACCTACCGGGACGAGCACATTATAGATACTATATTTTCTTTTCATAAAATTCACATACTATCAACATGCATATATATATATATATATATATATATATATATATATACACACATATACGAGTTAACAAAAAAGAAATAATTTTATACATATAGATACATATTTGTGGGAGGCATTCAATATCATTAACAGATTTTTCATATCAATATCAAATTAACAAAATCAATAATATCATAGCTAATAGTCCAGAGGACAGGCTCAGGGGTCCACTACGGTATAATCAGAAAATCGGATCCGGCCCTAACTATTGTATCCCGTTAGAGTTCCTAATTATTATCTCCGTTAGGATTGGGTCTAGATAATCAGAGAATAGGGAACTAGCTCCCGCCAATATACCAAAGTTTAACCATGAGCCCACAATAACAAATATCAAAATAATAATACAAGCAACAGGCATTCAGGATCCTTTTCAATAAATAGCCACTCACAATTTTTCATAGGGTAAAACAATCACATAATATATGCTCGCACCGATTTTATACAAATATACATTTTAAACAAAAATATCATTATACAAAATCAACTCTCAAAATTATGAGAGGCCACTTACCTCAATACAGTTACTTAAGAATATCTCAGGATTCCAAAGTTTCGTTACCTCTGTTCCCTATTGAAATATTAAACAAATTAAATCCCTATCACCTATACACACTATAACCACTACAAGAAAGTCCCAAAATTCCCAAATTATTATTTCAACTTAGTTATCTCATTTAACTATTTAATAAAACAAAAATACAAACTAATGTATCAACTAACAATTTGTTTTGAGGAAAAATAAACTAACAAAATAACTTAATAAACGAAACCTCTTAAAACTATCTAATACTTGCTCACGGTAAATGGATTAATGTTCCACCCAAATTGTCTTCATGGCATTAGTTCCACGGTTGACCAACTAACTGATAAGCAAAATTTTACAGTACCATATTGTTTTTGCTTCCCATAGCAATACAAGTAAAGGACAAAGCCACTGTAGCCCCACCGAGTTTAATTCACGGCCGACAAATTGTAACTTCAATCTCTATTCTCTTTTTTTTTTTTTTCTCCATAAATCTCTGTCTACTCCATAGCCCTAATTATGCTCATTAAAATTACACAATAATTTATTCTTTAAGGAATTAAACCATCATATAATACCACCCATATGAACTAAAACCACAACAGATTTGAAGATTCCCTTAATCACAATTCGGATGATCTCTTCTGTCTTGTTCTACTTCCTCTTGTATGACGTTCTTTTTCTCGTTTCCTCTTGGATTATCTAATATCAAATAACGTTGTATAAGAGTTTATTGGGAGTAGACAACGTGATTAGTATCTACCCAATTGTTCCTAATTGCAATTCTATTCTTATAAGTTTTAGTATTTGCACCCTTAGTCCCTATCTTAAGGGTTGCTAACTAATAATAAAAAGTAGTAGTATTATTATTTTTATTTAATGACCCATTTTTCTCTTTTTTTGTTTCGGGTATTGCATTGTTAAACTTCTTTGATTCTATCCTTGGTCTACACTTCATATAAACTAAGGTAAAAGCGTACAGACAAGGCGGGATGCAAGCCTAGTCTCCCGTTAGAGAGTCATCACCGTCGATCTTCCACCTTGTTCCTATATATCGATCCCTCGTTCAAGTTACAAGGTCACGCAGAAGAAGGGTGTTACGGAATAAAACATTGAATTCGTCAAGACTTCTAAAAAATTATTATAATGAAGATATTATTTGGTCTCACACACATTGCTAATAACGTTTAATTGGACCCTCAAGAAGCATCGTGCGTGGTCTACTACTCCCAAGTCCATTCCCAATTCCCTTGTTTATCCATGTGAGCAATGGTTCTCTTCTGTCAACCACCAAAGGAACGGGATGGAGATACAAGACTGGGAGGTGTGGGACAGGCAAAAGACACCTAATTGTATTAGAAAGGTAACTAGTAAAAATATCATGGGCCTTTTCCTTAAAAGAAGCGAATTGACTAAGCTTAGCACTATGAATGATAATGCTGTTAGCTTCGTCTACTTTGCTTTTTCTACAACAATGATAGTTGATTGACAGAAGATCGGAAAAGGTGGAACCATGTAAAAAAGCCTTCTTGTTCTTCTCTAGGTAAAATTGGCTTTCCATTATCGAGTATTAAAATCACTTCCCACGAAGTCCCTCCTTGAAAAGGCACATCAAATCAACATTGACCATTGACCTCTTAACCAAGTTCAAAACAATGCTAGCTGTTTTTTGAGTCCCGCCAGGAAATCTGCCCCATTGAAAAACATTTTATTTTACAATGGGTAATTGTTATCAACAACAATAATAAGTGGAAACTTGTGAGCAGAGCACCAAAAGCTTGCAAAGTGCAAAATGCCTTTACTTTCTCACTGTTTTTCAAGTACGATATCAAAAAAAAATTTTTATAACGACTTTTGACATTATAAAGGCCTCATCAATGATACAAGTGCAAGATTATTCTCCTCCTCAATTCTTGTCGCTTACAGTGGCAAGGCATGTTCAACCCTTACCACTTTCTTAATTATTTCCCTCAAAGAAAAGAAAAGAGACAAAAACGGAAACAAAAAAAAAAAAAAAAAGTGGGTTGAAGATGACTTGCCATCGAGTACAAAGAAGAAGGAATGAGTCAAAAAGATCTTTTGGTATCAATTATAACTTCCGGCCTACATGTTTTCACAAGGGAAACAAATTCCCGCCCTTTTTCTTTTAATCAAATTCCGATTTATTTTTTACCTGGTAAATTTGTTGTGTGCATTCCATTTAGTGCTTATGCGGCACTTCCTTAGCAAATCAACGACCACTAAGTTTTATGATTAAAAAAAAAAATGGGGTTTTTTTGTTTTGGGGGGAGTGGGGAGGTAATTTTACTAACAATTATTCATTGCGGTTTGCCGTACCATGTCCATTGTAAACTCAATATTCTAGTTCATGTTCATTGGATGATTAATTGTAGAGATTAATTTAAACACATTGATTACAGATAATTTAGGACACGACTTCCTTACAGATAAATTTTAGGGAATTAATAGGTGGAAGATTTTTACACTTGTATTGCTTACTATTTTGAAGAGTAAACACGAAAATGCTTTGTTTAGAATGGATCTAAAACGCATAATTGGCCTGCGGACTGGGACTTTGATTTAAGGCCCAACAAAAAGGTTATAAAGGTCTGATGCGGACCAGAGTAAGCATGTTGGGCCCAACGAAGTGGGTAATTGTGAATCCCAATATCTACCGCACTTGAAGGTTTTGTACTTTGAAATTTGCCCCATCAATTCCCATTGGGCTAATGTTCCACAAGGCACCCATCATCAAGAACTCTCGGTGTGAAATTTACCCCATCAATGCCCATTGGGCTAATTTTCCACAATGCGTCCATCTTCAAGAACTCTGTTAAAGACTCGGTCTTCTACTCTCTCTCCCTCTCTCTCTCTCTCTCTCTCTAGTTTTGCTTTTATTTCTGTAGGAGAAGAACAGGAAGATTCAACTCTTAATCTTTTGTCTTCCTTTCACTTAAACATGTGAATGAATCGATCATGGAATCAAAGCTTACTAGTTAACTACAGTAGTACCATATTTGAGAGGGAGAGAGAGAGGGTAATGTTTCTGAAATGCTTCCTATTATTAAGCCCCACCATGCACCATGTGTATGTAGTTGGAGGCTGCTGAAAATGAAAATGAAGGTGCAATTGGCTTAAAATTAGTTTACAAGTGATTAACAACGGGTTTTAAAGTTTATTTAAACCTTGCAGTGTTTACAGCCAACTTTTCTCTCACGCGGCCAGTAATCAAAGTGCAATTAACCCCCCGGGCCCCCGGGGGGCTGCCTAACCGGTTCTTCCAGCGACTTAAAGTGAATATTAATATGCTAACGTTAATTGGCACCAAATATTATTGAATGGCTTTCAATGTGGAAAAGTTCAGCATATATACCATAATTATTATTATAACTCGGTCTGTCACAGATTCAGAACTCACCCAACCCCCATGGCACCAAACGCCCAAACCCTAAAAAGAAAAATTTTTAACTTCTTGAATCATCCTCCTAAAGTCCATTTGCTCCCCCCCCCCCCCCCCCCCCCGGGGCGCACAAACATAGGAATACATGAAGAAATGTGAAAAACAAACGAAAATTTTAGAAGATACAAACTTTTTTGCTCAAGTTCTACCAAAAAAGAAAAAAAAAAAAAAAAGAGCTTGATCTGTATTGTTTCGGGTGAAATCGAGATAGATACTAATAATGAGAGGTGGTGTCATTCTGCCGAAATCGCCGCATTGGCCAGCCAAATTGTTCATTTGGAAGCTCCTCCTCTTTTACTCCTAATAATGGCTTCATAACACAGTAACCGCTAGTTGAGCAAGAAGAATTAGCCATCCCTCTCTTGATCCTCCCGCAGCCATTTGTATTATCCAACACTAATCTTCCCTTTTCTATCTCGTGATGTCGTCCAGCTCTCCTCCTCGGATTTTGCCTCTTTACAAGTACACTAGCACTGTCCCTCTTGCTGTATCTATGAACTGGGATTGGCATGGCTTCAAGACCCATCAATTTAGCAACCACTCCAGGCCTGCACCACACCACGCTCTCTCCGGCTATTGTGGCCGGCAGCTCTCGCAATTTCTGTACTTCTGAATCAAAATCACTTTTATATGACCCCTGAGTGCAACTCAGCGAGTTTCTTGCACCTCTGCTTATGGGGACCATGTTCCTAAATGAAGACCTGTACATGGCATCTTTTCCGTCGAGAGAAAATCGAGGATACTGATTCAATGCGTTCCTTGCACTTCGCAGGATGTCAGAACTGTTAACACAAGACATTCGATGCCGGAATTCTCCATATTCATCTAGTTTTGTTCGTCTTGAGGCCGCCTCTTCCAGCTCCAACTGTAGTATCATCTCTTCCAAGGTTGGCTGTCTTTCCCCGAACGTAACACCACCCAAGCAAGGGGAATCAATAGATGCCGGACCCTGTCCCACTTTTTGCTGATTAAGGGTGGAAGTCGAGCCATCACCATTGCAGAAATGTTTAAAACCTTTCCTCATTTTAGCTCCCAGCGCATTCTTGAGGAGGAAGAAGGATAAGTCCTTCATATTTTTTAATTGCTTCAAGAACCATTGAGAGATTCCACGGGCTTAAATGTGCTCATGCAACACCGTGGCAGAAGTAAAGACCATGAGCCGGGGATAACGGTGGCGTGAACGGATTCAATAGAAAGCGGTGCAACCTTTTCTTAGATGGCCTTAAAAGCATTCACATGATAAAGGAGATGGTTTCACGAGTTTTACCCCTCCAGCTATACTACCTTTAAGGCTCATTACATCCGTTTGTTGAGTGCTTTACCATAGATGACCAAACTCAAAAAAATACACTTAACACATCATAGGTCCGCCAACTCAAAAATATTTGTACACTTTACTTGGCCGATGCTCGCATTTGAACTTCATCCGCTGGGCGTCAAACTCGCAAAACCAATAGCCAAGTACCTCGATTAAGCATCTTCAAGTAAATGTATACTTGTGCCATACCGGGGACATAGTGACGACTTTGCCTCATAAAAGTAATGTGTTTCATCCAAATTTCCGCCAAGGGCTCTGGCCAATTTAGGTTCGGTAATTCATCAGAAGCTAACTTAAGCTACACGATTATCATTTATGTCCATCCACAACCCTCTTTGAAATCAATGTAATGGTACATCTCTGGAGAAGTATCAAAGAGACACTGACACGTCGACCATAGTTCAGATTGATCATCACCTGTATGAAACCCCCGTCATGCCCCTTCCCCCTTGTGTCTGTAGATATCAAAGTCAACCTATGATTTTGATGTTATTGATCATTACCGTATTAAGCTATGAAAAATTCATTTTTGATTGCAATATACCGAGAAAGATCAGAAAAAGGAAAGGGGACACAATTTTTAAGTCATGACCCTCCCTCAAAACACCCAATTGTTGTTTTTACAACTCAGATGTAGAATATGACTGGACAAAAGCTGTATTCGAAAAAAGTCATGAGGTTGGTCCAGGATTAAGCCCCATACCTACAGAAGATTTACGCAGTCATTATACTCACAATCGCATGAAAAGAACAGACAAAAATTGCCGCGACACAAAATTGCACAGCACATATAGCCATGAAGACACTCCACTAATACATTTTTTTTTTTTTTGGCAGGGGGTTTGAGAGAGAGAGAGAGAGAGAGACCAAATAACCATTGATCCAGTAGAAAGCAAAAACAACTACATGAAATTATACATTTTACAGGAAATACAATATTCATATATACACAAAAAGACGTGCTTGTCCTCAGCAATTCACTCACCATAAAATTATCCATCCGGAGCTTCACTAGCTTTAACAAATCGACCTTTAACTCGCTTTCTAGTATCAGCTCTAGCTTTTCTCGACTCATAGCGAATGTGCTTATCATATCTAGCAGAAATGTGGACAAAATTGCAAATTAGTTTTTGTCTTTTAGCAAATAAAACTGCCAACAAATGAAACAAGTTCCAGAAAATTTGAGAGGGATAAAGTACCTTCTTGTTTTCTTTTTCTCTTTGTAGCGTTGCATGGCATTACCTCTGTTCTTTGCCAATAGCTCCATATCAACCTTCATTGTTGCTGCTGTGGCGCTTTCACTTTTTACCAGAACAGCTTGTTCCATAAGATGGAAATCTTTCAGACCACCATAGCATTTTCGTTTACCCAAACCTGAACCAGATGTTGCCCTTCCTATTGGTAAATTGTTGCTCTCTGATGTTGCTGGCCCTTGGCTTGCCGTAGGATTATTAGAATTCTGCATTTTTAAGGGATAAAAGTTGTCAGCTCAAAAGGCAAAACTAATATCAGACTGGATGGTGGAATTTAAGCGCATATTGAGCACCAGTTGAGATTACAGGCATAAGAGTTTTGCTGAGGCAAGAAGCTGTTGTCCAAGTACAATATCCAAAAGCTCTTTGTGATACCTCCTAATTGTAAAATTACACTATCAAATCCAGAAAACTTTCCTTTTGATTTTTATCATACCCCATTACCACATTATGTAACTTATTTTACATTTGAATAGCAAAAGATATATGGTTAATTGTCTGTCAAGATCACCAGATCTAAAATCTTTTATCCAATAGAAGCATGACCTATCTATGTGTTAATTATATTGAAGACTGAAAAATCAAAATCAAGGGATAAATATCCGCATAACACCCCAGCTTCCCAAATCCACAGAGATGTCAAAAGGAATAACTTAACTACTAGCATTGAGTTTCTCATAGCCCCCAGTTACATAAATGCACGCTTGGACTACATCGAGATAACGGCAACAATGCCTTTGAAAGTTTTAAAGGGCAATGCCAGGCAACACTTATTGGACAGCAAAAAGCATAAACATATCACTTTAGAAAATTCAGATACTTTTGCAAAGCAACATCACTTACATTGAATGCTGTCATATCCTCATGTGCAATTGAGCAGTTCAATCCGGATATTTCTAATCCTCTTGTAGTTGCTAAGGACGCTTCCTTTAAGAGCTCACCATAACTTTTCATCATAAGTCCCACATCGTTAGCACTATAGCCTACTTCTGCTGGATTAGATTTATCATTGCCCCTCACCTGTCCTAAATTAAAATCCCATATCTGCTAAAAGTAAATATACAGCAGTTACTGGTGGAGTGCATGCAAACAAATTTTTTTATTGGACAAAAGGTAAGAGAAAAAGCATGCTGAGAAGAAAACCAAATGAATAAAAATAATAAGACAAGAATGGCACTTAACAGAACTTATAAATTCACAAACAAGAGCATTATCATTGACAGAGTCTTCTATTCTTTTCTTAGCATGTACCATATTAGCTATTCTGGAAAGAAACAGATTTACTGCTTCAAGTGTCCAACTAACGATTTGCCACTCTAACTTAACAAGATGATACAGATCCCATGACTTGTTCAGCAGCTTATATATCACCACTTGTTCCATTCAGTACCACTGATTTAAGACAGTATGTTGACAAGCAGGGTCCAATATTGTTAAATGTCCCTAATATGTGAGAAAGATGGAGGCTGATAGAAGGGTCTGAAGCAAGTTACTTGCATCCATCATTCTTCTTGAAGAAAAGTAAAAAGAGAATTTCTGGACAAGACATGTTGCCCATGCCCATATATCTCTTGGCAACATTATGCACATGCCCCTATCTATACAGAAGCAAAAAGTAACCTTTTAGCATCTAAACCAGAATATAAAGAAAGGGAAAAAAAAAAAACATATTTTGCCTACAGTCACCACAATTAAAACAAGATGAGCAGATCAGAACATGTACAAAACCTTCCCAAAGCAACCTAAAAGAAATCTTCAATAACAGCTTACTTTTCTAGAAATGTATAGCCAGTTTTTAAATTCATATGTTCAATAGAGCTGGTAATGCCAACTGCACGAGCCATAAAAACCAAAATTCAATCTTTATTAGTACTTAGTAGTAATCATCCCAAGAACAAAAGAAAAACAATTAAATAGCAGAACATTGATTTATACTTACGAGACAAGAAGTTGGAAGGAAAATATCATAAACTTTAAAGTTTAAACATCGTATGCAAAGCATAAAAATGCAGTAATTAAGATTAAAAAAAATGGTTTGACAGCATTAAAACCTGAGTGGAGGACTGATCACATGCACCAGTGTTCCACATGCTCCCTTCCACGAGTCGATCATTCTCCTTGGGATTCGGCGGCGTCTGCATCATAAGCAACGACATAAAGGGCGAATTTTGCTGCTGCGACTGCTGACTCTGAGGCTGAAACTGGTGAGTAACAACGCCCCCCGTAACCCCATCACTCCCATTACCTAATCCTCCCACTTCCTCATGTCCCGGCCAAACCCCGCAACCACCACTCCCATTGGGCGTCTCAGGTCCCAAATCCTCTCCGCCACCGCCGTCCACCAAATCCCTCTCCAGCAACCACATTAACTGCTTCATTATCACGTGCCTCTGCTTCCCACAACTGGGGGAACTGTGCTTCTTCAACAATTCGCCAGCTCCACGATTTGAAAAGATTAAAGCGGAAGCATTATCACTGGGAACCATCAAGTCCTGCAACAAAACCGAAGGAGAAGGGGAAACAGAAAACTCCTTCCCCCCCATCCACGAGTCCAAAAACCCACCACCCCAACAATTGGAAGCCGCGTCCACAGCAAGATGGGGTTTTTTATCCTCAATTTCCAAACCCCACGAAGAGGCGAGCTCAAGAGCAGAAGGGCAGCCGGAAAAACCCTCGAGAGGGATACGATCATGGGCGGCGGAAACAGCAGAGCTGGCATGGGCATCCCAATCGCAGTCTTGGCAGAGAACAAGGTTGTCGGTAGAGCAGCGGACAGAGACGGGCTCGGAGGCACAGTTGTCGCAGATCTGGGAGCGGAGGTGCTTGCGGGAAAGGGCGTTGGCAGAGTGAACATGGTGGTCACAGAGCAAGCAGAGCTTAGCGGAATCAGCTCGGCAGTAGAGAATAGCCATTTGCTCATTGCAAAAATCGCAGGGGACGCTTTCTGCCCCTCCAAGACTCGTCCTTTTTGGGCTTACCATTTTTCTTTTGATAGATACTTACTCACTCAGTCGCTAGCACTACAAATTTAATTTGAAAAAAAAAAAGGCCTCCTAAATACTCCTGCCAAAAAGGAAAAAAAGGGGAAATTTAGGGAAAGTATGGTGAGGAGGAGGAGGAGTTTGGTTATTTGCAGTCACTACTCAAATGGTTATTCGCCGTATTCACAGAGAGAGAGAGAGTGAGGGGGGACGCCAGGGGGGGGGGGGGAGGGGTCGGGGGGGCATAGGAGAGGTGATGATAGATGTAAAATTGATGGCAGTGTGCTTTTATTTTTAATCAAACTGGGGCCCTTATTTTGTAAAATATCTTTACCTTTTTGCTGAGCTGGCGCGAGCATCTCCACCTTAACAACGTTCATTGAATCTTTTTTGCTTTAATTTTCTTAATACACACATCACTTTCATACGTGAGATAAACGATCTATAATTAGCTAGTCATGTGGTGGTAGTGTTACTACGCTTAAATTTCGTGAGTTAAATTTTAAATTAGTAATTATTTTTTAATATGATTTGTAAAATGTGTTTAAATGAGTATTTTTCGTGAGTGTTAGTGTTATAATCTAATTTTAGTTAAGTTTGTTGATTTATTGATAAAAAAAATATAATTAGCTAGTCATGTCATCCTAGTCGCCTCTATATAGCTACACATATATATATATTTAATTTGTTTATTATACACACTCATATTATTAATTACATATTAAGTGTTTACCGCTCCGCTTTTTGTATTGTTTTGGAGTCGCTCCTCTGAAGCCTCTTGTGCAAAAATGCTGCAGTTCCATCACCATCTACTCTTTTGACATTTTTTAACTCTTCCTTTTTGCGACTATAAAGTACTACTTACTACTACTAGTAGTAGTAAAATGGTCCACTGCAACAGTGTAACGAATAAACATGTGAACATGTTACTGCAAAATTAATAATCCACCCATCAAGAGAATAGTGTGGTTCGTTGTTGAACTAAAATATCACTCGGAGGAGTACCCGATCCTTGTCCACTCGTAGACGATAGTTCCAAAACAAAACAAAAAATTTTTTTTTGGAGAAAATAGTTCCAAAATTGAGAGTATTGGTGGATGTGCAATTTCAGCAGCAAATTATTACTTAGCATGAAATGTAAATTAATCACACAAACAATCTGGCGAATTATCCTCTGTATGTTGGTAAAGTTTTGCTTTTGTATGAATTTGGACATTTGGGTCAAAGCTGAGTGACTGTTTCTTCTCTTGATTTTCTAATAGAAGTTGGGAAAGAATATTTTGTGTGATCTTGTGACATGCAAAAAGTAGACTCTGAATCATCTCCATGAGAAATTGGACACAATTGGCATTTCTCTATGATTGGTATCACAATTGCTGTGGTCATGGTGAGGTGTGCGTTCAGACTTGGATTGGATATCAAAATCAAGCCTACGATCTTTTTCACAAAGGATGCTGCTAAAAGAAAAGTACCCTATTGCATTTATTGCTACACAACAGTGTTCGTTCGTGTACTAATTATATGTATCTGGTTAAACATATGATGGCATCTAGACTTGAATGATTAGTATAAACTAATCATGTTTATCAGTCTTCCACTGCACCACTAGTATCCCCGTATGGCCAAAGCTCACGCTAATTAGTCCACAAAAGCATTTATTTAGCACGTAGTATATTCTGCTTGTTGCATGCTACGTCCGTCCATTGTTAATTTTTTGCCTTTGAAACTGTCGTTTCCTATTTTAAGATAAATATATTGTTTCTGTGTTGTTGTTTCCAATCATACTGTTGATACTAACATTTCTGTCGTCCTTAAATGGATAATTTTGTTAGGTCCACAACCACATCCAGCACATACTTTTGAGCTAAAAAAAAAGCATCAAATAATCAAGGATCAATTCCATGACACACACAGCTCGCCAATTAAATCTGACTAACCATCCGAGTACGTGCGTGCCGAGTGCCGACCGCGTACGAGTCTATCTCAAGTCATTCTTCAAGGTTGTCAACAGGAAAGGAAAAACGAAAAAGGTAGTTGAATAGATGGGCTCTAGTTCTCCCCGCCCTCTACCCTCTTCTTTGGATAAAGAATAATTTTGAGTTAACGTTCATTTCATTGCGACAAAATATCAAAATCGAATTGTGACTATTCATTTAAATAAAAATAATAACCTTTTTCTTTTCTTTCAAATTCCAAACCTTGAATATCTAAATCCTATATATGTAAATTATCTCTATTTTTATCAACTTATGTGGTAATTTAAAAAAAAAAATTTTATGTGGTAGAGACATAATTAGAATTGTGAAAATTCAAATTGTACATTTACTATACTTCATTTAATTCGCAATTTTTTTTTTTATCTGAATGTATTCAAATTCCTAATACATGTAGTTTAAGACTGAGAATAAGTCTTAAGTTTATTGTGCAATTTTCTCAAAAATAAAAAAAAATAATAATTATTGTACAAAAAAGCGACCCCATAAAGTTTGTAATAATGAAAATGGGTCAAACTCCCAAGATAAAATCAAGGAACGTCTCCGTATGTGGACCCACTAACTTTGTTGAAATTATGTTAATACCCCTCAAAATAAAAAATAGTAAAAATCACGTGCAGCAAAGAAGGCATCGAGACTAGAGCAAATCCAGCTCTAGCCTTTTCTGAGACATTATTGCGGCTCCCTAGGTCCTAATTCGTCATCGATGACATAATATCTGGTACCTTTTGGTCTCTCTCTTTTTTTTTTCGCGCTTTATCTTTTCAACTTTTCATGCTTTTTTTTTTTTTTTTTTTCTTTTTTGGGTCAGTCAACGGAATCGGAATTAGCCATTTGCTGTTGTCTGTTGAATAACATAAGCCCAATTATTTGAGCGATAATGCCTTCTTGTATTTATTTATTTTTTTATTTTTTTGCGTGTGTTTTTAAATATATAAACTCATTAAGTTCTATAGAAATATTTTATTGTAGATTTAGTAAGGAAGGCAAAAAGAAATCCTAAGTAGCTGGTATCTGTCGTTATCTCTCTTCAGTAAGAAAATAGTAATGGCTTTCCCATAACAAAAATTTAGTCAATAGTTTAGATAAATACTCTCACTCCTTCAAATTTTTGATTTCACTCATTATCTTGAGGAAAGATTTCTGATTTAGCACTGAAAGAAATCTTCGCGAAAATTTATTACAAAGAAATCTAAGTTAAGAGTGGTTATAAATTTTCGTTATTTAATATAATCAAGCAAACATTTTAAGATTGAAATATAAACAAACAACTCCACCTTTAAGTAAAATCTTTTGCATTTGTTAAAATTGTCCTCAAGTATATTTGTTTTAGAATATGTACTTTTTGTTACTTCCACATGTGAAGGATTTTATGCTAGAAACATACAATTTGTATTAATTAAGCAAAAATTAAATTTAATACTCAAAAGAGTTTTGTTAAAGAAAAGAAAAGTTCAGTATTCACAACGCTATGAGATCATTTAGGAAAAGCTTCGCCTTTGTGAATAAATAAACCTAAAAGGATCAAACCCATGTGAAATTGGGAGCCTATTCGCACTAAACAATTTTGTTTTGATCCAATTCACATAGAAGTTGTTGGACGCCGGGCAATCCAATAAAATGCGGGCCACAAGTGGGCCTTCAAACAGGAATAATAGCGTCGCATTATTCTCCTAAGCAAATTGGCATTTGACTTGATGAAGAAGAAAACGCACCAAAACTATAGAACGCAAATGAAACCAACGAGGTTTGTATGTTCAAACATCACTTTCTTTCGAATCTCTGCGTCCAGGTATTCTCTTTCACTTTCTTTCAGATAGAGGAGGGAAGGGGGGGGGGGGGGGGGGTGGAAAAAGGAAAAGAAGTTTATTCTCTTTTGCTAACTCCTAACGAAGTTTGGATTTTCTGTCAAGATCCTTCTCTCCACAATTTCCATGAATGTAATGCTTGGATGGGTTAAAAAAAAAAAAAAAAAACTACATACGGGACTCAAATGCTAGCGGGCCATTTTTTTTTGTGGCTAAGCGTGAGCGAGTACCGGCCAGTCCATTGAGAATCACACTTGTATGTATGCGCCTTATATTTGAAGCTAAGCAGAAGTAAAAAAGCAATTTGCCCACCATCACCAGTGTCATCACCCTAGAACAAAAATTAATTAATTTTCTTCCAAAACTTATTTTCGGTCAATTTTCGCTGCAAGTCAAATTATTCTTTGGAGATGAGATGTCGTCCTTCTCTGTCCTGATTCTACTCATGTCGAATGCCCCTTCTCCATATGCTCTTTCTGGAGTCGGGAAGGTAAGGGACAACCCCTAGGCACAAAGAAGGAAAGATCAGAGGGCAGCCCTGCCATATCCTACTGCCATGATATTCCATTTTCTTGAAACACTATACATATACACCCTTTTCAGTTAGCTAGTTGTAGTCGAGTGGTCTGGTTTAGAGATTTTGTACCACCTTCCCAGACCAAATCTTGGACCATTTCCACGCTAAACGCTCTCCTTGTAACATATACGTAGTATAAGTTGAATGAGGTCGAAAAGACACTCTACCGGCGAGGTAGAAGGCTAGAGGCCTAGGATGGAGACGAGGCCTTAAACATAAGATAACTGATCCTGTACTTTTTACCTTCCAAAAAACACAAAACCAGAAGATAAAAGACACAAAGAATTCATGACAACCCATGCACATTCTTAGTATAAATTCTTCTGCAGGAAATTGGCTCCGTGATTTACTCAACGACATTGACAATTTGCACAAGTATGCACCAAAATTTGAATATATTCTAGAGAGTGCTTGCCCAGATATAAAGGTGCACATGAAATAAGATAGGCGTTGCAACAGACAAGCTACAACAACTATTGCCAGAGAAGAAGAGTGGCATTGCATTCACCAAAGGGTTCTTGTTTAATAGCCAAGGATGACTTGCCTGCAGCCTTTCAATCAATCTCAAGCAATTGTTAGTTTCCCAGACAAGCAAGTCTCCCAGCTAACCTGAGAGGCTGTTATGGTATCATACTGTGACCTACTCTTCTTCAGAAGAACTTATGTGCCATTTCTTTCAATTGGATAAACTTTCGCATGGGAGAAATGGAAGAGGTATACATTTATTTGCACATTATGAAGGCTTAATGCATCAATTGATCATATGCCGTTTGCTTTATTCAACATCAACAACACAGTTTCTACATATATGTTTCACTATGATTACAAATCTTTATATTCCATTTCCTTCAAAATTTAAGTACAGGCAATTCCCATAATTCTGCCAGAATCCAATTAATTAGAGTAGTTCGAGATCAAATGCGATGATTAAAAACATACAACAAGTGTAACATTATGCAATTTAAGACCAGAATGTTTACCGCCATTTGGAAATTGAAATCTGCACACAATATACATATCTGTCTGTGATGATCTTTAATTGCACAATCAACAAAATACTTACCATATCCACAAAATGGAGCAGTATCTTGTACAGAGCTTTAGCTAAGTATCTAACTAAGAATCTTCACATGAAGTTTCATCTTTGAAGTAAAATGACAGCTGACATCAAACAGTATTTATAAGCAAGAAATCACATAAAAGCATGGAATACTAGTTATGGATGGACTTGTCAAGTCAAGAAGGCAGTGCAAAACTCTCTTGTGTCCAGTGAGGAGGATCCATCACCAAACAGGGATCCTTCTTCTCAAAATCAGCAACCTACAGAAGAAGAGAAAAACATAAAACAGCAGCTATAGGATTAACAGGAAAATGCTCATCCGGTACTTGAACGTAAGAGGTGTAAAGCACAAGGTAAGAACCTTCTCTTTGCAACTTGGGCAATAGTGATATTTATGCCAGAGGCAATCCATGGTAGGGCAAAGAAAACAAACCCCAAGCATCATAGGCATCATACAGCCCACAACAGCTGCCAAACTGGGTTTTGATCTGCGTTGGATTTGGACATCAGAAAAGACAGTTTATATCCCAAAGTTGATAATTGAGACTAGAACCCAATCAATGTAACAATGAGCACAAATGCTTCTCTCTATCTGTTGGTTTAGAATTCTATTTCCAGTGGCTAGCTTGATATTTATTAGTTAATCCTACGTTATTAGAATTACTTTTATCTGAAATTCTACTTGAAACAATAACAGCATAGCAGTGAATTAATAAATTCCACAGCAATACATGGCCGCTATTAGAAGTCCCCAAAACCAATAATTTACCTCATCAAAGATCCAATTTTTTTTACGCAATCGGATATAAATACAAGTAAAAATTATTAATACCGAGATAGAAAAGGATAAATTAAACTAATAACAATAACAATAACAATAGTAGTAATAGGAGGGGGTAGATAGTTGATACTTGACGGTGGTGAGAGCAGAAGAGCCACAGTGGAGGCAGTTAAAAGGGGCGGGGGTGTCTCTGTAAATAGTCTGCTGAACGGGTATGCCTTTAGGGTCCCCTACGATGGCGTTTGGGGGGATGGCTCCGGCTTGATAAGGATTTTCGCCAACGTAGTATTGATGATGAATCTGCTGGGAGGGTGCCTGGTGGTTGTATTGGTAGGTGGCGTTGTAGGGAATTCCGATCGCCGGTTCCTCTTTCTTCTCCATTGCTCGAAGTCAACCGATCCGAACGACACGACACGACACAAAACCGGCTTTGCCTGGGAGAGAAGTGTATGTATGTTTTATAGACTCTTAGATTGGAACGTCAGAGTAGACTAGATTAGGATGTGTTTCGTTTGATTAATTTCCAAGCCAAGACTTCCCCCACTTTCTGAGTCATTCGGAAACTTCCCCTTCTTTTGGCGATTCAAAAAGTCCCAACTGCACAACTTCCCCAGCACAGGGTACTACTACTTTTACTATCGTAGGATCCCATTTACTACTAGTTTCAAAATTTTATTGAAAAATATGTATCAGAACGTGAACCTAATACTTTTTATTTTTATTTTTTCTTTTTAAAACAGAGGACTTGAGAGATGATTCCAATATAACATATGCAATGGATTATAATCTAATTGCTAAATTTACTTTTCTCTTTTTCATTTGTAAAACCTACATCAATTTTTCATTGTTTTCATATATGCATTGCACAACACTTCTCCAAAAAGTCAATGGACTTTTTTTTTTTTTAAAAAAAAATAAGTTTGAACTAATATCGGCTCCGTTTGGATTGATTTTTTGAAGCATTATTTCGAAAAAAAATTTTCCAAATCCGTTTGGATGGGCGAAAAAAATTTTGGTCAAAAAGTTAAAAAAATTTTTGGTCAAACTTTTTTACCAAATTTTCTTACTAATTTTTCATTTGAAATTTCAAATGAATTTTAGAGACTTTTTCGTAATTATTCACAAAAACAATAATGTTTATGTTTAAAATTTGTTTAGAAAAACTAAAAAAATTACGATTAACAAAATAAGATATATTTTCGGTAGGTTTTGAGGTCGAATGACGTAGCGGACGACGAAGCGGACGTCCGCTTCTTTAAGCAAACGTCCACTAACCCAAATATCTTAACATATCTCAACAGACATTCGTTTTTTTCAAACCACCATTATATCACATCAAAAAAAATTTCATATTCAAATAAATTTTTAACTTGTCAAAATGATTAACAAAAATTAATCTAAATAATTCTCAAAAAATACTCTACATAATACTATCTAAACGAGCCATCATTTGAGAAACATTGCACCGACTTCATTGAAAGTCCGGCTCAAATTCTCTTAAAAAAAAAAAAACAAAAGGGTAGTCCGGCTCAAAATGAATATCGTGTACCTGACCATTTCGTAGATAATACTAGTCGGAAATTCGGAACTGTCAACTCAAACAGAAGAGAATTAATTTAGAGCTTCTAGATTTTCTCATTTGTTGAATTCTTCTTTCGGTTTGGGTCCCGCTTCTAGAGTTCCTTCCCTGAAGGTTTTATGAGAGAGAATTTTGCAGACACGTCACCTCTTGCGCGTCTGACTACAAAAAATGAGGATGTGTTGGGCCGAGTAAAAATTGCTAGGACCAGTAATTAGTATGGTCGTAACGAGATGGTTGTTTGGGACCATTTTGGGCTTAGAGCTTGGAGATAATTTTGCAACGTCAAACATTGTAGCCTGGCCCATCAAAAAAAATACCAATCCAACCCATCTCTCGTCCAGTTCTCCAACACAATCCAGAAGAGAACTCTGGGAAGCCCGAAAAATGTGCTTTGGACTGCTGGTAATTTTGATCCTAAATTTCCGTTCAGGAAAGAGAATGTTTGACCAAGACCCCTAAAATAAATAATTAAGCGGGGCAAAGCAAAGAGTTGACAAGTATTGTAGGGCGCTTTTAAATGAGTGAATTAGTTGTTTGCGATGTTCGAATTAAGTAATCAGAAAATTTTGTCAAATTAAAAAAATAAGTCACCGATCACAAAAACAAGATTATAGGTGAGAAATGTACTTCTTAGGCCACAGAGAGAGAGAGAGAGAGAGAGAGAGAGAGAGAGAGAGAGAGAGAGAGAGAGGCAATAGAATAACTAGAGAAAAAAACCAAAACAGAGGGGAATTTGGCCGGAAAAGAAAATAACTAGAGTAAAAAACTTAAATATGTAACTGTAGAGGAGGAGAAAGAGGGAGGCCGTGCTGTCAGGAAAAGGGCTGTAAAGTGTTCAGATCAGATTCCACATCAGGAAAATACCAACCGCATTCCGTCTTTTATTTTAGGGTTAATAACACTTGGACTCCCTAAAGGTATAAGTAAGTAGCATTTTGACCCCGACCTTTAAATATATATTTTGCCCCCCTAACATATTAGATAAGAGAAAATATAATTAAATGAAATAGTCAAACGACACAAATATCCTTGTCTTGGCAGGGAGGGAAATTTAAAAAAAAAAATTCAACCGTTGCAATATTTTTTAAAAACATTTATGTAAAACTTTGAAATAAAATAAACTATTAAATTTTAGATAAATTAAATATAAAAAAAAGTTTAAAAAAATGTGATAATAATATCATAAAATATTATACTTGTTGTACTATTGGAGATAACCTTTACTAATTTCTTACTTAATAAAAATTGTACTGTTATGGATGCAAAGCTAAAATTGAGACTTTTTTTTTTTTTTTTTGCTTAACGAAAATTCTTAACTTACAATATTAAAAATCTCGATTTTAGCTTTGCATTCATAACAACGCAATTTTCACTTGGTAAGAAATTAGTGGAGGTCCTCTCCAATAGTACAATGAATATAATCTTTTATGATATTATTGTTACATTTCTTGTTACTTATTTTTCATATTTAGTTAATCTAAAATTTAGCAGTATAATCTTTTATTAGCTATTTTTCATATTTAATTCATCCAAAATTCAATAGTTCACTTTATTTACAAGTTTTTCAGAAATATTTTTAAAAAATATTGTAATGACTGAATTTTTTTTTCAAAATTTTCTACTCTACTAAATCAAGGGTATTCGTCTCATTTTGTTTTTTTTTTTAACTACATTTTCTCTCACTTAACAAATTAGGGGGCAATATATATATATATAGAGAGAGAGAGAGAGAGAGAAATAGAGATATATATATATATATAAAAGGAAGAAATCATTTGTCCCCTAACATATATATATATATATATATATAGTGTTAGGGGACAAATGATTACTTCCTTATATCTTATCTTTATGAGGGCAAAGTGTATTAACGCTTTTATTTTATTTTCCTCCTTTGATGACCCCCAAACCCCCCAAGTTCCAACACTAGAGACAGCCAACCACGCACAACCAACCCCCACTAACCAAGCATCTCGTGAATCTCTGCTCTTCTTCAGTGTTCAACCCTAGTCCTAGCGTACATGAATGAAGTACATTGTGAATATTTATTTTCCGGGCTGCAACCCCAATACATTCCACCTGTCTGAGTATTCAATTCATTGCTCTAATTCTCTCTACTACTACTGCTGCTGCTGCTGCTTTATTCTAGTATCATCCTTTTCCATTTCGTTTTAGCCCTCTCTCACAAAACATTAAATTGATAAATATAGTCGCATATGGTTTTTGACATTTTGGCAAATTATAAAAAACAAAGAATAAGTTGAAACATATTTGACTTTATCATTTTTTTTTTTAAATTTTCATCACAATTTTGTCCTACCCCTAGCACCTATTTTGACCAAGGGAAAAAAAAAAAGGAAAAAAAAATGTCAACTTTCTGTCAGTATTAAACTTCCTATACAGCAAAGCTGCTCACGCTCTCGACCACTAAAAAGATAAAATATTAAACAGTTTCTTAAGTTTGTAAGATACGATGAAAAATAATAACAGAAGATTATCCAGCCGGTAGTGGATCGGACATTGCATAACGTGTTTGCATATACTACGAAGAAGAAGAGAGAAAGGCATTAACTAATTATTCCCTCTGTGATTATGAACATGCCTTTATTTTATTCCTGAAACTCAACAGTATGGTAACAAAGTGCTCTTCTTCTTTATTCATTTTAAATAATCCGAGGCTTTGAGTCATAAGTTCCCACATGGATGACGGATCCAGCTTTCAATCATCTCCTGTCGATTCATGGATCGTCTTAGTAATGTCAAACAATAACAAATTAACTTGTACGTCGCTGCTGCTGCTGCTGCTACAATTTATTAAAAACAAGCCTGTTGGCGTTTAATAGAGCTATTCAGTGGCCTATCTCTCAAGGTTGAATTGTTGTATTTTCATGCAAGTGAAGAGGGTATCGGTATTCAGTACTCTATTATAAACCTAATTAAGCTGATAAAAACTTGGGTGGGTTTGAAATGCCAAAACGTTATTTATCCTATTATTATTCTTATTAGTATTTTTACAGCCAAGACCATAAACTGTTACGGAATACAATTCAATATTGTTGTTATCATGTTTCTCAACAGAAGAAAGAGAGGGGAGGGGGGAAGATACAAGAGGGTGGATAAATGGTGTTTCAAACTAGCAAAAACACAATCTTTGAAACCTAGCAAATCCATGGCTATGATATTTTTTAAGATTTATCACGCCGCGTCACGATGAAAAGTTTTGGTTCTACAAGCTCGTCAAAAATGTCAACAACTCTAAAAGTGAAGTTAGTGAACCGTTAGGTATCATCCAATTTCTAAAATGTTTCCCGGTGATGGTCTTTCTCAATCATGTTTTGCTGGTGTTTGTTATGCAAGTTTTGAAAATTCTTCTTGATCCTAGACCATTATGGTAATGGGAGAGTGCTTGTGTAATTTTAGTCCTTAAACTATTTTGGAGAAATGATGGTAGAGATCACAATTTGAGACTGATAGAAACTAGGTAAATTAGTAGGTGGATCTGATTTAATGTGTATCCTTCTAAGACGTAGAAATTGTGCATCCAACCAATATAGTATTCTGATGAACCTAACAAACCTTTTTGGGTTCACAATTTAGGTTTTGATATACCTATCAAACCCAAATTCCATAAGCATTTTTATCTTCAAAATAAAGCACAGAAGGTCTTGTGTGCCTTTAACCAACCTAACTTGGTTGGGTTGGTCACCACAAAACCTTTTAAAGGCTATGTGAGGTGGGATGAAAGGTCAAGAGTTCAAACCTTACTTTTCATAAAAAATTCAAATGAGTGCATAATGTATCCGTTTTGGTTCGATGGTAATTCAATTCTTATCGATTCCTCTGAGCTCAATTGGACCCCTCTCCTCCTATAATGCAAGTTATACTGTTGACTAATAAATAAAAAAAAAAAAAGTCTCACGTGCATAAAAGTGATAAACAATTAACAGAATTTCACCCTTCCCTCGATACACATCTCGTCGTAAAAACAGTCCTGGCCAATAAGGGTAAGATAGACGGGGTCAAGTATAGAAAGAAGGAAGACCACCACTTCTCACGCTTTTCGGAAAAACTAACCGCATTCCTTAAAAGAAAGGACCGGCATTCTCTTTGGTAATTGCGTTCTTCTTTTTGCGGATTCTCAAACTTTCAATCCTCTGCTGCTGTCTCTCACGCCAACTGCTAAGTCATTTGTTATTTTTATATATGTTTGAGGGAATAGAATAGTGATGTTATGTAGTGGTATTAGGTTACATCTCCATTCTCCTAAACTCCCATTATTCATTCCCGGAGAATCCCAACCCTTCATTCCTATTCATTTGTTATTTTATTTTATGTTTTTTTTTTGGCTGCGTTTTAATCATTTAGTAACCCTATTCATAGGGCATTCAAAAATTTAATGATTAATCTAAAATTACTCACTCACCCCTAAGATAACCTTGAAAATTTTTGAACAATCTTGTCTAATATAGTAATTGATGCCAAACTGACATTTAAAAAATAATTTTTTCCAAATTGGGTGGGAAGTGTGGTCACGTGACCTGGGTGCGCGTAAAACTTGGCTGGAGTGGGATAATGCGTTTTGAAAGACAAAACTTGGGCTAAAGTGGCATTTGGTCCAGGAGATGGGACGGACGGTCGGTTCCTCAAGGGGATGTGGGATCCACTGTTCAATACCTGATTCGTTTGAAAGATTCCCCCACGCGCATTGTCACTGCTATACTGCCAAAGTCCAATCCCATTCCCATCTCTTATTTCTCACTGGTGTGACTTGTTCTTCGACTTCTTCTTCTTCTTCTTCTTCGGCCAATAATGAATAATCTAACGTCCAGAGGGGAGGGACTTTAGAGAGAGCTCCCAGAGTTAATCAAACCTCCCTTCTATCTCTTTATTAGCAGCACCCATCATAGATAATTCTTGTATATGACCGTGTCTACCCCCTAAATAGATGATTTATTAGGAGACCATCCATAATTTAGGAGTGTTTTGTTAGTGAAGGGCGCAACTGGAAACATGACAGCTCCAAACATGCCTACAATCACGGCATCCATTGAGAGATCCCTTCAGAACTTTTCTTTGAACCATCATCAAAGCAGCAGCAGTAGTAACGACAGCAAAAATAGTACGACCATAGGCGGAGCGAGGTTTGTCGCGGGACGTTCATCAACTTCAGATTTGACTGAAAATCATGATCTCCCAAACAACACGTTAGAACTCAATTCTGAAATCCGGCTCCCTTACCATTGGGAACAATGCCTCGATTTGAAGGTACCATGAAATAGTATTAGAGATTTCAATTGAAGTCCCGTTTATCCCTACCATCGTTTATCTATGTGTCCTTTTCCCTGGTTTCATGGTATTACCTTAACAGATCTTGCGCTTACTACTGTTTGTCTTGTTCTTCATTAAAAGAAGCTCTCTCCTTCTTTAATGGCGGTATATTTATTGTTACGCTCTCATTTATTTTCCTTTCTTTTTTTTATTACTCCAATCGATAAGTAAAATAGGATTCTAAAGACCAAACCAAACCCTGGAAAGGGCATAAAGTTTTTTCCTTTCTATAAACAGAGAAACAAAAATATTTTGGGTACTCACCGTTTAACAGTTCATGAGTTTTGCTTTTGACATTAATAGTCTAATGTACAAATAGAATATGTAGGCATGTTTTTTTTTTTTTTTTTTTTGTATTAATCTGGAAGGCTAGCTACGTACCCCATTTTTAGGCTTCTTGATGGCAACAGAATGCTGATTTTTCGTGTGTGTGTGTGTGTGTTTTTTTTTTTCACATTCTCAAAGATCGAATCTTTGTGGATGACCACTCTTTATTTTATCCTTTTGGGTTGTAGACAGGAGAGGTGTACTATATAAACTGGAGGACAGGGATGAAATCGCAATATGATCCAAGGACAAATCCGGAAATAATTATGAACGGTGGATTATTATGCTCTGAAGAAGACGATGAGAGTTCGTGTGACAGTGAAGGGTCCTCCACGGAGGAGTCTCCTCCTTCAACTTCAAGAGAGCAATTCCATTACAGTTACAACCCTCCTCCTCCTCCTCCTCCTCCTGCGCTTGTGAGCGAGAGCAATGATGAACCCCAACCTCCTCAAGTACTAGTGGTAGCAGGTTGCAAGAGCTGTTTCATGTATTTCATGGTGCCCAAACAGGTTGAAGATTGCCCCAAGTGTTTTGGTCAACTTCTCCATTTTGATCGATCCGAGAACGGTTCACCATGATTCATTTTCTTTGTTTTTTTGGTTACAAATTTTATTACCCTTCGGATATATTAATTTTGTGGTTCTCAAATGTGAATTTTCTGGAATGTTTCTTTTGTTCTCTTTTTTTCCTGGTGGGAGTAGTGAAACTTTTCTCATTTGCTGTAGTTTTAATGTTCATTCTTTTAATTTCTTTTCTTTTTTCCCCTTTTTTCCCTTTATGGCTGTAGTGTTTGATCCATTGATGTTGCAGAGATAGGTCCGTCCAAAGTGGCCAGCAGCAAGATCAGGTCAACCACTTCCCTTAGTGAAAGAAAGAATCATATTTGTAATGATTGAGACGTGTTGCTTTAATTTCCATTCTTTTTAGTGCTGGTTTCTCATTTATTCCAGTTTAATTTCATTCATTTCAGTATCATTGAAAACGCTTCCATACTCATTTCCTTTCTTTTCTCATCTCTGTGGACCTTTGTGTTAGCAAAGTCTAAAATGGTTTGTATAAGGAAGATTCTTGAGCCTTTTTTTTTTCGGGGGTAAATGATTTAAACTTTGCTATTTTCAGCTCAATTGCACATATATTGTGCTTTATGGAGGAAATTTTGTCTAGTATTTCAGGTTGCTGAAGGGTGAAGTGGAGAGTTATATAACAAACAAAATTTAAACACCTTTAACTTTCTCTAACTTTCTATCTAGGGAAAAATATTGTGTAATTTCATAGTGCTAAATCTCAAGTTACTAATAATGAATTCCAACACTACATAGAAAGTCAACCCCATTATGTCCATGTAACATCATTTGTCATCATCACATTGTATAGGGAATAATTTGTGTGCTACTCATAAAAGGTAAAATTAAGAATAGTGGTAACGTGTACCGTGTTGTGTTTACCTGGAAAATTATGCATTTTGACTACGATCCATTTCTTGCGTGGAAACAACCAATAATAGTAACCAGATTAGAAGAATCTATGCACCAACCTGTAGCTGAAATTTTCTAATAGCAGGATTTTGTAACCTTAATTAGCGCAATAAATTTCATCTGATGCAGTTATATGCCTAACTGTTTTGATTGAGTACCAAACCCAGGAAAACAAGCATATAAAGCTGTTTTGGAGTGTTTGAAATATTGTTGGATAGCGCTTACATTATAACTCTCTTGTGTTTTCATTCATAACTTTCTTTCTTTCTTTATTTTTCTTTTGTGGTAGTTCAGCCGTCTCTGAAAATAAGAGTTGGAATGTTAATCTGTTTATTGTTTCTATTTAGTTTTCTTTGAACTATTGCTCATTAGCTCGTTACCGGGTGAAACTAAGCTCCTATATCAAGCATTACAAAAACAAAAGGAGCGACTGAGAATAGATTGTTTGGACTAATTTGTCAAGAATTATGCAGGCCAAATAGCAAAAGGATTTAACCACTAGCATCCGCTCTTCAACTTTTACATTCCAAGCTTAATATTTAATTTCAAAATTGTGATAGCCTCAAAAATCAAGTACTACTAGGGTTAGCTATAGTAGGAAAGAAAACTACTATATGTTGTGTAAGTATGTAATTTGTGGTTGCTAGATGTCAAAGGTAATTGAGAAAAAGGTGAAAATGGTACACCCGTCGTGGGAAAAGCAAGTACTTTTCACTCCAATGCTCCGCGTTTTGGGCTTAGGGAAATTAAGAATCCCTCCTTCCTACCTAAATGATTCCTGTTGCAGTAAGATGTACAGTGAAAAGGTAAACTCAAGCGAATCAGTGGTCCACCACGATCTGTGAGCTGTTGTTGGAGATTGGGGAGAGAAATCAGAGAAAGGATAGGGATAGATGGAGACACTGTAGAAGACAAAACAAAGGAAGCTTTCTTTCACTCTGCATGGCAGATCAAAAGGAATCTAAGCAGAAAGGCCTAATGGTAGAACTGTTGAACTGAGCAACCATAGAAAGGGATAGATGGACGCGAGAGAGACAGAGACTCAGACTGAGTGAAAACAGATGTTGATACATTGTGGTACCAATGAAAATAGAGAAAAGTCCTCTTCATGTTTCCTGTATTGTTGTATTCTCTCTCTCAGGGACTTTTTTTTGCCTTCCCATTTTCTAAATGTTGATGAACTTTCTCAAATGTAATGTAGTTGATACAAGCATGCATGTCTTTCTTTTCGACTTTGATTGAATCATGAGTCTTATATATTGCGTTACAAATTCACAATCACCTCGTAGTGATGAAAGTGCAGAAATCACTTTGACATGGACAAATGTATGTGTGTGGTAATACGGGAGAAATGAAACTCATTGACCAATTGAGCTAAGTCTGTGTGTACAGAGCATAGGGTAATAAAATAAATTTCTTGACCAGAAGTATGCATTGAAATTTAAAACTCCAACAGCACCAGCAGTTCTTAGTTTTTATCCTCTTTCTATTCGAAAGGCTCCCGGCAGAGAATTCATTGTTGTCTTTTTTTCTGTTTTTACCTTTGTTTCTATCTTCTGGTCAGCATCTTCTTGACACTTAAATCTGACAGTTATTTTATCTTGGGTTCAAACTCCAATTGAATTTTCGTAACCATATAATATGACCAGTTGAAAAATTGTTGGCTTTAAGTGCAGCTTGGTGGTTGTTTCAAGTAATCAATCAGAAGGCTATTCGGACTTAAAGCACGTAATGACGGGCTAAGTAAACAAATAGATCAAATGCTTTCAACCTAAACACTAATAAACTTCGTATCTTGAGAATTCACATTTATCCCCCACAATTCTTGGATATAATTGGAAATGCAGGTGTTTTCCAAGCGCAATTCAGAACATAGCTATAACAAAATGCTTCTCAAGAAAGAAGAATGAAACGCCAAGACGAAGAACAACAGAAGACGACGAAATGAAAATCGTTGTATTCGAAAATAACGAGACATGCAAAGCCTCAGTAGTTACATCAAGTCCGACGATATAAAGTCTCCGTCCTTCCAATGTGCAAAGTATTAGTTATGGAATGTCTGTTAAACCTCATTGAAATTTGTTTATCTTGCTGAAAACCATATAGAGTTACGGTTTAGTTCCTGCCCGTATGCCAATTCGAAAGCAAATACATGCTAATAAAAATTAGCATAAACAAGCATCCGAGGTAATGCTGCATTTGTACGTCTCGAAGTTCACATGATGCGTTCTTCTTTCTTTGTCCTTTTCTCCGCGTTTCCCCCCAGTTTGCAATTCTACATATCATCCTTACCACTCCTCTCTCGGTCCACAAGAGCTCACCATATACAAGAATGAAAAACTACTATTAGTAAATTGATTTCAACGAATATCCATCCAATTGAAATTCCCATCGAGGACTTTCGTAGGGGTAGAAAACTGTTTGCCCTTGCCCCTTCCCTTTTTTAGTTCTTCTATATATTATACATTGTGTCATGTTTGATTATTAAGCGATAGCACAAAGCCGGAACTAAAAACAAATACTAGTACGATACTTGTCGTGCATATATGCTTTTACACATCAACAATTTTCAACCACCGACTAAGCAATCCAATGTGGTTTCCTCTTTTGGTTGCGGGCTAGTTGTCATCAGTAAAAGTGAGCATCACAATCGTGGCGGAATCCACCCTATTGGAAGATTATTGGACCAGACAACTTTTTCACAGTGGGCTCCTATTGTTAGTGTCGGGAGTGAACTGCTCCGCTGGCCTTCATGCCAGGGCCTTACTCGGAATAGGCCTCTCTGAAAGCCCATTTTCCCTGCAAAGACCCAACTTAAGTGACTCTTCTAGTATTGAAAACTTCTCCAATTGTTTTATTGATGAAAAGTTGCGACATTATTATATCACCACACAGACTACGAGAAATTCAACAATTCATATACCAACTCAGAAGCAGAACATCCTTGGCGGAAATATGTTTTTCGTGGACACTAAGCAGTTGTAGCCGCAGGCACGGATCTGTAGCATGCCCTCCTAGCAGCACGAACCACGTCTTCAATCTGGGAGGTTGATCACACCAAGTCAAAACAAAACTGAGGACTAATGTTCAGAAACAATATATTATCCAGAAGATGCAACAGGACCAGCAACATTTATGCGAACCTGTGGGAGAGCAAGTCTCTCAAGATTGGCTGCATAAGGCATGGGCACATCAGCACCAGCGATCCTCTCAACTGGAGCGTCAAGGTAATTAAAAATTTCCTCCACAACAGTAGCACTGTTAAATGCAACAATGCAGAAAAATGTAAACAATTGTAGAGCTTATCACAAGACAATGCCAAATTGCCAAAGAAGACAAACCAGATCTCAGCACCCACGCCATGTTGAGGAAACCCTTCTTCAACCGTCACCAATCTGTTTGTCTTCCTGACTGAGTTATTAATGGTAGACCTATCTAGCGGCCGAATTGACCGCAGATTTATCACCTGTAGCAGAGGGGAAAAGTATAACCAGAAAAATTAATGTAAATCTCTTTTCCTTCCAAATGAAGGCCTTGAACTAGTCTTATCATTAATCTCAATCATTTCATATACCTCTACATCAATGTCTTCCTTTTCAAGGATCTCAGCAGCCTGAGCAATTAATATGTTGCATTAGATCCTAACACGAGACTTTGTCACAAGCAAAAAAATGTGGACCAGTGCTAGGACATACCTTTAGAGCATATCCCACCATTTTAGAAAAGGCTGTAATGGTAACATCTTTTCCTTCTTTCTCAATCTATTAGTTTGTGTGGAATAGACATGAAAAATTATAAACTAATAATGAGCAAGAATATTAAGTAATCAAGAAGGACAATCAACCATATCTAGAAAACATGATCACCGGAAAACAGACCTTGGCTTTCCCAATGGGAAGACAGAAACTGGAATCCAGAACTTCATCCGAAACAGGGAAAGCTTCACCATACCTGATGCTCAAAGGTAGCACAACAATGTCAAAACATAATGTGACAGTAACATCACAAGCACAAGTAGTGAACTTCCACTCACAACAACTCATTTTCAAGAAAAATAACAGGATCAGGATCTCTAATGGCAGCTTTAAGAAGTCCACGAGCATCTTCAGATGAGAATGGAGCTAACACTTTCAATCCAGGGCATGAGCCATACCAAGCTGCATAACACTGCATGACAGATCCAAATAAATCACACTTGAAACTTCTCTCAACGATGAATTTAATTTGCATCAAACATCATACCATACAAGATGTTGTGGAATCAAAAATTAAAGTCAACGTCACATTACTCATTATCTAAAGCAACCACCTAAAAATTGAAGTACAAAGTTATCTGAAGCTTTCAATATGTTGAATTATATGTTAATCCATTAAGTAGCAGAAAACTTGCAGAAACATTTTCTAAGCTCATGATTACCATTTTGTACATAACATCCTTTCAGGCTCGATGAATAAAACTACTCTGCACCTTGTTTAGTTCATCAAAAACAGTAGTTAAACACTTTAGTAGCAACTAGACACAATACCTGCGAATGCTGGGCACCTACACCAGCAGCGGCACCATTTGGTCCTCTGAAAACAATAGGCACATTTATATTGCCAGCAGACATGTAGTTTGTTTTTGCAGCAGAGTTAATTATATGATCCATTGCCTGCATTGAAAATTGAGCTCACATCATAAACAAATTGGCACAGTAACCTAATCAATCCATTCCATTTGCAATTAAAACATCAAATTCACAACCAGAGAGGACTGTTCTTGATATTTGTCAGAGTTTCTGACAATACGTTTACCATGTCTGTAACAGTTACCGAAATTAGCATTATAACAATTCAAACATTTATAGACTAGAATTTTTCAGAACCATACCTGCATTGCAAAATTGAAAGTCATAAACTCGACAATCGGCCTAAGCCCATGATATGCAGCACCAACTCCTATACCAGTGAAGCCAGCCTGCATCCAAAGTGGATTATGAAAATCTCGAGTGCTTCATAATAAGGCAGTAGTTTTATCTTCCGTTTCGTTTTTTGGTGTTATGTTTGGCATCAAAATTTTAGAAATATGGACTAGTATGCATGTAAAACCTATATTTTCTTGCAGCTAATTTATTTAAATGTACACTGCAGCCTTTGAAAACAGAGTCTACTTTGATTCATGAAACCGAGTTGGAAAAACAAACCTCGGTGATTGGGGTGTCGACCACCCTTTGAGGACCATATTTCTGCAGGAGTCCTCTGGAAACCTACAAAAAAGAGAAAAGGAGATCGTTTGATCATTCCAAACCGCACGAGATAAAAGTTGAGAGTTGAAATGCAAGAGCTAGTGAAAGAGGAAGTTCTGTCATTGACCGCGGTCTAGGAATCGCTCTCTCACAATGAGTGTATCAGAAAAATTCCGTGAAAGAAAGCAAATGGACAATTAATAAAGCTAACCTTGTATGCACCTTGATATTCACCAACCTGATGCGCAGGAGACGAGTATTAGAACAAAAGACTTGAATAATTGATATAAAATAAAACCACACTTGCATACCTCTTCACCCATCAAAAACACTCTAGGATCAGCTGCCATTTCCTCGTCAAGGGCAGAATTTAGAGCTTCTCTAACCATTATCTACACGAGGTTACGGTAACCACAATTGGCAACATGCGTAGAGATGGAGGATTAAGACACTAGATAACTGTTCCCTAATGTATATAATAAGTAGCAAAGAGATAACTGAGGCATACATTGATAATACACCTGAGAAAAGGAATAAATTAAGAGAAGGAAAACACTCAGGCATGCATTGATACTACACCTCAGAAAAGGAATAAATTAAGAGAAGGAAAACATGCAGAAGAAACAGAGAACAAAAAGGGGGTCTTGACATATAACATCCGATCTTTGTCCAAAATCAGGAACAAAAGAAAATCCAAAATTAAAGGTACTATGATTGACACCAGTAAAATGAGTTCACAAGGCTTACAGAAGAAACAGGATTGTGAAGTTGGTTTATAAACCTCTCAAAAAAAAAAAAAGGAGCACGCACAGACAGGCAAATTAATTACTTAGTACCTGTTTAATGGCAGTAGAATAGTTTCTGGTCATGAAGGGAAGTGCAGGTCTTAGAATCTGAATGAGTGGAAGACAGAAAAGAAGATTTAGATTTTGCACAAGAAAAGGCAGCGATCGCAGTTGTGAACAAGTGGAAGAATTGAAGAATCGAGACAAGAAGAAGAGAAAAATGCAATATCATGTAGAGCAAAGAAGCATCCACGAATAAATTATGCAAAAATTAATTTTACCGGCCCTCTTGAAGATCCTAAAGCGACCAACTTGTGCCTGATAATCCCCAACATTTTTCTCTGCTTCCACTCAATATTGTGATCCCTACAAAATTATAATCCGTTGTTAGTCTGTAAAATACAACATATATATATATATATATATATAACCAATTGAGCAGAAGAAGAATCAATTAATGAGAGAGTTCCCACTTTGGCAGAAAAGGAACGAAAACTCTGGTGAAAAGTGCCAAGAGCTGCAAGAGAGGCTGGATTTGGTGAGATGATCGGTGGAAAGACCGAAAGACACCCTTTTACCATTTCTGGTGTCACCCAGACCCTATTTGTTGTGCATTTCTGTCTGGTAGTAATACGTACATGTGGAAATTCCAGGACTCGAACAAATGTCCCATAATTCATTCACTAACCCGTTCCTGACTGCCGCGTGGTCTGTTCTGTCTGAAAGATTGGATACGATACCCTATCATATAAAGTAGGAATTTGCTTTGCTGTGCAGCTATGGAAAATTCTTTTTTTTTTTGAGGAAAGCCATGGAAAATTCTTAAATGTATTAATTTATAACTTAACTTGTAAAACTCTTAACTTAAACTAAAATTATATAAATATTCTTACGTTACTTTTTTATTATATCAACATATATTACTTTATTTATTTGATATTAAACTAAATCACAAAGTTTCTCATAAATCCGATCTCTTTATGCAACTGTGCTGTCGAGTTTTTGACTTTTTGATTTTTAACACTACGCATTTGAATATTGCTGCTCAAGACAGTCGTCGAAGGAATTTCGGCTGCTGCTACGTGTGCTTCGCTACGCCAATAACCACTGCAGGACCTTTTGAAACTTGCGACTATTACATTTCTACGCCTATGCTACTGGGTTTCAAATTTTTACCGAGGTTTTAGGGAAAAGAACTTTTACATCATCTGTGGAGTTTTGCGGCCCTTATTATTGTTGGCAAATTAATCCTTCGTTAGTCTTCCAATTACTGACTGCATTATTTGGTCCGCAATTAGTTAAAATACTGGACAATCCATAGTCAACTGAACTCCGGCGCAGTTGAAACTAAAAATAGCGGGATTTGATTTTTAGTCCTATAACTTATTCATGTGGTGTTATTATGTGTATCTAAATATTATTTACTTACTTGATGGAGACCCAATTCATAGTCTCATGTGTAGACTTATGATCTAAAAGAGAGTAACATAAGCAAGCATTCTTATATCTCTTTCTCACTTCAACATACGTACACTTACATGAAACTATTTTAGTGAAAATTCTTACATAGGTTCTACCTATGAAACTCTTGATCTAAAATAGAACCATATAAATATAACAATGTAAGAAAATGATATAAGAATACTTACGTGCTTCTATTCTAGACTACGAGATTCATAAGTGGAATCGTGAATCTAGTCATATTTTCTTATTTTAGACTACAAAGAGTATAAATTCGGTTGATATAAGAGTTTCCTAAAACTAGCAAGTACGCATAGACGACGAGTGCTAACAACAATAGACAATCTACCTTCTGAGAAGAAGAAGGAATCTCGGTTTACCAAAAAACAAAAAAAAAAAAAATGAAGGGAATACAGTAGATAAATAAGACAAAGAGCTCCTTTGTTGCGAACTTATTTAGAAATGTGAGAAAAAATATGACAGCAGCCGAAAAATAAAAAGCATAAAAAAAAAAGATGAGAGAAAGAAAAAGCCAAAAATCGCCCCACTAAACTCCCAGCCAGGAAGAAGAAGCTAACAATTGAACACCTTATAAAATCTTGAATTTAATTTCTCTCAGAGTATTTCAGTAACAAGATCCGCCGTCCCTCTCTCTACTCTTGCTAAGCTTAAGAGAGATGCGTCTACTCACTACTTCCTAGCAAATATTATCAAAATACTGACAGGCTTAATTTATGAGTGGATTCACGAATTTTCAGATACCGGCCGTGCTATTTTGTTAAAAATTTGAAAAGAAAATCGAAGAAAAAAGAGGCACGTCAACTAATAGAAGAAGACAAAAGATTACAATGGCGGCGGCAGAAAGAAAGGAGTTTCGGGATGGATTTGGATGAGCGCACCCCCATGATTTTGTCCTTCAACAACCCCTATATTTGGCCCCCCCTGAATTTTTTATTTTTTTGAAATTGAAAAACCCCTTATGGTTAAGTATACATAAAATTGGATCTTCAATTCTACCATCTTATTGATGAATTTAACTCCTTTATTCCTTTAAAACAAATAGTAACGGAGCCCAGCAATCAAGCTCAGCGAAACCGTATAAGTTACAAGATTGAGGACATGGTGTGTAATTTATCATCTTACCTGAAAAAACATGAAAGAAGAAGTTGCCCTGCTACTTTGGTTGCATGACTTTAAAGCTGTAACCCGTAATCCCTTGGAGATTCTGGACCCTGGTGGAGCTGAAAGACCAGGAAAACGGTTCCAATAAGAAAATACGAAATGAAAGAAGAAATTAGTCTTACCATATAATTAAATGAAAATCAAACCAATGATCACATCTTATGATCTCCACCAATTTGCGATTCTCTTAATGAACATTCACAAAATTTCTTATGCACAAAATAATAATTTGAGATTTAATAATCAACAACGTTAATTTATGTGGCAGTCTTGAGGAACTAATCTCTTATCCTGGCCAGTATCATATGATCCTGCGGAGTAGTGGGCCAGTTAGGTGTTCAACTCCTTCAAGGGATTACGAAGTCTTTTCATATCTCTACATCTCTGTACACGAAACCTCTCTGATTGGTTGCTCAACGAGCAAATCGCAAGCATATATACGAAGCAATCAAGGATCTGGTCCGTTGACGAATAGGGCATGCATGCACGTACTCTTATTTGTCGATCTAACTTTTATCAACTAAGAATTAACTGAAAAGACCAGTAGGAATAATTCATTAGGAGCCAACGCAGTAACTTCTGTGAAGTGCTATAAAAATCTTGGAAACTTCTGACTGTGTAAAGATTTTGAACCAGATCACAAACAAGGAGTGAAGGGTACTCCATATTATGTTAGTAAATCTGTTTAATCAAAGAAAGAAATTAAATAAAAGGCACCGGACCACCAACAAACATAGTTTGACATGGATTTAATCCACTAAAAACCCAAGTTCTTTTAACACGAAAACAGCTTCTATCGGTAAGATTGCACTAGGCATCCAATATTGGGATTTAGAAAAAAAAAAAAAAAAAAAAAAAACATAAGAGAAAAAACAGCATGGGATGATACTGCCCTGGTGGCTACGCTGCTACTGTGGAGATAGTGTAAGACCGAGAGGCAGCGAATGTTTGAGTCCATGCTGAAATGAAATGCTGGATCGCATACTAAAGGATGAGAGGTAGAGAAGAGTACTTGGGTCGCACACAGCGTGGCACCATCATCCACTGATGGAGCCATGCTGCTGTGCGCCTAAAGCACGTCCTCTTATTTCTCTTTAGCCTTTTGCCCTTCCAACAAAGTACTCTCCAACCCTATCTACCAATGTATATATGCATATACATGCCAGTGCCACTCATGTCATGTGTATGGTGTCATTTTCTTTTAATCAAACATTGCATGCGGATACAGTATTGCCAGGGCGGCCCTTTCACTTCACTACTAGTTAGTACTACTAAAAATATACTAGCACATATGGTAACAGTGCATACAGATTAATAATAATATATATATAGTACTATATATGATCATGGGAGAAGAATTAACTAACAGCGAAAGTGGTGATGCAATATGGTGTGTGAGAAATATTGCAAAAGATAAGACCAAAAACCTAAGTTGCCCATTGGAATGCTGGAAGAATAGATTCACCTGTTTTGAAATCTTAATTTGTTTAAATGGAAATGGGAAATAAAATTCCTAATACATCCAGGAAATGGCACGTGAAGATCCTTGCAAAGTGGGATGCAAATCTGCATATGAATCATGGAGCAGTGTAGCAGAGGAGGCCTGGCCGTGGAGCCACCATCAAGCCTACGTAGCGCCCATGTGTATGCATCCAAACAATTCAGGCGGTGAATTTCTCCCCAAGCTGACACGTTAAAGTTATGCAATACTTCCTGCTAACATCCACTGACAAGTGGCAAGTGCATCGCCCAAAAACCACGGCTGTTTCCCTTGCCGTCTAAATTTGTCAATGCATCATCACCTCAATCTCAAAAAAAATCAAAACCAGTTCAGCATTATTTAATGTTCAGCTGTTGCACTCCTATTTACAAGTAATTTTACGCTTGAAAGCTATGTTTTCAGATTCGGACAAGTTATTGACTCAGCTGAATTCAATGGTCAAGGATTAATGAGTTCGATCGGGAGTCGATTCGGAGTCGAACCGGATGATGTCATAAATACGTCATAATATATATATATATATATAATTTTCCTTCGATATCTAATTAAATTAAAAAATTATCTTTCCTTAAGAAAATTTTGATAAAACTATCTTATTAACATTCTTGTTGTTTTATGAAAAATATACAAATTAACTTCTCAAAACTAAAAACACCAAACCAAATTTAGTAAGTAATTAAAATTAATTTTCCCGTTTATTTAACTTAAAAATATTTACTATGTATATAAAGAAGGAATTAAAAAGTATATAGTTTTTAGGATTAGATCTAGTTTAGAGGTGATGTAAATAAAATATAGACGTTTATTAAATCAAATACTAAAGTGTCATTCATTAATGAAGCATCCACTATTTATTCCCTAAATAGAGATAATCATTGACCCTAATTAATATTTTATTACTACATCATATTTCCTTTGACGGTTTGCATTTATCTCTGACGGTTACTGTAGTAGCATTTATGATTAGTTTGAATTTGATAGAAAGAGCAGTCAATGCAATTCGTTCCTGTATTTTGAATGAGTTGTCAAACTCTTATTGGTTAGTTTTGTCTCATAGGTTTGGAGCCCCACAATGCAACTACCATCATCACTCGGTCGGTTCTACAATTTCCGATTAAATCCGGTTTTGACCGGTCAAATTCGATTTTTGATTGGATTTGATCGGTCTTTTAAAATTAGAATTTTTTGTTTAACTCGAATCGAACACTTGGCCGGTTCTTGATCTAACTGGTTTGACCGGCCGATTCGGTCCGAATTTGGAAACACAGCTTGAAACCAGAGTGTCAATTGAACATTTGGATGTTAGTACAAATGTACAAGAAGTCAACACAATTCCATTAAGAGTGGGAGGAGGTATTGCGTGTACCACACGCACCGCTTCATCACCCGATGTACTAGAACCAATTATACATAGTTAAATAATATAATATGCAGTCTATTATCGTCATGTGACGATAAATTATTAGTTCTAATGTATACTGCATTTAATACTTTTCTATTTGTGTCTTTCTCCATTACATTTGGAAAATTATTTAAATTGTTTTTCCTTTGGGCCCCATCCTGTGTCAGCTTGCCTATATATTTTGGGCTGAAAGAGAGTGTGAAGAGCATCCCAAGGTCAAATCTGGACCAGTCCAGACCAACAGCCGTGTTATTGGGCTGACCTCATTGTTACAGAGTGGGAACAAAGTTTTCTGCCTTTAGTTCCATTTGGTTCCAACTTTCTCACTGTGAGGGTTTCTTACTGTGAGTGTGCTCTGAGAGAGAGAGAGAGAGAGAAGGCCATAATAATTGGATCAGTGAGTGAGAAGGGAAATATGGTAGGATGGGGGGCGTTTTGGGGAACACGAGTGCTGGAGATAGTGAAGAAGCACGATTCCGGTGGACTGGTTTGGAAGAGAATTAAGCTCACCACCACTCGCAAAGCCAACGCCAAGAAGCGTCTCCGCCGCGTTTGGCAGGTCTCACTTCGTTTCTCCTTTATTTATTTTTAAATTTGACTACCTCACTTTGGGCTCTTATGGTTTTTTTCTTTCTTTGCCTGTTTAATATATGCTCGCTGTGTGTGCGCGCGGGCCACGAGTGAATGAGCATTGTGTGAATGATATAGGTGACAAGGGAGGGGCAGGTCCGATTAGTATTTTTACTAATTTTTATGTGAATAAAAATGTAATGGGAAGAAATTGATGGTTGCTGAGAAGTAGAACTACTAGTTTGTTAATATCTTCTGTAGCAACTGATTTCAAGAAAGAACTGACAAACAAAATTATATTATACGGGCCACACAGATTTATACTTTTATGTAAAATTTTTCTATTCTATAATAGCTAGTAATTGTCTATTTTGCTTGACACGAAACTGACATCTATTTGATGAGATTGTTACGAGTCTAATTCCGTTGTCTAATACAAGACATGGATGTATGAAAATTGAAAGATCGTTTCTTTTTTACTTTTCTTTCCTTCCTCTTCTTTATTTTAAAACTTTTGCCGATTTTCTTGTAGCATTCATTGCTGCAAAGTCATCCATACCCTTTTTTCACCTGAATTCTCGTTTGTGCATGGGAATCACAATTGTTACCTTGTGATGCAGCAAGGAGACCGTATTGTACAGTGGTTCAGTTTTTGATTCATTTTGTAGTTATTGGATGCCTCTAGACTGCTTTTTGATTTGATAATTGGCTTATTTGGGTTTTTTTTTTTTTTTATAGTTGTTTAACATGAAAAAATGCATCATTTATAAGTTTACTTTGCTAGTAAAAGAATTCCTTTTTTTTTTAACTAGAACGACATGTATGATATCCCTTTAATATTTAGAGATCTGTTGCGTGAATTAATTTTTTACCAAACAGGGGTCTGAACGATGAATGTCTTATTTTAACCATTTTCAATAAGTCTTGGTCATACTTGTGCTTTCCTTTCCATGCCTGGGAACTCCATAGGGTGGGATCTTGAAATGGTTCTATGTCTCCTTGAAGTTTCCCCTTCCTAGCTCCAGCTGTTGAACCCAGTGGAACTTATTACTATTATACCTGTTAATATTTTTTACTCCATTCATGTTGGTTTACTTAATCTATGTAGGAGCTAGATAGTAAAGTTACATAGCCTTCCATGTTGAACATTTGAATCAATTTATAGTAGGCATACGCATAATGCAGTGTTTAACAGAGCCTACTTGAGCCAAACAAATTGAAATTCAGGTGAATCATCCCAAGCAAATTCTGTTGAATTTGGGTTTTTCACCTGAACATTAACATAAACCTCCTTCAGTTCAATCACTTGCAAGTCAATGCACCTAACCTTAACGAAGTCAATGATATAGAACAATGTATGCAAACAAAAAGCAAATCTCACTTCTCCCTATTTTTGCAAATTAACTTTATTTATGAACCAATTTGTGTAACCAGACTGTCAATATACCATATTTTGGAGCTGTTGGTTTCAGTTGATTCTGATAATTTTGTTCTTATCTTTTGCTTGAAGTATGCTGTAATTGGTACATGTTTGCCATATTATAGGTAAAATTTGGATTGGAGTTTCTTTGATTAATTATAGCTAGTACATGAATTCTGAAGAAATGTAACATTTGAATTAGCAAAAATTAAATTGCTTGGAGTACTTCTGTTGACTTATATGAAAGAAGTTTACTAAGTCTTTATGTTCCTTTCTATTTTTTCTCAATTTTGAGAAAAGATAGGGATATTACAGACACATTTTTCATTTAAATGCACTCACACATTTTATGTTTTAAAATGCATTATTTTACAATGGGGTACGCAAGTTGACTTTTGCAATCAGATTTTACTGGAATAATGAAGTATCAGTACATATAGATTAACCGGTATACCCCTTAGTCAATTCATTGAAAAATAGAGCATTATTTAACGCCAAATGTTTAGAACACTTATTAACCAAATCAATACACCGATCAATGTCCCTATCCATGCTTAGCTTCTGTGTAGTATGAGAGTCTGGCAATTCTCTCCAGCTTCAAAAATCGCCACAAACAGTATCATACGCTAATCTTTATGTTTTCTCTGATGATTGTAATCTGTGCGAAAATATTCTTTAATTCTCTCATATGTAATATGGGAAGGCTATTTCTAGAGCTCTGGGAAGGTTGCAATTTTAGTGTGCAACCAGTTAATGAGGTTCACTTATACAGTTTCATCTGTACTGATTCAATAGTTCAATGTATAGTCCTGCTTTAAAGTTTTTTTCGATTTGGGGTGGGCCTGTTGCTCCCTCCTAAATGGTCATGCTGTTGGATTTTGCCTAAATCTTGTTGGGGTTGTGAGCAAAGTTGTAAGGCAAAGTAAATGCTCACCTAAAGTTCTTAATGCCTTGTTATTATCTTGTTTCTATGACATTGAATCAAGTGCGATGTGTGCATATAGTTGAGATGTAGTACAGTTCATTTTGTGGACAGATAAAGGTCTAATGTTTATCAGGATCAGACAAGTCCTCCCTCACAAGTTATGGAAGGTTTGTCCCCAGGAATTGACAGCCTCCCTTATGCATTTACATGTTTAAGTCAGTAGTTTCTAACTGGTGGTTCTGTAGATGCCTTCCCTCACCTTCACTCTACTTGCACTTAGACATGTTATGGATCCAAATATGCAGTTTCCAGTTGACTTAAAGTGTCTGCGCTTTGACCATTCTGCAGAAGCATGAGCATGGGGGTTTTTGCATTCAATATAATTCAGAAGTGTTGGTAATTTTAAGGATGGTTTGTATTTTTCTTGTAGAATGAAGCTGTCCTGAGGGCATGTTCTGATCCACCTCCCTCAAGAACTTCACAGTCCGATGCTGGAGAAATTGGTATCAAGGAGAGCACAGACTGAGTAGAGAATGAACATTGTGGAGTGAAAAGCTGTGGTTAGATGTGGTGTACTTATCAATCAGTTTAGCCTTTTAAATCACAGAATTACACATACTTTAAACTTTTGCAAGAATTTGATCTTTTTATTCCCCACAAGCAATTAAAAATAGTTCATATCGTCTTGTGGCTGTGGTTGTTTTGCTGTTCCTTTGCACCTCATTCGGGTAAGTCTAGTATGTAACCTTGATGTAATTAACTGGTATTGAGTTTATTTAGCAAAGACAAAAGATCCAATAAAAAAAAAAAAGTTCTGATGATTCTTTTGCAGAGAAAAAAAAAATTCTGACGGTTCTTTTGCAGCAACAAACAGATATGACAAAGAAGTTCCGTTTTAAACCTGCTATCTGGTTTCTTGTCACTACAACAGGTCGCAGGAAGTTCCTATTGTCTTGATTGATTGCTGAAAAGGCCCGCGAGATTGGCATAAGTTGATGATGTTGAAATTATGGGACAAAGGGAGGAATATCACTTGTTCTTGAAATTACAGCCATACGGTGGGACTGGACAGATGTGGTCCATAGTGGATACATTAAAACTGGGATAAGATTTGTGGCCTTTGAGATCACGGAAACGTTTGGGATTCTTCTGATATTTACAAGAATCCATATGTCGATTATGACATAGAAAAGCTAGACTTCATCCGGATTGCTCAGTCATATACATAACATTTCCTTTTCCACTACGTTGCTATGAACAGTTTTGTATCCATTCAACTCTCTCTTTGTTGAATTATGCATGCACCTGTGCACACGCAACTCTTCTCTCTTTCACACAACACAAATACAGGCATAACGGACACAGTGGCTGTGGGAAAATTTTGTATTTCGGGTTTTGAATAGCGTAAATCTTCTTGCTTGGGGAATGGCAGATGGAGGGTCAGATTTCCCTGGGATTTCTTGCGAGTAAGTGTATTAGAAAAACTGTCAAATGATGAGGCTAGTATTGGTCAACCTGACTGGAAATATAATGATAGCGCCACACGAGATTTAGTTACATTATGGAATTATGATTCAGCATGCAGGTTATTGCTGCTTCATGTGCCCCGGTCTGTGCATTAGCTCAGCAAAACTGATAGTACCTGAATTCATGGGGCAACCTCTAGCTGCATAAGCAACATCCTGAAATTCCTGTCTCCGCAACTTTTTTGACCATTCAAATCTCAACTTCCAAGCAAACTTACTTCTCGTGAAGAGCCCACATTAACTTACAAAGTTCCTGTCTTCCTTGTGTGTGGAGTCACATCATTTGTCAGTCATTGATCTATAGCTGCTGTGAAAACTGGTATGTTGGTCGGTTTGTGGGAAAAGGAAAGAAGTAATATTGACCCCCTCGAATCTTTTTTCTTCTTATTAGGGAAGCATGGGGAGGGTACGAAAGTTATGCGTGGCTTGTGGAAAAGGGGATGAGTTGAGAGTTGAAAGCCAGACGTATCACATATGTCGGGAGAAATGGTGTGAACAATACACTTAAAGTGGGGGAAATCCCTGCCGTTGCACTTGACCAATCGTTTGTTACCTGTGCGTATCTGGTTCTCCTTCTAATTTCCCCAACAAGTGACGTGCACGATTTTCAGTTTTCAATCCATTCAAACTAAATTAAAATGTCGTAATTTTTTTGGACAAGTTACAATAATTCCCCTCTAAGGTGGCATTAATAAATATATAAGGTACTTGTACTACTCTTAGCCACAAATACTACTGCAATTTCTGGAATACGAAGATTGGTAAAAACAAACTCTTAATTTGTACATAGGTGCAGGAAGGTGAAATTGTTATTACAGAAGAAAAGAACAAGATATCAGGTACACTGACAAACTCCTTCAATGGCTGATGCAGAAAGGACTGCACTTGCAGTTTGCAGGCGGAGAAGTGAGGCACATGAATGGTCCGTTCACACTAAGACGGAAGAAGTGGTATAGTGGGTCTCATGACAATTATGTTTGGTTTGGGAGATGTGTGAGATTAGGCCCATATCTTTGAAATGCTAGTGAACAATAATGAAGATGTGATTGTTGCAGGGATACTAAGCAACCCACTAAAATTTCATTTTTGTCGTGGCAAACAACAGTTATTGGTTTTGGTTTTCTCCAACTGGTCAATTTATGCATAATTGAGATGAGGTGATAATGATGTATTGATAATTTGACATCCACACTTTACACTCCTCCCACTTTATATTTCAGTATATTTCTCCCCCACTTTAAGTAGTTCTAAGAACCGATTGCCACATGGTATATCTTTGTGGTTCTTTCTTTGAACACCCTTTAAATTGGAGGGTTCTATATGTGAAATTTACCTTAGCAATTTACTTGATCTCTAGCAAATCATGGAAATTTATCAAACAAATACGGCAAAAGTTATTTGTTTTTTCTCATATTCTAATATCACGTCGATGATTCATTGAAATATTACAGTTCAGATCCTCAATGTCATTTTACTAGTGTCAAGTCCAGTGCACTTATTGAGAGTCACCACATTGTGTTCACATTTATCATAATTAAGATAAATAAAATAATTCCTAAAGTATGAACGTGATGTGTTAATTCCTTATGAATGATACTGAACTTGGCACTAAGTAAAATGGCATTAGGGATTTGAATCCGAAATATTAACTGGGTTATTTTAGTTAAATGTTGAAATTTATACTACGCACTCCTATAACAAAACAAAACCGGAGAGATAAAAGGGGAACAATTTGAACAATCTATATATAGGAGTCCAAGAGGGAATGAAAATGGAAAAGATGATAATATTTATGTTTCAAAGGGTCAAATTAAGAAAATTAATTTTCAAATGGGCTTAAATGAGAACTTACATAATTTGGAGAGCCAAACAAGTTCAATTAGTATTAACTTGTGAGTTGTATGTGTGGTCTACCACGACGGCCAGCCCCCGTGATTGACCGTACCAAGTAGCCTCTCAAGTCAGCAACCAGCAACCCTTGCTCCACAAACGACGACCCCGAAGATTTAATCCTGAGCCTCATTAATTGTGCCTTGCCTCGTTTATGTGATATTGTTACATATACTAAAAAGTTTATCAAAAGTTGTTATAAATAAAATAATTTAACAAATGGATAAATTTTAGATTCACATAACAATACCACATGTATAAGGCTTGATAGAAATTCAGTTAATGGGACTGAAAATCAAATCCTTTTCGTTTTTTCGCTCTTTCTTCTCCCACCTCTCGCTCCTGTCATTCTTAATTATAGCATAAATAATAATAAATCGATATCATAAGTTTTATTTAATTTACAAAATCTACAGTTCTGTAAATTACGACTCCACCATGAGTTGTACTTTCGCCCATGAAAGTAAGAAAGGGTTGATACAACACCAGCATTTTAAGAAAGGGCGACGTAAACAACTCTTCCAACACCAGCAGCCCTAGATAAAATCCAATCTAAACCACTGATCACAAAAAAACTCTGGTCGGCAATTTTTATCTTTAAATTCTTACATCTGAAAGCATTTTTAAGTAAACAAAAAACTATTTTTCCCTTGGCTGCTCTGGAATATAATTTTTATCCTGGAACAAACGCCTAACCGCCATTGTAATAAAATATGCCGTCCCTCGTCTCTTAGGCGTCCATTTGCCCCACCCCCACCCCAAAAAAAAAAAAAAAAACCAATTTTCTTAAACTTAATTGGTCATATCCAGCTTGTTAGCTAAGATCAATAACCATGACAAAATTGACATTCACCTGTAACCTCATTCTACTTACCGGTTATGAGTCATGAGCATCATGAAATGACTAAAGCTTTGAAAACTTCTATCGAGTCACAAAAATTGGGTCATCGGTATTGAACGTTGATTATCATACAAAATTTCATTAATGTTTGTCTTTTGGAATTTTACTTCAAGGTGTCCTTTTTGGTATGGTATAATTTTAGTTGAAGGAATCACGAAATTATGTGCACTATTAATTCGTGACTTTGATTCATATCACATTGCATTATTAATTCATAGCTTAAGAAATGCCCCGTCAGCATGTATTAAACCCCAAATATATGTGTTTCCACCGTTGTCAATATTTAATAATTGAATTCTACACTATATGTTTGTTTTGTGTACATTTAGCTGTACTAAGTATGCACAAATTTGAAGCATGTGCGAAGCACCAACTATTTGTTTGGCAAAAACCAAAATATTACTACTTAGTTACTATTATTTGGTTTAGAAATGAGCTGTTAACACATGTTTTTGCTTTTGATTAGGCGGGGGATAGGAAAAAAAAAAAAAAAAAAACAAAGTCGTTGACAAATATAGGGAGAATCTCTCCGCTTAATCTGCTACCGCTCCTCCAACAAATCTTGTTAGTAACAGGAATGTATGCTGTGATGTACGTCCAGATAAGGGTCTAACCCTAGACATTAGGTTCATTTTTTTCTATGCAAGTGAATACAAATGCAAGGAATCCAAAAGGACTTTTTGGACGAGATATCTGTGACTCATCATGGGATTCGTTTGGTGTTTTTTTCTCCAATTTTTGGTCAATTAGGTATTGCGGGGTTGTGCATTACACTGGTTACTTGCAGGAAGATGCAAGGAATCATTGTGTCATCAAGAGTTGGAATTATTTTTGGACCAATCTTCAGATCGTTGCTACAATGCTTCACTTTTTAGTCTCATGTTAGTCACTCCGCTCTCACCTACCAGTCCTGTAAATTCAAAGGTTTTAGTTAACCTAGCGCTCTTGCGGGTCACGAGGAGCGTAACATAATTCATTCTTGTATGGGGCTTTTACTACTAGCTAGCTACTAGACATGAAGCAATTCTTTCAAGGGGCATACCTAAAAATTTGGCAGGAGCAATGTAAGATTAGATGACGATTCGATTGAAGGCTACCTTAACTAAAATTCGGAAAGCTCTTTCAAAATTTTTATTTTATTTTATTTTATATTTTTGTGGCTGAAAATTGTTACTCAAAAGGTTCAACACATAAGCATAGAAGGAGGATCACGGAACTGGATTCTTTGATGTTAAGTTAGCTTTTGGCAGATTCGAGATGGATAGGGAACGGGGCTCTGGAACCTTATGCCAATTGAAAAGTCGATTTGGGAAGATCATGTTCTTATTCTTGTGCCTCTAAAAAAAGGAATTTACTTTTGAGCAAAGTAGGTGGCACAATTAGCATATATTTACCTTGTCTGAATACGTGCACAATTGATGCACATGCTCTTCTTTTACCCCCTTTCCCCCCTTCTGTGTCTGCTTGCTATTACCACTACGACCTTCTTTTTTTGCTTATTTTCTTTAATTGTACTCTACTACTCACATGGAAATAAATGTGCATTTTGTTCAGAGACCAATACTTTGAATGATGATCATTTGTAATTCAATCCGTGAATATAATGATTAACTATGCAGCTTCATCAGTAAAATTAAAACAGTTCAAAATTAATGCAGAAGAAATGGAGAAGACAACACTTTGATGCAGGAATTTTGCTTGATCAGTTACATTACACAGCGTAGGGTGCTCTCTTCCCTCCGAATTGATACTAGTAGTTTTTAAAAAAACTTGGTCATGTGCCAAGTTTTGAGCAAGCTATCATTTTCTCGTGAAATTTTCGGCAGATGTTCCACTGACTAGTTGCGTCGCTCTGCACTCTGCTCTCTTTGCTTCTACTTCTAGTCGATGATGTTAAGATAATGCTAGTCACCAGTACCACTCATCGGGGGAAGAGAGACGAAACTGAGTACGATGAGTAGCCAAAATTACAGGGCTCTATATTGGTTATTAAACTGACTGGAAATTTTCAAAGCTGATGAATTTTTATCTAGACTCTCTGCTAGATTCTAATTGAGCTAAGGTTGTTTTCTTTTAAAAGGGCTAGAACTATTGCAGCTGCTACTTTCGTCTTCGTGCTCATCTGATTCATTGAAAGATATCTCGGTGATCCCACTTGACCCCGAAGATGAGGAAACGGGAGGAGCAAGATTCAGGTCCTTCCTGTCCTTGGCCATGAAATCATAGAAAATAAGCCCATTCTTCCCCGGAGTGCTAGTGCAATTCAGTGACTCTGTCATCTCATTCTCAGATTTACCACTTCTCCTTTTCGAAAAGATACGGCAGAGGACCCAATTTTCCTGAATTAACCCAAAACACAAAATTCAATCAGGAAAATTTTTTTTTTTTTTTTTTTTGGCTTCATTAACCACATAACCAGTTTGACCTAATCAGGAAAATTGTATAGGAAAATGGTAATCAGACTGAATCAAAATAAATGTGTCTCACTTGGGCCAAATTGTTTGGTTGTGGGGCAGAGCCGGCCGAGACTTTGACATGAACAAGGCGATACTCATGCATGACCCAGTCAGTTCTGATTCCATTGGGCGGCTTCCCTCTGTAAAAGACGAGAGTTTTCTTCATACCCACCACTTGGCGGCTTCTAGATGCCATAATTTGTTTGTCCACTCCAGTTGCCTTCCAATAACCGGAACCAGTTGCCCTGTTGGACCGGTTCCCTTTTGGGTATTTCACTTCCCTTGTGCTAAAAAAGTATCTTTCTTGCTCCAAGTCACCTAAATATAACATTACTACTTAATTAGAACATCCCGCAAAAAGTAAACTAGTTTTGAGTCTTGGCATTAGTACAATTTTTTAAATCCAATGTACTTCATCATTTGCAGTTTATTCTGCTCTATTTTTTGCTAATTAGAAATATTTTTTGGACAAATATTGAATAATTCGTTCTTTGAAAGCTACATATGGCACCCACAATTTGATCAAGGACTATATGAAAATCTTAAACTAATTGGACAAACCTGGCAAATCCCAAGGATCAGACTTGCACACATCAACCTCAGGGATTATGGAAGCCGGCAGAGGAGAACGCAGGACCTTGCGCTTCAAGTACTGAACAACAAGTTCTTCATCAGTTGGATGAAACCGAAATCCAGGGGGCAATCTCAGCACACCATTCTTAACAAAGTTCAGTCTTTCCATGCTAGAATTACTTAGAAACTCAACCAACCACTGGTACTGTAAGAAGAAGTTGAACCCTTTGATTGTTGCAACTTATGTACAGCTTGCTCCAGCTAGTTGCAACCCATCAAACTGGAGAACATATAACAGGCTTAAAAGAAGTTATTATTATTAGAGGAAGATATGAAGAAAGGCACAAGAAAAGATGATGAGAAAAAGTTGAAGACTAGTGAGTAGTGGGTACATGGGAAGGAAAGTGAGGCTTCTTTTATATAGTAATGGGATGTTATGTAGGACCAAACCAAGGAGGACTATGATTAATAATTACAAATGCTGTATTACTAATATTAAGAAGGAACCCATTTGGCGTGAACAAGACTCAATCTCCTTCTGCTTTGACGCATTATATAAATATATATATATATATATATATTTTTTTTTTTTTTGAAGTTACGGTTTTGTTTCTCAGGGAAAAGGTAACAATAACATTTTCACAACTAGACGAAACCAAAAGAGCTTCTAAACTAAACTAATAAAACCAAACCTTGTTGTGTTCGATTTGGACCACCATTGGTTTATGGGAATAACCGTGCCTCTCAAATTTTCAGTAAACGTTTTCTTCTCTGCCAACTCCATACATTTTTTCTATTTTTCATTTCTTTAATATTATTTTATGTGCCTTCATATCTTATGCTTGAGTTTCCGGAAGTTTAATGTTTACGTACTTATGATCTTGTTAACTTCCTACTTCTTACTCCATCTCTCCTAATTATTCTTTAACTTTTCCGACCTTTACAAGTAAAAGGCTAATAAACCAATGAAGTATCTTTCCCCTTCCTCTGAACAAATTTTTGTTTAAATCAATTATGGTTGATGCTATGTTGCTAACCTTCTTCTTCGTGCTACTCTGGTTACGTTGTGCAAAGGGAAATATTTATGGCAACACTTGACATTGCGGACTTGTAATTTAGAGATCAAAGCATGGAATGGATTACTTGTAGGATTAAAATCGAGGGATGATGTAGTCCATGTAAATCTTGTAAATTTGTGCGTTGTTAATACTTTTTATAACTTTGGAAAATCAAATGATGCGTATCGTCAATTTATATTAAAAACATGACTTGTGGGGACCAAGAATAGTTCAGTGATTTTTGTACATGAAATTCGTTTTGGTGGTATTTAGAGTCAATTTTCACAGTAAAAGTTCATTAATGGACCCCGTAGCCGTAGGGCAAAGAAATAATACTGAAAAGGGCATAGTCACTTCGTGAGCTGAAGTTATATTATGTCAGGCTTACAGCTGGAGTTCTCCAAGCACTCTTTAATGGTGAGAGTTGAAAGTACAGGAAGTACCCACCAGCTTTTCAAGTACACATATTATTAAACCCCATTGTCCGTGCTTGGGAGTAAGGGACAGAGTTAGTTAGTTGGCTTTCCTATAGTTTCGTCATCTGCGAGTGTTATGCTGTAAATAAATACGAATACCATCCTCACCACAAACACAACAACAACCTACAAAATTGCTTTTGCTAAGCTGCCAAATTCGTGTCCCACGCTTCCAATTCTAACAACTTGGACAGCCCATTTGCCGAAAAGATACAGCAGCACTGCAACTTGGAGATGGTTATGTGGAATTGAGGATTGAGGTTCTGGCCTTTTTGTGTTTCCAGTAGTCGGTGCCCATACATTTCTAAATTGTTGATACTGTCACGCCAAATTAACCAATTCAACAATATATGTTTCGTTGAAACAAAGGGCAAAAAATAAATAAATAAATAAAAGTTGTATCTTCCTCCAGATCTTTTTTTGTAGCAATATGCATTATCATTTCGTAATTTTATATACAACGACCATTGCTCGACCCCGTCCAGTGACTATCCGCTGGTTGTATTTTGCTCATTTAATATAAACATCCAGTGAATATTGATTTGCATTACCTTCAAAGAAAAAAAAAAAAAAAGAAAAGAAAAGAAATTGAATGCCGCCATCAATACCTAATTTAATGTTTGTCCTGTATTGAGGTGACTTGAGTATTTGCAGTAATCAGGAAAAGGAAATTAAGAAGGAATCCATAGGTTGCTACTTACCGTGATGCGTACGCAGATTTATGTTGTAAATTTACATAAAACTATAACGTCAAATAATTTTTTACCCCAACAAGAAAATTAGTTAGTCAGCGACTCACAAGAAGTCACAACAGCATGCAACATGGAATAAGCAAGTAGCGAAATCATCTGTTATAAAGATAGAGGTTTAGATGCTTTATGAATTTTCTATCAAATTATGTAGGCTAGCTAGTTGGAAGAAGCAGATTTTTACAAATATTCTTTGGCTTTGCTGATTACTGGATGCGATATTGCTAAGATTCTCAACTCTATCAATAGTCCTTTCTGTTTTCAATTAATATTTTTATTTTTTCCCATTGATACTGATACTGATAATATATGTATAATACATAGGGAAAATTTTAGTAAGCATGTATGGATTGTCAGAATACGTAGAGAAATAAGTAATGGAAATAGTATAGTAAGAGTAATTATTTCAGCATATAGGGTGCACGGCATGTTTAATTGACTGTTGGGGAGCACCAATTTAGTAGAAAACAACAAATGCCAGGACTAAAGATGCCTTTCTAGGTTCTTGCTTCTAAGCGGCTAGCAATGGTTAAAGGGGGGGCGAATGGGTCCTTGAATTTGACAAAATGCGTTGGAGATTCGTTCAACTAAGAATTTCAATTGGATATCTCTTCCTTCTTATAGTGTTATTATTTGATTAATCTATTGAATACAATACTGCGGAATGAGTGAAGGACAATGTGTAGGTAGATGTCTAATTTTCTTTTTCTATGAATTTGAATGTGGTGGGGGGTGGGTGGGAGAATAAAGTTTTGGGGTCCTACTTCTTTCGAAACAACACCCAGCACACACATCGGATTGAAGAGTAAGGGACAAATAAGCTCACTTCAATTCATACCCCATTTCAAGATTTCCTTATATCTTCTTGTCTCGCTGACAGTGTTATTTATGTTATGGATCAGATTGGAAAATTTAGGACCAATCATCTAGAATCCTCTAAATTATTGGGATTTGAGAAATCAATGGCATATCAGTCTCAATTAATTACGAGATGATGAAGTAGTTGAATATTGCCAAAATTTTATTTTCTTTTCTTTTTTTTTTCCCCCCTTGTGTGCGTCTGTGAGGAAAGAGTCGGTGTAGGAGGAGGGACATTGGGGGGAGAAAATTCTGGAGGAGAAAAAAAGAAAATGGAGGTGCAGCGAACGCAAGGAGTCGTAGGGGACAGAGGAGGAGATAATAAAATGGGAAGTGGGGGCGACGTGGGATGGTTGAAGATTTGTTAGTTAGTTAAACTGGAGCCTCAAACATTGACAATCGAATTGGTTTTAAAAAGAAAGCCAGATTCCGTGGGAAGACGGAAAACTGTCTCTGAGTCTGACGAATAGTTATCAAATTGTGGGGAAGCCAAAGTAGAAAAAGGAATTTATTATAGGGAAAAAAATGAGAATAAAGAAAACTAATGAAAAAGGAGCAATGAGATTCCCACAAGCAAATGCTTTCTTCAAAACACCCACCCCCCCCCCCCCCCCCCCCGCACCACTTGGTGTGCGTAAGTTAATAAAACTAGTGAGTAGTATGAAAAGTAGAATTGTCTTTTGAAAGCTGCACTGCGGCTGTGATTTGTCATCTTCTCCCTCTCTTTTATTTTTAGGTTGCGAGTCAAAGGAGTTTGCGTGAGGGTGTTGAAGAGGCCAAGAGGCTTTTAAGGAGGGAAAAAAAAATAGAGAAACGTCAAAGGCTGCAATTATTGTGTTTTTGAGTAGAACATGTTGTTCACTGGAACATGTCTTTATGCTGCTTCTCATTATTTATTAATTATCTACTCTATTAACTATTCCTTCATTTCTCTCTCACTCATGTCTTATGCTGCTGCCGTAGAATCCTCCACCATTTAACAATTTCCACCCCCCCCCCGGGGGCCCCCCATCCCCAGCAAAAACCAAAAAAAAAAAAAAAAAACAACCGAGCTAATTTTTTTTTTTTTTATGAGTAGTGATAGCATCACAATGTCTATATTATAGATGCACGTTTAGCCTTTATATGAGTATTAGTTTTCTGATAAAATTTAAGCTAATTAGGAGGGGCATGTTTTATTTGGTATAGTTGTGTGGTTTAGATTGGATTGTAACTTGATTAGACATTGCTATATGTAATACTTCTATTTTACTTTTTTTTTTTATTACCTTAGAATTTGAAATAAATTTACAATATTGAGCCAACATTTATTTTTAAAAAACAAAGATTAACCGAATTCTATCTAAAAATATACACTAAAAATATATAGTATACTTCTCTCTATCTTTCTCTTTTTTCTTTTTTAACTTAGGTAATCTTTCTTCCTCTTTCTTTCTTTCTTTTTTTTTTTTTTTTTTTTGGGGTTCAGTTTTGGCCTGTCTGAATTTAACCTTCTTCTGAAGCTCTTAAACGCCCAGGTAGCGATGGATTTCTATTGTAATAGAGATTCCAGTCACTACGACGTGTGTTCATTGACACTGCAGAAAACATGTTAAAATCCGAACTACATTTGGGTTTAAATTCAAAAATTAAGATTTCAAAACTATAATATTACATATTTTGCATATATATAGTATAACACTGCATTCATGATGCTGCGTGCAAATCAAGTCTCTTGAGATTGAATAGGCAGAAAAAAGCTACTTTTCTAATTCACGAACAAGCAGAAGTAAACCATTATCTAAATAAAATTTCTAGAAGGAGGCACGGGACATATGGAGAGAAATTCAACAGCGAGCGACAATGAAATTCAAAGTTGACCACGACATTCTTTATTTAAAGATATGGTGTTTTTGGAAAATATAGCTTGATTCGTGGAAGAACAAAGCTGCTTTTCTTCATTTTAAAGCTAAGGTTGTCGCTCACAAGTAATACAGCTGACTTGTAAGAACAAAGTATCTATCTATATATCTGGAAGGAGTATTGATCAGTGCAAATGGGAAACAGGATCGCTTCCTTTCTTCATTCACAGGCAACCTTTTTTGTAATCCAACAACATTATCAAATTGCGTAAAATGACGAACGACGACTGCTACAAGTAGGATCCATAAATCAGTTCCTTTCCTTTTACTAGTATTCCTTTAAGGGGTTGCTTTCTCGGCCTACATTTCTTTATAAAAATCCTAAGGTTTAATCAGACCAGCAACCATCAAATTGTGACGTGGAGGCCAACTAGTCTTGGAATTAATGGTAGCCCAAGTATTTCTAGGATTTGCCAAGGCGTACTTACGGCATGAAAAATAATTCAGACAAAAATTATTTACACCCAGGGCTCTGTTTATTTAGTTGTTTTTTTTTTTAATTTAAAAACTTTAAACACGCTTTTCTTAACTAAGTTTTTACTATTTCACATAAATATTTATCGAAATTTTTTTTTAAAACTATTACAATAATATTTTTTTGACAAAGCACCTTAAAAATCTACCAAATAGAGTTACCTCAAACAAAGGGGGGCTAATAATTATGTACTAGTACTATTTACAGTGTGACATCGAATAATACTGCCCATAATTCTTGAATGCACAGCCAACAGTTAAACCACAGATATTTTTGGATTGAGAAAGAGACATGGAAATGTTAAGTAGTTGTGTTGATCTGACTGCATGCATGTTCCCTGAGGCATATAAAGTATGCTTGTACGCATACAATTGAGATGTAAATATTCGTACACAGAAACGTACTATACTAGTTGGTTGGTTGGTTGGTTGGTTAATGCGAAGGAAATGACGATTGATGAGGGAAAAGAGGAAGGACGGTTTGTTTTTTCACTTTCAGAATGTGAAAGGCACAGTTTGAATGAAGAAACTTGTTGAAACGGGCATCCTCGCAAGTCGCATAACAACAAAGATGGGACTCTGTTGGGGCAGTGATGGGAACCCCTCTGCCCACTTGAACTTTGATGACACAATTATAGCCACATACATTTATCAAAATGATAACCCCCTTTGGTCCTCATTCTCCGAAATTCACTGCCTTATGATTCCGCTATCGAAAGCAGATCTGATCTTCTCTCTTTCTTTCTTTCTTTCTTTCTTTCTTTCTTTCTTTCTTTCTTTCTTTCTTTATTAACTTTACTGTTGAGCAGTGATAGTAGTTTTTTTTTTTAGTAGCAAAGTGAAGTTTTTTGCTTTTGAGCAAGGCTTGCATGTGGCTCCGTTTTCTCTTGCTTTCCCTACTTTCCCACTTAGAGAAGTAGAGATGGTGAAAATCCAAGGGTAATGCTTTCTCCGTGTGTCTGTACACAAAAAGCATCCTAATACATAAATAAATAAATGTAGGATAAATTTTGAGGGAGGTGCTATGTATAACGCCCCAGCATCTATTATTGAACATTTTATAGTTAAATGAGATAAACTCTTATTTGCCAAAGTATAATGTTGAAGATTCAACATAATGCCATTTTTAACTTTTAATGGTGAATTAGTTTACTTTTAATCAGAGGAATCAAATCGTGCAGATAGGAACAACGGTGGAAAAAATTTGAGTAAAGGTAAAGTTTCGCCAAACACATACAAGAAAGGAAAAAGGAAAAGATTCGACGGGAGGAAAAGGGAAAAGTATACAATACACCATGTGTATTGCCACGTGGTGTATTAGAATTAATAATTTATCGTCATGTGATAATTGTGAGTCATACTTTGTATTATTTGGTGATGTGTAATTGGTTCTAGTGCACCACGTGACACGCCACGTGGCATGCGTAGTGCACGCAATACGCACTCGAGGAAAAGGGCATAATTTATATTATAAAGATGAATCGGGTTGGGTTTAGCTCATCTCAATTTAGTTTCACTCCGTTTGCTTTCATCTATTAACTCAAATCCTAGTTGATAAATTTTCTGAAAATGATTCATATATCATGATTTCCATCTTGATCGGTAGATTAATAGTCATACCATGACTTGGAATATCACGATTTCCATCTTTAGAAGGATTATGAATATTTTTTATGCTCAGAATCAACATTTTACTTTCGCAGCATTTGGGACTTGGTCAATTCTTGGGGCATTTTAGATTGACACATTTTTTTTCAATGGGCTAAAGGCCCAGACTAGATAGGCCTTGATTAGCAGTCACTAAAAGAAGATTGGGTTGTCATCATCATCGTTGGCACATTAGGATAAGCCCGTAAGGCATCCACAATCTTTTTTTTTTTTTTGTGACAACCATCCACAATCAATCATTATAAGAAGTAAAAGAATCTTTTTTTTTTTTTTTGGCAAAATGTTTTGTTGTATTAATGATATATTTCAATGGTGACTTTACATCAGCAGGTAACTGCACATATATGTTAGTTGTAGCTAGATTCTAAGCTCCTAGCTCATGTACAAAAATACACAAAAACATGACGCATATTAGCCTGCCAAAAGGCTTGTTGGAAGTCCCCATTCAATCATCAATTTCCAATTTTGCTTTGTGTTTGGGACATTGCTCCAAAACATTACTGATTCCGCCATTGTTCTCCTCACTATGGCTACTACTTCAGCTGCCTGCAACGTCTTTCCTTGGTGCATAATCTGGTTTCGAGCTCTCTAGAGGTGATAGATAGTGACTGCACACATCTTCCTTTTAAACTTATCTGCAAAGGAGTCTGATGTCCAAGTTTCACTCATCCATTCGATTTCTTCTTGCCAGGATAATGTTCTCCTTTGTATGGAACAGAAATCTAAGACCTTTCCCCACACTGCTGCAGTGAAGTTGCATTCAAAGAATAGGTGGTCGATCGTCTCTTCCCTGTGATTACATAAAACACAGTTTATGTTCTCCATTTGAATACCCCATGTCTTCATCCTGTTTTTTGTGGTGAGTCTCCTCTTACAAGCCAGCCATAGTATGAAGGAGTATCTAGGAATGTGTCCTTTTCCCCATACCAGTTTGTGCCATATTACTCTCGAGACAGTTCTACTAAGTAATTTCATTGCAGATTTGACTGTGTTTATACCAGATTTTCCACCTTTCCACCAGGTTTTGTCTGCTGCACCTTGGATGGGTAGAAGATTTTCTGGCGTAAAAGAATCTGACATGGCTTGAAGGCTTCATTTCCTTAGAAACGAAATAAATTAAGAGAATCATTTCCTTAGAAACGAAATAAATTACAAACGTCAGGAGAGGAATGAATCTGACATGGCTTGAAGGAAAACAAAAGGAAGGAACCGTGAAGCACGACATTGTTAATCAACTCTTGATTCCTAACACAGGGTCTAACATGGAAATTAGTGTAGGTATAGTCAGAGACAGGTGTTCAGGAAACATGGGAATTGGGTTCATACATGCATAGAAACTTAGAGGGAGAAAAAGAAGTTATGCGGGCTCTTATGGATTGGGCTAAAGAAGATAAGGACACAAGTGTTACTGAGGCTGTAAGTTTAGCTCTGATCAAGGGTTGGCAAAAAGAATATTTGTATTTTTCTTCCCAAGGAAAAGATCACAAATATATGCAGTTTGATAAGTTTAAACAAGACTTTATCTTTTTAGCTTAAATTTCCTCGCATAAATTTTATGTTTTATGTTTAAGGAATGCTAAATCTTATTTACGTTTTATTGGGTTAGTGAATAAGTTAAACAATTTCACATTAAGCGGAACTTGATTTGAGTATCTAATAATTTGGTCCACATTTCAATACTAAGGGGCGCTTGGTTTTCAACTTGAAATCATAATTAGAATTGGAATCATAGGCAAAAGTAGGATTTCTAGGTTTGGAACAAAACCCACCAAATTGAAGGGGTTTTTTGGATTTGATTCTAATTTCCCAATTCTGATTCCCTTAATCCAAACAACAACTATCGAGTTTATTCCATTTACCGATTTCGATGCCCTCTAACCAAGCAGTTTCTAATTATAACTCAAAATTAAATAATAATCAACTTAAACTCTCGGCAAAACGTTATCCCTCAAACCAAAAATGACTAGTAGTGTTCGAGTCAATTACACACCCTTAAGAGTAAATTGACGTCATAATCATAAAATCAGATGTAAAATACAGCAAAATAAAAATATTATCAAAATAGGTCCTACCGGGAGTCGAACCCAAGTCGCTGGATTCAAAGTCCAGAGTGCTAACCACTACACCATAGAACCTTGTCCGACAATAGTGAATTCGTAAAAATTAATAATGGGTTTCATTTTGATTCATTCAATACCCGTTTATTGTCATATTGTTTCTTCTCTCTATTTGGTTGCGAGTTTTGCTGAAAAATTAGCATTCGGAAATAAAAATCTACATTTTGTTATCTTTGTATATTTTATTCATTTAAAAGAAAATAGTTTGATTGCACGGGTATGGCCTGTGAAATTTTCGTTTTAGATGAATAGGCTTTTTAATTAGTTATTTTTAAAAGAAAAAAATTTCAAAGTACGTTTACTTAATTGATGAAGTTCCAACGACTTTAATACGAAACAAAGAAGGAAACTTAAAATTATAGATATATTGCAATAAGAATTGGAACTACATATAGTGCATTATGCATTTGCGTGATCAATCCAACCAAGTTGGTTGGATAGGTTGGTGACAAATGTTATTCACTTTTGTAAGACTTTCTGATTCTTCACTAGTCTACACATTCATATGTTTTCTACCCTCCTGTCCCCCACCCATCCCACCAACATCTCATGGGTTCCGTGCCACGTGTCTCACTATTTCCATCTTTCCCCTCCTCCTCCACAGAACCCACTCATGGAAACATATAGAAATTGACAAAAACAAGGAACGGTGGTTAACTGACTCGATGTACAAAGCGAAAGGATTTCGGGAAGGAGTGCTGGCTGACAACGGATCCCGAAGTATAAGGACGGTGTGGGAGAAAGAAAATAAAGCCAAAAAATATTTCAAAAAAAAAAAAAAGTTTATTTTCTTAAAATACATATTGAGTTGGCATTTCACAGAGGAAGTGACAGCGTTGGTGACAATTTTGGGCGTCATACATATCAGGGCAAATTTGTTAAAATATTGGCCAAAAAAAAGAAAATTCGGCATTTATAGGTGTCAGAAAAAATTTTTTGGTATCTAAAGGTGCCGCGTTTCCCAAACGCGGCGCTGAAATTTTTTTTTTAAATTTGTCAGGCGCCGCGTTTCCCAAACGCGGCGCATGAACAGTAGTCAAGCGCCGCGTTTGGGAAACGCGGCGGTACTGTTCACGGTACTTTTTTACTGTTCATTTTTTTTTTTTTTTTTTTAAGAATAGGTAAGTGTTTAAGATTTTTTGTATTATTGTTTAGGTAGATTTATAGGATTTAAGTAAAAGTAATGAAGGTAATTCAATATTTGAATTGAAAAATTTTAGATTTAAAAATAATAAAGTTATAAACACCAAATTTTGATATACCACTAAATTTTCTAATATCTTGTGAGCCATTTTTTATTTTTCAGAATGGGAAATTTGGTTTTTAGAGAAAGTGTGCAAAAATCTTCCGGAAAATTATAATTTCAGCACGTAAATATATTTTTTGTCAATTTTTTATTTTTAAATTCATATTTATATCATCATACAAATTTCTAAATTTTGAAATTTTTCTAAATGAATCACTATTTTTTTAGGTATTACGTCAGTTCAAGGACAACATAATCATTTCAATTTTTGAATACCTTTTTTTGGCTATTTTTGAATTCCAAACTCATATTTCATACTTTTACGTATATTCTAAATTTGTGATAATTTTTTGGGTTCAAAAACTATTTTTTCTATAATGCATACATATCTGAGGCAAAATCGTTTTTTTTTTTACCTAAAAAATTATCACAAATATAAAATGTGCTTAAAATTATGAAATATGAATTTAAGATTCTAAAAAAAATTAAAAATAACTATTTCGCCCTTGAATTGACGTGGTACACAAAAAAATAGTAGTTCATTTAAAAAAATTACAAAATTTAGAAATTTGTACAAGGGTATAAAATATGAATTTAAAAATCAAAAATTGACCAAAAAGGTATTTACGTGCTAAAATTATAATTTTACCAGAAGACTTTTGCACACTTTCTCTAAATACTAGATTTCACATTCGAAAAATAAAAAAATGACCTACAAGATATATTAAAAATTTAGTGGTATATCAAAATTTGGTATTTGTAGCTTTATTATTTTTAAATCTAAAATTTTTCAATTCAAATATTGAACTACCTCAATTACTTTTACTTAAATCTTATAAATCTACCTAAACAATAATACAAAAAATCTTAAATACTTACCTATTCTGTAAAAAAAAAAAAAAAAAAAGTGAACAGTAAAAAAGTACCGTGAACAGTAACCGCCGCGTTTCCCAAACGCGGCGCTTGACTACTGTTCATGCGCCGCGTTTGGGAAACGCGGCGCCTGACAAATTTGAAAAAAAAATTTCAGCGCCGCGTTTTAGATGTCAAAAAAAATTTTTTGACACCTATAAATGCCGAATTTTTCTTTTTTTGGGCAACCACATTAGTATTCTTCTAACATTAAGAAAATAATACGCAATAATGGACATATCTAGCATTGATTTACCCCTTTTCTACTCTGATTAATCTATTTCATCTTTAAAATTCATTGAAAGAATAATCAACCACGTACATCGCATATTCTCACAAACTAATTTTCCACACATGAACTTCTTATGGTTCACATGGTATAACAATACAGCATTGAGAGCCTCTCAGTATATACCCAAACTCAATTTCATGCCTCCTTTAACACCGCACGTCTTCAGGTAGCCTGAACCACTACTCAACACTAATACGGAGGTGAACAGTTCACAGCTTTGTTGTCTTATAACTCCAGATCGTAAGTCAAGCTACACCCTTGCAGTAATTATTCATTTTCTTCCGTACAAGGGCGGCAGCTCAAGAAGCGCACATTTGACATAACTTCTTGTTCCCCAGTGCATCGCTGCCATCGGTTAACAGACTCTACCGGAACTCTGAGCGGTGCCTGTGCTTCTTGATAGGATTAAGACGATCAGAGAGTGTTCTCGTATATATATAACAGCACGGATGTTAGAAGCTCGGTCTTCTACACTAGCCAGCTTGGCTTTTATCTTACTGCAGTCTCGTATATATATACCAGCACGGATGTTTGAAGCTCGGTCTTCTACACTAGCCAGCTTGGCTTTTATCTTTCTGCAGCCAGATTGAACACTTTTTGGCTCTAACCAAAAAATTGTGGAGGAAAAGGGGTTATAGACAAGCGAATTAGATGCCAGAAACTTCTGTTCTGCTCTAAAATCAGATGTAACAACAATTTTTTCACAAAAGGGGTCCTCCCCAAATGCATAGGTAATGCACCAACACTATAGTACATCAATTAGTTGGTAAAGTTACAGAATAAGATTACAAACGGTTAAAATGTTTTGTGTATCATCAGCCTACAAGAGCCAGCAGACGTGTAACTCAAAGTCGGATTTACTCCAAAAATTTTTTAATACGTCCTGCTTTTCTGCTTGCTATCCATCCTGAAAATGTACACTCAGATCATCTTCTTTGTTCTGAAAGAGGGAACGAGCTAAGGAGGGAAAACAAAAAGGAAAATATAGGCCTTGTCCTTTCCCATTAGGTCCAGATACATACTCCTGTCTCAATAAGTTATTTAGCATCCATGGTTTTCCTCTCCCTCGGCACTGCAAATTTGATGTAAGCCGAGGTGGAAGTTTAGGCCTTGCATCATATACACGCGAGCTATAACCCATTATTTCCATCAAAGCTGCCTTGTGCATTTTGCCGTCTTTTTTCCCGCCAATTTTCACCCCACATTTTAGCCTCTGCAACAGCTCGTTCCCTGTCCAAATCCCTGTTTAGCATCCTCGCAGTTTCTCTAGGAGAGTCGTCTCTTTCAGATCCTTCTAAATCCCACTTACGTCCTGATCCTCCACCCTCTTCATTTCTTAATATTTTTCCACCTCTCTCGTCTTTGTTTCTCTTCTCATCTTTATCGATGGCAAACCTATGACTCCGTCCAGAAGCCGTACCGGGATCATATGCCTGATTTGTCAGATAAGAAAGTGCAGTAACCACATCCCCTATGAGAGGACGAGCAGCAGCCTGTTCCTGGATACACATGGATGCCACCGCTAGAGCTTGATAGAGTCCTCGCATTGGAAATTGACCCTGCAACTGTGGATCTGCTAACTTGGCAAAATTTCTCCGGTCATTGAACAAAGGCCGGGCCTGCATTATAAAACGAAAACCAGATTCATTCCAAACGTTCTAGCAAGACTCATTTGCTGAAGCATAAAAGAAATCCAAGTGTTACTACCCATGTGACAAGATTTTGTTCTCCATGTGGTCGGGTGCTGTCAATTGCTTTACGTCCAGTGATAAGCTCCAAGAAGACAACCCCAAAACTATAGACATCAGATTTTACCGTCAATTGCCCGGTCATCGCATACTCAGGAGCACAATAACCATAAGTTCCCATGACCCTTGTGGAGACATGTGACTTGTCACCTGTAGGACCAAGCTTTGCCAGCCCAAAGTCGGAAAGCTTTGGAACGAACCCTTCATCCAGTAATATATTGGATGATTTGAAATCCCTATATATAACAGGAGGGTTTGCCTTATCATGAAGGTATTCCAAACCTTTGGCAGCACCTGCCGCTATCTTCATTCGTGTGTTCCAATCTAATGGTTCTTTATCGGGTGGAAGATCTGCAGAAAATCTTATCCAAATAGTTAACAACAGTGCTTGAAACGTTGTTAAGCAACAAATGCTAGAATCAGTAATCTAATATAAAACTGAGTAAAAAGAATTCAATGATGTCGAGTCAATTCAATTGGCATTACACATTGTCAGGAAGAAATTAGTATTGAATTTTGAGACAAGACTTCTACTAGCTTCTGTATGAGTTCACTGTGCTTAAAAGTTCTGCATAATAATTTCCATGTGAATAAATTAACTACAAAAGCAAAGGCAATTGTTCAGAAAAAAATGGAGAAAACAAAAAGGAAGGACAGCAGAATGTGATAGAGCAAAAAAGAAAGAAAACAGTATCCATTAAATGTTCATGTTGTAATATAGCTGCTATATCAACTCTACATTTTTTTACCCGGCATTGATGGCAAAAGCAAAGCAAAGCACAAAGAATTCAAAACTCATTCAATAAATACCTCCTCCAGCCATTCAATTTACCAAAACCATGGAATCACCTTGATATATAAATATATGCCCCCATCTTGTGAAAAAGAGTTTGGCCTCTATATTTAAAATGGGCAAATTTAAAGCCTCTATCTCTGTCCTTGAGGCTTTTAACCTTTATATTCAAAATAGACAAGTATTAAACCTCTGTCTCTGTCATAGAGGCTTCATTCATTATTCATTTTGGTTTTCCTTACAACCAGCATTGTCAGAAAGCAAGAACAATCAACCTAAAGTTTTGCATTTAAAAAGCCCATCAGTAACAACTTTTGATCTCTTTTACTTCCTTTGTTGACAAAAACTAGCACTTGCATTTATTCTTTCTTAAGGAAGATTTTCCAGTTTGTAGATTTCAGTGAACACATAAATTTAATTTAAATTCAGATGGAGTTCTTGTCAAACTCACGTGCAATAACTAAAGTGAAATAGTAACAAGTTTATGATCAAGAATGGAAAGTTTATACCAAGAAGATGATCTTCCAATGATCCCAAGGGCATGAATTCATAGACAAGTAGCCTCTGGTCCCCATCAGCACAGTAGCCAATTAAATTTACAAGGTTGGAATGATGTAACAGACTCAGCATCAGAACCTCAACCAAAAATTCCCGGTTACCCTGCAGCCCATTTCTATCCAATTGCTTAACTGCAACAACCTATTGATTCAAGGAATCCATTTAGTTAGAAATCAGTAAAAAAGTATAACACCCCCCTCCCCCCCCCCCCCTCCCAAAAAGACAAAAAAATTGCTAGCAACATTTCTAGTGACACTAACTATTACCATTTTTCAAATACGATGTAAGACGAGGAATATTAATATGTTATATTATATGTTGCTCTGACAATTTGATACAACTTAGAATCAAGGCATGGACTATTGATTTCAAACACTGCTGCATAGCGTTCTGAAAGCTCAAATTTAAAGTTCAGCAATACATGGCATTTGACCCCAGTTACGTGGTATACTACTGAATATATGTACGCTATTTCTTATTTGGATCTTCCTAAGGGAGTTTAAATGATAAAGTAGAAAGTTGCTCAACAAAAATAATGTGATGGACCTACAAAGAACATGTTCTCAGGTAGAGTAACAAAATGATGGCTGGCTATGGGGAACATTCAGTTTGATTATCAATATAAAAGGGCAGCTATAACTGATAAGAAACAACTAATTTTACCTGACCCAATGGAAGTCGCCCTTTGTATACATGTCCAAATCCTCCCTCACCTAAGAAAGACTCTTGCCTGAAATTGTTTGTAGCAGCAGCAAGTTCACGAAAAGTGAATGTTTGTGCAGCTATCTGAACATTGGGCACATCCTTTAGCCCTGATGATTCTTTCCTTGACCCTATGTTGCTTCTTGTTTTTAGTCTATCAGCGCCTGCACATCCCATGATGGCAAACAAGTAGGAAGTCATATATACTCATGAAAGCTAAAGACACTATGAACCTCAAATTATGCGTGCTAATATGCAACTTGAAAACATAATATACTACCTTGTAATTCAACAAGATCAGCAAATCACATTGTTATGGCACAGTGGTCAAGTACACCTGACTATTTACTATTTAATGTTAGGATGAAAGAAATTTCCGATAAAGGAGCCTTCTGGGACTCTTGATTTAAAACCTAGATTTTAAGATTGAGCTTCTGCTGCAACTCAACTGAAGAACCCACCAGAATGAATCACTAAAACTATCGAGATTATATCTTTTTCATAAATCAATCCACTAATTATAACTCCATTAAGATCCCAACTCGACGGAAAAAGGAGGAAGAATATAACTTTCATCAAATCTAATAATAGCATATATAAGGGGCCTACACCAAAGGCAATACAGAAATATCTGATGGAAAAAAGTCAATCAAAGCTAGATACCTAGCTAAAATGGATAAATAACAGATAGCAAAATAAGATCAGATCAAACAGCAGTATGCGTACTATAAACATATTATAGTATTTACATAAGTCAGTCTTACCAGAAGATAATCTGGAAAAGTTAGAGGGGACGGCTGGGTGGACTTCTTGAGGGCCATCTCTATCTTTCTGGGAATTCAGCTTTTCATCCTCTCTTGAGTCAAAACAAGGAAAACAACCCATTAATCTATCCTCCCCGAAGATCAAATCTTTCTCAAATTTCTTTCCTTAAATCTATCCCATCCGATGTTCGAAAATAATCAGCTTTTTATATTTGAATCCGTTCCCATCATATCTGATAAAGATTGAGAATATGAAATCCCAATCTAGTGTAAACAAAAATATAAATCTATCAAGACAAAACAGTAGAGATTGGCTGAGAGAAAACAAGAAGAAATACTAAAAGATAAAAGAGCAAGAATAACAGCAAGGAAGTTTTAAAAAGGCCCTTTGGATTGCTTTAACTGAAGGGATTACAAGTCTATAGATCATTATTGGTAGTGTTGCTGTTGTTGTGACAGAGGTGTAGCCGGATTTGTCTTCGGCTTATATCATTAGCATTCATAGTTGAGTCTCCTCTTCTCTCTCTCTCTCTCTCCCCTAAGGTGCAGAAATCATTTATATATACTTCCATTAACTTAACACACACACACACACACACAAAAAAAACTAAACTATCCATCACGCTTCTTCACCACAATCCTTTTACCAGAATTCCATCCCTCTCCCAATTCTTTTTTTTTTTAAACGGTAAGTAAGGGAAAGGGGAAGGGGACTTAGAATCTATTAACCCACACTATTCACACACTATTCAGGTAATTACTGATTGGAGGAGGGGATAAGATACTTTAAGTATTACACATTCAAGCACTAATCTCCCTCTCCCAATTCTTAGAAAAAAGAAAAATTGCAGTACTAGTACTCAGTAACACTTCGGATTTAAGGTATAAAGGCGATAAATCTGACTAACGCAAATTATCAGGTTTGGAATCTCTCCACACAAAAAAATGTAAGTTTAAGATTGTCCCGTGTATTAAATGACAATTGTTAGCATTTTATACTAATAAACAGCAACTGTTTCCAGACAATCGTTTATATTCATAAAGGTAAGTTTGGAAATAGGAAAATGCCATTTTCATCCTCTTTCACTGATAGGATAATTTCTTACCAAGCAATGGTACTATACAAGTAGGACAGACTGCGAACCTTGACATATTAGTTTATTACTAGTACTTGGTAAGTAAAATTTACAGAGACCACAACAACGTGTGTTGATTTCTAATTTTAGTTTAAAGTTTGTAAAGCACTTGAAGGAAACAATATTGTTGAGTGTAAAGTTTCTCTATAAGGACAGTAAACATTGTTTTGAAATGGATAACGAAACGAGTAAGAAATACATTTTAAATAAGGAATGACTAGTCACTATTGCTCAGCTATGTCTCATTGTCATTGTCCCCAAGTTAAATGGTATTGTTTAGTTAAGATTTAGATTTTCTTTTATTTAACTAAGGAGGGTTATGTTTCCAAATGCGGAATAGGCGGAGCCATGCAATAGTGAATAATTCCAAAACCACGTAGGATACCTACATTTTTACAATAAGGAACGAAAAATAATATTGATGGGATTCGTACTCCAACTTTATAGTTGAAATTGTAAGACTCTAACTGCTCAGCTATTTATTCGTTCCCACGTAGGATGTAAATTACCCACTAACAACTAAAAAGTATCCATCCCCCCAACCCACGCCAAAAAAAAAAAAAAAAAGAAGGGTAGGTGGATCTTGAGTAGCCATTAATAACTATAAATCAAGACACTATAATACTATCTAGCTTGTGGAGGCAACGGGTATATTTGGCTCTTCTACAGTAGATCTTATCAAAGTATATCACCGATTATATTCGATTGAGTGCATCATTGTATTCATAAATTTTATTTGCTTGAAAACATCAAGCCATTAGATGGACATTAAAAAAAAAGGGGAAGAATATTTGACAAAATCTCAGCGCCTTTTTTTTTAGGGGTACGTATAGCCTACATGAGCGAAGTGGGCTATGCATAATTTCGATCTTTCAATGTTAATAGATACGTGTTTATTAGGGGTAAACGGTGAAATTAATTCTAGATTGCAAGTAAATAGCTAAATACGTACGTGGCATCTGAGCTTCTCAAACATAGGATGAACCATCCATGTAGTATATCTTTTCCGGAATACAGAGCATGATCTGTTACCTTTATTTGATTGGATCTCTTTTAATACACAAAGTCAAGGTTTCCCTGATATAATATTCTACTCTTTAATGCTCCTGCGCGCATGTTTAGTTCTGATAGATAAACAACTGGTATGGAGTTTTTCTTCTTCTTCTTTTTTTTTATTTTTTTCCTTCGAAATGACAGGGGTACAAGTTGGTTAGAGGGATTGATGGATTCTCCCAACGGGTCGACCTGTGCCAAGTTGCATGAACAAGCCATGATCATATCATAATCACCATCGTGATACCAAAAAAGAAAAAGAACACAATTATTTTACCAAATGAATTTCTTCTGATATATTTATCGTAAGATTCGCATCCTCCGTTTTCAAAGCTTTCAGCAGTATATTTGTTCTCTTATTTTTCTTTTCCATTTTTCGGGTTGATTTTTCCGTCAAGGAAATATTTTAAATAAGCTCGCATGCCTAAAGTAATTATCCTTTAAGGCCGGAAGTACTCAACAGAACAGAAACAATTTGGGCCGCCACTTTTGTTCTTTAAACAAGGGGTATGGTTTATCTCCTTAATTAACTAATGGTCAAATGGGCGGTCCAATGCGGGACGGGGGCCGTGGATTGGAGTGGAGGCGATATGACTCGCGCAACGACGTCAACCTGTGCTCCAATTTTCCTTGTTTAGTGCGATTTGATTCGGACACATCTTCTTCCACGTTCTTACTGGAAAAGAAAATTTTGTCTGTGCAACGTATTTTGAAAGTAGTACAAGAAGAAGGAGAGCATTAGGAAGTCCAAAACCTCTGAAATCAGAGTTATAGCTCCTTGAAGGCAACATCTGGATTTTGGATACTAGATGAATTTACTGATGATGATGACCGTCATCAGACTCAACAGCCCTCAAGAGCAATGGACGGATGCATGTGTTGTTTGATAATTTGACTAATCACATCCAAAAAAAAAAAAGGGTTTATGAACCTGTCAGTTTCTGTCTAGAAACTTCAATGATTTAAGTCCAAACCAAAATCTAGCAAAATATAAATGTTCAACTTAAAACACTACTCCTAGAGGCCAGAGCAATTACATGAACGGCCAGTCACCTGATTGAGTTGAAAGAATTCATTCAAACCCAATTAATTATATCGACGACCATGTGCTATGGGTAGGGGAAAAAATTATTTAGATCCCAAAATAGCGCCAATCTAGAAACTGAATGCCAAATTGAATTGGACTCAAAAGGCCTCTAATAATTGAGGTAAGGGTTTATTACAATTTGCCCCTGAAAGTGGGAGTAACCAATACTTTGTTTGCCCCCTTGAATGCAAAAAAACATACACTTTCCCCCAAAAATTTTGCCTTTGAATTTATTTTATTACCTTCATTTTGTATAAATTGATAAAAGACTAAATTGCCCTTATAAATATATATCCATTGGCAAATATGCCTATAGGCACTGAATATAATTTCTTTTTTCTATTTGGTCTTATGCTTGTCTATCATCCTCGTATACGCGTTTATACATATAATTTTATTAAAAAAATGTATATATACGTATAATTTTTTTAAATGTATATTTTGAAAATATATATACGTGCTAGTTAACTAACCATACAAATTATAAAAAAATTTTTGTTGTAAGATACTTCATGAATAATATTTTAATTTATGAAAAGTTTTAACATTTGCATTATAATAATAACATATCTTTCACATTATATACAAAAAATAAAAATTTATATCCAAATTTGTATATGTGTATATATATAAAACTAATATGATGATAGAACTTTAATTAACATAATGTCTAATATATTATGCTACATTAATATCAATTGTAACTCTTTTCTTTATGTATGAGATATCACAATAATTAAAAGTTTATTATGTTATTAGTTTTACATATATACATACATAAAAAATTGGATATAAATCTCTAATGTTTTGCATATAACGAGAAAAACATGTTATTACTATTATGTAAATTTTAAAATTTTGTACAAATTGAAATATTATTCGTGAAGTATAATACGACAAAATTTTTATATATTTTATATTGTTAGTTAAAGAGTATGTAAAAATATTTACAAAAACATTATATATATTTGCATATTAAACGAATATAATAGATATGCATGGAATAAAATAGAAAAAATAAATAAGTTTTAGCGCGTATATATGTTCGTCAATAGATATGTATTTATAAGGGTAGTTTAGTCTTTTAGCAATTTATACAAAATGAAGGTAATAAAACAAATTCAAACCCAAAATTTTAGGTGGAAAGTGTATGTTTTTTGTATTTAGGGGGGGACAAAGTGTTGATTACCCCACTTGCAGGGGAGACAAAGTGTAATTAACCCGGTAATGAATTAGACCACTATCAGTGTGTTGTCCCAAACCAAGAGTGGGGAAAAAATATCTCGCTCCAAGGGTGGGGAAAATATCTCGCTCTAATTGTTGGATTTGAAGAATTTTTCCTTGGACAAGTGTTGAGCTTGAATTGGACCTCCACATGTTCTAGTAAATTGTTGAACGCATCAAAGGTAAAGGCTAAAGTAAAATTTTATACAATTTTTTTTTTTGTCTAAACAAATTTTATACAATTAAGTATACAACTTTCAGGATAATTATCTGTGGGCACAGACTCTGCAGGATCCAATTTCGTTAATATGCATAAACAAATGAGAGCGGAAAGCCATCAAAATTGAATAACAAAAAAAGCACACACCGACGCTCTTGGTCATCGTATGAATGCTGAAACAAAATTGACAATTTGACAAGTAAAATGTAGGTCAGAGCCGGATTCCATTAATGTTCCATGGAGATGGACGCTTTGATGTTTGAGGGGAGTTTTTCTTTTTATTATATATATATATATATATATATATTTTTTTTTTTGCCCTTTCTGAGTAAATCATCAATATGCTATCCGACATCTTATTTTATTTGGAGGCTCTTATCTTGTTGGCTTCGGTAAAACCCGTTTTCTACCACTAGCTATGTGGTTTTTTATGTCACGCCCCGGAGACTAGAGTCTGGAGCCAAATTTAACTTTTGAACTCCGTCCTCACTAGTCCAAAATGAATATTTCAAATTATACTTGAGTACTTAGATTCAATTTATACATTAATCCATATTATTTAACATTTTTTATGTGGGACAGGGTGTCATATTCACCCATCTACGCAAAGCTTGATCCATAACATAATCCGGACTGTCTACTTAATTGTTTCAGATTCTAGAGGTGACTTGTACGAGCTCTTTAGAGGTGGCTCCCGCCTTTAAGTCGACATAGCACTTAGCCCTATGTAACACTTAGTTATTTTACTTCATTGTGTAGTTGTAATACAATACCATAGGTTCAGTCTCACACTTTGCGTCCTTGCAAAGCCTAATTCATATCATTCAATACAATATTTACTTCCTTCACTTCCTTATGCAGTTGTGACCCAATGCTATAAGTCCAGTCTCACACTTTACGTCCTCGCAAAGCCGAATTCATATAATCTAGCACAACACTTAGTTCTTTCACTTCATTCGTAGTTGTGATCCAATACCATAGGTCCAGTCTCACGCTTTATGTCTTCGCAAAGTTTAATTCGTATCATAATTCAGGCTGTCTACTCAGTTGCGTAGTTCCCCATGCACTCTAATACCATTTAGGCCTGTCAATCGGGCCGTATGAGCCAGGCTTTAACAAGCTCAGGCTCAACTCACATAATAAATCGGGTTGTGAGTTTCGGGCTATGAGCTTCGGGTTTGTAAATGTAAAGCTCAGGCTCAGCTCACAAAGTATTCGGGTTGTGAGCTTAAGCTCACAAGCCTAAACCTATTGAGATACTTCTACAATTCAACAGCTCCAACAAAATACAAAACTACAAGTTTTCCTTTCATTTTGTTCTCAATAATAAAAAATAATATGTCATTAATTGTACAAATTTCAGTTACTTTGCACATAATCAGTAACTACTCATTTGATTGAAACTCTTAAGAGACGATTACTTACAATGAGATCATAATAATTCCATTGTAAGCATTAGAATTATATTAGAATTATAGTTCCTTACTTTTGTTAAGCATCTACTTTTAGTACACAACAACCACATAATAGATGTATGAAAAATCTTAACGCACAAGCCCCAAGTAGACTAGTTGCAACACTCAACGCAAATCTAGTTAATTGAAGTGTGTATTTGGCGAATTATGTTGAGCAATCCTCAAATTTAGGGAGGAAGAAGTTGATGAAGTTGTTTGAGAGGGGAGGAAAATTTAGGAATTTGAGTGGTGATGGGGTTGTTTGAGGAGGGAGAGAGGAAAATTAGAAATTTGGCCGGCGATAGAGTTGTTTGAGGAGAGAGAAAATATTAGGGATTTAGTTAATATATTATATATAATTTTATATTATATATGTGTGTGTCTAATTTTATATTTGAGTTATTATATATATACATGTATATATATATATATTAGGAGATATATTAAGGATTTATTTAATATATTATACATAATTTCATATTATATATACGTGTGTGTATATAATTTATATTTAGGTTTTATATATATATATATATATATATATATGTTTTATGAGCCGGGCCTTATACGGGCTGAGCCTATTGAGGCCCAAATTCGGCTCAAAAAAATTTCGAGCCTAATATTTAGGCCCAAGCTCAGCTCGGCCCGATCAAGAGTTAGGCTCACGGACTTTTTTTGCGGGCTGAACGGGCCGAGCTTGGGCTGGCCCGACCCCCATTGACAGTCTTAATACCATTTTATCATGCCTCGGGCCCTCAAGCCCAACGTACGACCAGAGTCTCAATAGTCCCGTCCAACTATTTAGGCTCCATTTTCGTTAGCTCAAAATAGATATCCTAAATTGAACCTGAGTGCTTACATTGATCCATATTACTTAATATTTTTAATGTGGAATAGGATATTACATTTCATGTTTTGTAATGGGGAGAAATAGTTTGCTAAAAAGTACATTATTATTTTTTTTTTAGAAATTAAGTGCTAGGTTAGAACTCTTAGAAGTTTTTATTATAATTTTTTTTAAATATGGGGGGAGCCGCCGGGGGGGGGGGGGGGGGGGGGGCTCTCTGAAAGCTGCACAAGTGGAAAGTGCCACATCAAAGATAACGAGTGACACCACCGACAACAAATTTTCAAAGCAAACAATTGATAAATTATGATTATATACTAGTACCGTTTTTATAGTAATACCAAACTTCTACGACGGAAAGTGGTGACAGATCCGGGAAATAGAGACTGCATTGGACCGAATTAGCAACATGGTTTATTAGTAATCGATCACTTCCAAGTTGAGGTGGTCCTTTGTGGCTGAGCCCCTTCACATTTGAGTAATTAAATTAATGGGTAAACAACTATCTTTGCTTCTTACAACAATGATGGTTAGCGGCGTAGTGAGGTTCGCATATATTTAGCTTTTAAGTGAGAGCTACAAGACCTAATATAATCTGTGAGCTGATCTCCATTTTGGTAAGTCAGAATGAAAATCAAATTAAAATGTGCTTTTATATATATGATGGCACGAATTATGACGGTCAACAATATTCGTGACAAGCACTAATAAGAAAATTTGTAGTGTGGAAAAGCCGATCGCGAATATACGTAATGTTAAAAAAAGATTAGGATGAGCGGATAAAAGTGTATTCAATTTGATGTTCAAAAAACAAAGGAAAAAAGAAAAAGAAGGAAACTCGCATGTTATAGCTAGCGACCTGGTCAAATGCCAACGTGTTGTTTTTCAGTTGCAAAGGGTTTGGTCCACTGTGTTAGGAGCACTTGAGTTTGAGTTTCAACATCAATCAAAATGTTGTTAATAGACATCCTCTAAGAATTACCATAAACTGAATAATATGCCGGTGGCCTGCCTTATTCTTTAGAGTGGATCTCCCCTTCTCTTAAACGTTTTTCTTGAATACCAAAAAAAAAAAAAAAAAAAAAAGACCTAGTGAAATGAGAATTTCATTGTGGAACTGGAAGCAGCGTTACTTGGAAGTAGGTGAGATGAATAATAATACTCTAGGACTGCTAAATTGCATCTCAGTTCATCCGTCAAGACGAGTTGTTGATGATATTTTGCCAACAATAACACAACTCATTCAGAAGCGGTAGGTAACTCTTTATCTCCCGTACCAAATAAGTACGGTTCACCAAATGCGGCAACCACTGTTTGCGGTAGCTAGCAGCACTAGCTTTGTCTGTTTCCAAAATCAAGGCTTAAAGTGGTCCACTCACCATAGCAGAGCAGAGGGACGCAAGATTTAAGCCTTGTTGGCGACGACCGACCAGGCGTAAATCAGAGCCACACTACGGCACCCAGGTCCCCACGACACCTATGATGATGCCTTGTCCCTCTATTTTATTTTTATTTTTATTTTTAACTTATTCTTGAACCAATGATGCCTTGTCCATGTATTTTATTTTATTTTAATTTATTCTTGAACCGATTCATTACATAATTTATTTTCTTTTGACATTTTTTTTCTTGAATCATAATAATATTAATATTGGCATTAAAAGAAAATTATACATCATAAGAGTTAAAGCATAATATTAACTAAGTATTAGGTAAGTTTTTTCAAAAGGTTCAATTTATTGAACCGGACGTGTAGTAGACAAGCACTTAACAGGCCTATATGGCCCATTATCTAAAACAATGACCAAATCAGTCACAGGAGCCCATTTGACTATTGTGTTATGGGAGTTACTAATTTCAGTCCAGTGACGTTAAGGCCATGATCACGAGCACCAAGAAGAGCCCATTTACGCAAAGACGGGTAGGTGTTCCCATTTGGTAGGAGATTCTAGATTTTGTCACATTTTCACAGATTTATTTTGCTCCAAATATTGTGAGCAAATCAAACGACAACATAGTGACGATGAAGTTATTTATTGGTACGCTCGTCTATTTTTATTTTTATTTTTTGGTATAGATTTATAACCGTTAAGATATCAGTAAGTAGATAGCTAGGCAAATAGACCAAAAAAAAAAAAAAAACAGTGTTACCATCAATAATCAAATAAATATAAAACCTCAAGTGTCATAGGCAACAGAAAATAGTGCACCTTAAGTAATAGCATAACAGGAGAAGAATTTTCAAACAGAAATGGCGAGAAGCAAAAAAAAGAAGCACAAAGAAGCTTGGCAAACGGGTCAACGGTCTACTACCACCTTCCACCCTCCGGAAAAAAACATACAAAAGAAAAAAAGTAACCATTTCCTTCTAAGGCGAGAGCTAACTGATGATGCTAAGACCGCAAAACCAGGCAACAAAAACAAACCTCATCCGTAAAAGTTTCGCCAACTTCCATTCCATTCCTTCCAGCAGCTGCCTCCTCAGGTTAGTCACTTTCAAACATCCAATTAATCACCTCCATCTCAAGCAAATTCAATAAACCATCCAAAACAAAGTTCTCAGATCCATTATAACTGAACAGTTTAATTTGTTACATCATCACCAATTGATGCAATTTAATTAAGAGGTGTTTTCTTTCTTTTTTTTTTTTTTAGGAGGAAAAACGAAATTAATACAACTGGCTAAATTCATAATGCAACCAATTGAAAAGAACTCTCCTCCTGGAAAATTCAGCAACTTTGGTACAAATGGCGTCACAAATCTTCCTAGTCCTAGAAGCCCGCTTTCTGCTTCAAACTGCAACATTTCAAGCCCGGATCACAGTTCAAGGTATGATGCTGATCAAGAATTTTCATCACCGAGCATTAGCAATGGCCGCAACGTTGAACAAGTCTCTGAAGACATTGATGGATTGGGCCCAGATCAAGTTCCAGACACAGTCGAGACAATCTCCAAGATCATTGAGTCAAGAATTGCCAAGTACAATAATTCGGGGGAAACTACAACTCGAAACCGGCCAAAAAAAATGACAGAAGAAGATGCATTTTTCATTGAAGCCGTTATGCGTATATCCAAATTATCAAATGCCAACGTCCTGAGTGAGTTTCCACCAACCTCCTCAACTACTACTACTACTACATCCGATTCCTTGAAAAGAACCACTTTAGTTTTACAAAATGCCATGGCTTTCCTCGAAGAAGAATTACGTTTTTTGCTGGAAGATTCCAAGGTGCCCCTTCCTGATCATGCCGATTCTGATCACCAAAGGATCGCCAAAAACTCTTCCTTCAACTCTGAATTAGTAAAAGAGTCTGATCGTTCCTGCATCTCGCAGCTGCAGGTAGAGCCCGATGAATCCGTAGGGGAAGATGATGATTTTCCTGGGTATTCCCCGGAAACGGTCATGAAAATGAGTCGAATTGTGTCCACAATGATATCAGGGGGATATGAGAAGGAGTGCTGCCAAACATTCTCAATTTCAAGAAGAACAATCTTCAATGAGCAATTAAAAAAGCTTGATTGCGAGAAGCTAAATACAGAGGATGTTTGGAAAATGTCTTGGGAATCTCTCGAGACAGAGATCAAGAGGTGGATAAAAATAGTCAAGAATTGCTCAAAAACTCTCTTCCCTGCAGAAAAACAGCTGGGGGAAACAGTTTTCGCCGAGAATACTTCCATTTCCACAAGTATCTTCAGCAATTTGGCTCGAGCCGTGGTGATTCAGCTTCTTGATTTTGCTGGGGCAGTGTCAACCTCCAAACGATCAGCAGAGAAGCTCTTCAAATTCCTTGACATGTACGATTCCCTACTTGATCTCATTCCAGCCATCACCCATTCATGTTCTGATGATTGTGAGCACGAACTACGGTCTGAGATCGCCTCCGCAGCTGAGCGGCTTGGTGAGGCAGCAAGGAACATATTTTTGGACTTGGAGAATTCAATCAAGAACGACGCAGCAAAGACTGCCGTTCCTGGTGGCGCAGTGCATCCGCTTACTCGTTATGTGTTAAATTATCTAAAATATGCATGCGAGTACAAAGACACGTTAGAGAAAATTTTTGAAAAGAACGCAAAATTAAAGTCGAAGCAATCTTTATCAGATCATCCGAATTTTGGAAGTGACAGTGAAAGCCCGCATAATTTGGACAACCAGGGAAGTACGACCACCGTGTTTTCAATGCAGTTAGTGACTCTCATGGATCTTTTGGACGCAAACATTGAAGCCAAGTCAATGCTGTATAAGGACCCTTCTTTGCGTTACATATTTCTGATGAATAATGGTAGGTACATACTGCAAAAGGTAAAGGGGTCCTCCGAAATTCACCAGGTGATGGGTGACAATTGGTACAGGAGGAGATCAACGGTGGTGAGGCAGTTTCACAAGAATTATCAAAGAGAAACGTGGGTTAGATTGTTGCATTGTTTGAGCCATGAGGGATTGCTAGTAAATGGGAAAGTGAACAAGCCAATGTTGAAGGAAAGGTTCAAAAATTTTAACACAATGTTTGATGAGATACACAAGATGCAGAGTACATGGGTGGTCAGTGATGATCAGCTTCGGACGGAGCTAAGGGTTTCCATAGCCGCAGTGGTGATACCGGCGTACCGCTCATTTTTAGGGAGGTTTAGACAGTACTTAGATAGTTCAAAGCAGTCTGACAAGTACATAAAATATCAGCCGGAGGATATTGAGACACTAATTGAGGAGCTTTTCGATGGTAATCCTACCTCAATGGTTAGGAGGAGAACGTAGCTCTTGTTTGTGATTGTGAGACGATTAATCAATACGTAAAAGAAAAGGAGGACTTGGAACTCTTTGTTCCTCCTCTCTCATTTTCTTTTTTCAATTTTTTGTTTGCGTTTATTGTTCTTGTGATCTGATATAATATATGGTTCTGGATGGATGTATCACCATTTTTGTTATATAGTTAGGAAATCTTGTTGTTTTACTCTTTGCACAGGGTCTATGTAACTGATGCTCTATGCTGAGTATCTGTTCGATTATTGATGGCAATACACATTCTATAAATACAAAAACCATATCAACATTCTAAAACACTTTACTTACTACTATTAAATGTTTAATGACCATTCTGGAAACGGGAATAGTTCTTCAGTCGTGTAAATGATTTGTGTAAGAAGAACGTTATTGAAACTATGTAAAGTTCACCATAACCATTATACATTGATCATCGTGCACAAAAGCATGTTGTAACATTCAATCAGATGCAGTATTTGGATGGTGTAAATGTAGCAAAAATTTTAGCAAAAATTGAGAAGGGGAGTCAAATAGTGGAAATTAGTTTGTCTAATTTATATATCTGCACACAGTTCACAACGACTATGAAAGTAAACTGGTTAAAAAATAAAATCAAATTGGATGAGGTGATGTAGGTATATGTTGTTTTATTTTAATCTTTAATACCTACAATACTAAAACTATGTGATGAAAGAGTTCATAGACATTTTCCATATGTCCCAAAAAAAAAGAAAAAAGAGCTTCCAGAGTGAATTTATGGTGCTAATCAAATCAATTCGTATATCGGATTGGTGGTGTCAAGGATGAATTTGTTGGACCTCACAGAATAGCCTAGGATGAAATGTTGATACCATCATTATCTAGGCCCACTTAGATATATATCCTCTGTCATTCCTGATGCGTCTTCGGAATCGTATTATAGAACGTGAGTCCATAGTGGGCTTGATGAAGGTTGCAGAAAATTTCGAGTCACTTTGGACACCAGTAAGTAAATCCCTGGATATATCCTCACCGATCCATTTCCGACACAGAAGGAGTACATGGAGCCCAACAATAAAAAGGCAAAAGCAAAACAAGAAACCCCATTGACCAAACCCACATGGGTACGAATAACTTTTAATTATTTTAGCTGAATTGAAAATTGAGAGGGATGGGAGAAAAGCAAAGGGGAGCATGACATCAGATTTAGTAGAGCACATGGTTTACAGGATCCCATTTCCGTTCCCATGCCCCATGTCTTCATTTCTTTTGCTGAAGTTCGGTCAACACTTGAGAAGGAGAGAGATGTGATGCATGCATGCTGATGCTGATGGGTGCAGGTGGCAGAATGTTGAAGATTATGATCACGATGGCAGAAAAAAGCAAAAAAGAAGGAGGGTGGACAAAAAAGTGAGGGAAGATTAGTTTGCGGTCGGAGGAAGATGGAATGGGTCCTCAGCCTTCGCCGGTTTTCGCCGCATCCGTACTTACTCCCGCCGCCCGACTGCCAATGCTTCAGTGCACGCGCATAACTCTTTTCTCCTTGGAACTGCCGCACAATGTCGCTTCTTTAGGTGGACACTCCCATTAAATTCTTCTACCCTCTTTGCCCATGCCATGCATCCTTTGATCCTTCTTTTTTTCTTTCTCTTTTTCTTTTTTTTTTCTTTTTTTTCTTAATTTTTTTAGTGCTCCTTTAGAGAACCTTTATGAATCACGAGAGTTTAATCTTCGTTTGTTGTCACTGTTGTAGTAGGCTTCACTTTTGCTGCAATTACTTTTAACACTTGCTATGGATTGCCTTAGTTTTGGTGCCTTAGTTGAGTATTCACACACAGTAACTGCAGTGTGCCTGTGCCTGTCGCGTGCATTGACATCATATGTAGGTAGCCAAAGAGTAAAATGTCATGCATGCATGATGCATCTTTGAAAGTCTTCACGATTTCCAACTTGACTTGCACTCCACTTTATTTATATTAACCTCATTTATAGAGAAAAATTGTACTAACAAGCTTGCTCCCAACCAACTTCCTCTTTCCCAATCCAAAAAAGCATAGAATGCAAAGGAAACAGTATGTGGTGTATGTTCTGTTGTGAAGCTGGGGTTTCAATTCTCTCCTTAGTTATATTGCTTGTACTGTATCTTAATGGCACTTCAATAACAGAAAATTTTCCCCAAATTGCGTTATCTTGACATGTTACCTAAGCTGCATTGCATTTTTCCCTTTTTTTGTGTTCCTAGATCAGGTCAATTAACTCTCAAGCCATTGCCTCACTGAGAAAAGAGTAAAAAAAAAAAAAAAAATCGTATTTCTAATCACTTAAGTCGTTAATAGAAAACTAAATTGAAAGGACACAGTAATTTGACATGCAATATGCTTAGGACTTATATTCAGCAGATCTCCCTGTTGCAACGGAAATTTGTGGAACAAATTAGATCAATATCGCCCGAGTAAACGTGCACTATAAAGCAAGCGTGTCTGTGTGTATATGTATGCAACATAGTGATGGATAACGATTTTTATTTTAACATGTTAGTGTAATGTATAACCAGTAAATTACTCCCGAGACAAATTACCAAACATGAAAATAAAGAAAAGGAAGGTTCACTTGGCCTATATACGTAGTCTTTACATAAAAAATCAGAAAGCTGGAATAACATAATACAGAGAATTAGAGCAAATCCCAACAAGCTAGCATTTTACATGGCTTCGCCATTTTTCGTCTAATCAGGGTTGGGCAGTTAATCAAGATCAACCTCTCTTTCTCTCTCTCTCTCTCTCAAAATAACTCATGAGTCAGTATTAAGTTAACTACCAAACTTTAAGACCGTTAAATCACGGTCTTTCCTTGATTAAAGCATAAGATTAATTAATGGAAATGAATGAAGGGGCAGGCAACATGCGCATTAAGGTCACGTCATAAAGCAAAATGAGATAGTAAGTAGTATTAATGGTACAACAGCAAAGCCCCGACAACAAGGACGGAGACAGCCGGTCTATGTAAAAATCCCAGTAGCATGATGCATTCCCTCTCTTTTAACTACTGCACACAACATACCTTAGAGATTTCCCTGGAAAAGCCTGTTTTCATGTCGCTCTATTCTCTAGTCTCCACTCTCTCTCTCTCTCATCCCCTTTAAAATACATAAGATTGCTGCTGTAGAAAAGACCCAAAATCTAAAAAGTCTAATATAATAATGCCCTTGTTTTTCTCTAGTCGTTGACGCACTCGCTAGAGAGTAGACATATACAACATAGCCGCCTTCTTCAGCTTACACCTTTTAATACTTCTCTTTTCTGCTTAGTAAATTAAAAACCAAAATTTCAGTCTTTCGGACCATGGTCTTGTACTGTTGTCCTGCGTACAATTTTACCATCCTTTTAAAGCAAAAACTACGTAGATTTTCTAAGCACGCGTTGCGACAACATCAGACGACCTCCCCATATCTACCAAAATGCCATTCCGTAATCCTTGATCCACTCCTATATAAATTCATCCTCCAGTCTCATCATTTCTCACACATTATAATCTACTGCCATCTCATCCCACTTGAATTCCTCGTACATTACTGTTAGTACATTCATTCACACTCTTTCTCACTTACATTCTCAACTTCTACTTTCAGTTCAGTTGATTTCCAAGTCCAAAACTTTAGGATAAATCAAATATATATATATATATATATATATGATGCATTATCAAGCGGATTCGTGGGGTTACTATGCACCAGCAGCACCGGCGGTGAGGCACAGCAGCATTGCAGCGGACCCGCTGGAGAGGGTGGTGAGGTTGGCATCAGGGAGTGCTGTGGTGATATTTAGCATGAGCACTTGCTGCATGTGCCATGCGGTGAAGAGGCTCTTCTGCGGAATGGGCGTGAATCCAACTGTTTACGAGCTCGACCAAGACCCAAGAGGCAAAGAAATTGAGAGGGCCCTCATCAGGCTTCTTGGCAATTCCCCACCTGTCCCGGTGGTGTTCATTGGAGGGAAACTCGTGGGTGCCATGGACAGGGTCATGGCTTCGCATATCAATGGGACATTGGTCCCACTTCTCAAAGAAGCTGGAGCTCTGTGGCTTTGATCCTCTTATCAGAGATCAGATCAGATCATCCATGCATACTAATTTTCTCATATATGTACTACTAACTGAAATGGGAAGTTGGAAGCACTGCAGAGAGAGAAATTGGTTGCACTTTTATTTTAGTATTTGACCGATATCTCCATTTTGAACTCGTATGCTTAGCGGTGTTTCTTTTTCTGAGCTTTTATTATTATTATTATTATTATTATTGTGGTGTTGGGACTAATTCTGAATCGAGTTTAATTTTAGCAAGTAATGTACCCGATCCTTCTTTGTATAGACAAAAGTTCAATGAAACCATTTCCTTTTTATTCCATTAGATGTATGGTTCATATACATGACGACATCTCTGTCTCTTTCTGGTCATGCTTTATCGTGTGCGCTTCTTTTACTACGTTTAGCGATGCCTTGTTCTTTTGGTGCTACAGCTTTAACTACTGTTATGACTGGGGAATAAAAAAAAAAAAGGCACTGGTAAAAGTATCTTTTTTACTTTTTGGTCAAATGATCCTTTTTTGTGGTCAAATTTATAAATATATTCATATTTTGGAAACACATTATTTTAGTGACTTCTCGAGAGCAAGGACTTCCCGTTTGAAACTCCTAACTCAGATAACATACAATACAATTTTTCACCAACAATTTTTTTCTTTAATCGAAATTTGACCAGCATTTACTATATACTGAACTTGATCCACGGCCCAAAAAAAAAAAAAGGGGGATGAAGCTGGACATGTCAAGAATTTGAAAAGTTGAACAAAGAAAAATCAATAATGCTGCGATAGACACAAGGATTAAATTTGACCCGTGAGAGACAGACAGACAGACAGAGGGATCCTGGCCGTGAAACATGCCTTTATGATTTTGTGTTTTGTGGCTTGGCGGGGGGGAAGATATTGATTGCTGTTGTAATGCCATTTCTTCCAGAAGACTTTTTTTTTTTTTTTTTTTGGGAAAGGATTTCTTCCGGAAGAATAATTGACATTCAATGGTGCGCGTGGCTTTACTGTTTAATCCATGTTATTCTATTATTATACTTTAAGTACTGTTTGCACAATCAAAATTGTACTTACCCTTTTTGCACTTTGAATTTATTGTGTTCTTTCTTTCACCCAAAAATCATAGTAATTAAGTTGCATGCTGTTGCGAAGATTAGACTTCACGTAAAGTCGCACATGTACGTGACCTGGACAACATCTTATACCAAACAATTTTATTCTACAAACTTTGCTAATTTGACAATGACTTTTCTTTTTTTATTTTAATTCAAATCTTCGAAGTGAAGTGGGTTCTTTCTTTTTTTTTTTTTTTTTTTTTTGAATAAAAAAGCAATTTGTATTCATTTCTTCAAATCCTTCTTTACAGCACAAAAAACAGCTTTCGGAAACGCATTGAACCAGAGATACCAACCTCACCCATAAGAGATGGGCCACTACACTCGTCCAAATCCCAAAATGATTTGTTTATTTTTCATTTTTGTTCATTGCTTGGGCTGACTGATTGTTTCAGTCTACGATCCATGACCACGAGCTTTGCTAGCACTTTGGACCTTCTACTTCCCAATGTGCGCCTAATACGCTTTGGACAAGGGCCCATCGAACTCCAACACCCAAACCGGAAAAATAAATAAATAAATGTACTCCAATGAAATTTGTCCGTCTGCATGTTTCCACTCCTTGTCGAGCGCAAGAATCAGTCGTCATGCTAACGCAGCATTAGCATTTTTAAAGTTGCTATAGATTATACCTGAGTTACAAGTTTAATCAAATTTTTTTAAGATGTGATGCTAAACAATCACGAGAGCCAAATAACAAAATAAATACAGACAAAAGAACTGAAAGCACCAAGTATGAAATATCAAACCCAAAGTCCCTGTGCAAAAAATAAACCAAAGATTAAGATCGTGTGGGACTATCCAATCTTTGCAGTAACAATTAATCATTAACATGAATTATTGTATCAATCATGTTTGCAAAAGACAAACTCACGCATCAGCGAGGTTGAGCTGTAGATTATCCTCCTATTACAATATACTTCCGTCACCATTGAATATTAATATCACTTCTTTGTAACTTTTTTGTCATATGCTTTGAGTGTTCTTCGCCTTTCCTCGGCAAGTGATGAGGACAGTTTATGCTTGCTGATGGCAACCCTCTACCCGTGAGAGCAACAAATATAGCCCATCAAGCAAAACAGGGCAAAAGAAGGGATGTTCTTCATAAAGGAGCATGACATGTTTTGATCATCCATAAGATAGGAATTCAATCTGTCTTCCGTGAGTCCTAGAGATTTACTTGATCCTACGACAACTAAGACCCATCCGATCAAACCATCATCCATACAACCCGTGAATATAATACATATCCTTCTTCCTTCCATAATTCCATTCTAACCTCATCATCCCTACAATACGCCAAAAGGGATCTTCACATGTCTATGTTTCTAGTGTTAAATGTTTTCAAAGTATTCCCAACTCATACTAAAAATACAGTTGGTCCTAATACCAAACTACTCACGGGCTCATTATAAGCCTACGAATTTCACTCTAACGCTATATAATAATGCTTCAGATGCCCTTCATTCACTACAAGTACCAAGCTGCAATTGCTCAAGAAATGATCTATAGAAGCTTCTGTTCCCAATATGCCATTCAGTCCTATCTTTCCTTCCATGAATCAAACAATGTCTCTCTTTCTTCTTCTTGCAACTTTATTTGGCCAACCCCTTATCCTGCTAGCTCAACACCCACAGCCCACCTCCCACATCACCGTACAAGGTTCTGTATTTTGTGATACATGCTATGATAACACTTTCTCACGACACAGCTACTTCTTACCGGGTAAGTTATATTACTCCTCAAATAAACAATTTATATCTCCGGTCTCTTCTTGCACTTCTCACTTTGGCAAGTTGTGATCCTGATTCCCATGCTGTGATTCCATTTATCAGGGGTGGAAGTGTACATTCAGTGCAGATTTAAAGCGAACTCGCCTGGAACATCCGAACAGATATCCTTTTCAGTCAACAGAACAACAGATAAATATGGAATTTACAAATTGGACATACCGTCTGTTGAGGGAATTGACTGTATTGAAGAGCCAGATATTCAAGCATTTTGTGAAGCAAGTCTGATAGGAAGCTCAACTTCAGCCTGCAACGTTCCAGGGCTAAGAAGCACAGCAAATGAGATTACCATTAAATCAAAACAAAACAATCAATGTATATACAGCATGTATGCACTAAGTTATAGACCGATTGCAAGAAATGTCACCTTATGTGGGAATAAAAAGATGAGTTTGCCCTATTCTTTCAATTCCTCCAAGTTTTTCTTACCTTATTTTCCTCCCTACTATGGTATTCCCTGGCCTCCTTTGCCTCCCTTGCCTCAGTTGCCACCTTTGCCACCATTTCCTGTATTCCCGTTCCCTTCCCTGCCACCGTTACCATCTCTGCCTCCCCTGCCACCATTACCACCCCTTCCTCCCTTACCACCATTACCTTCTTTACCTCCTTTTCCATCATGGCCTTTCCCTCAAATACCATACCCTAGACCTCCTCCATCTCCCTCCTTCACATTGCCTCCTTTTCCTCCCTTCCCCCAAACACCTCCCCTGCTTTCTCCTCCACCATCTAATCCTGGGGGTCCTAGAACTTGGATACCTAATTTTCCTTGGTTGCCTCCCCCTCCACCCCCAAAATTTAACGTTGGAGACCCAAGAACCTGGATGCCATACTACCCTCTATCTCCGCCCACAATCCCACAACAGCAGCATCCATAAAACAACTTTGATATTTTACCTTATCTCCACCTTTTTTCATATTAACAAGCAGAGAAATCGAGTGTTAAAAAAAAAAATCACACTTCTAAAGTGTTTCACATATATATAGGTTGTTTCTTTAGCTCAAGAAACTGGCCAAATATGTTACGGTTTATGAAGAGTTACATATCAACTGGAACAGCTATTATTTGAAAGAGTTGTTCGCTTGTTTTCTCCAAATTCTAATTCAAACTCACGCACACCTCTCATTAAACAAGAAGCACAATTGAATTTTTCAATCAACCTGGCAAGGTATTGCGGTTTACAAATGATGTCAAAATTCTGCCACAGCCAATCTTATTTTGCTGTCAAAAATACCGATGAATATATCCGCATTTTGGATTGTAAACTAACTGTTATTTTTTACCAAATTGAGAAAATTTGATAGTTCAATTCTTAATAGAGGCAAACACCAGAAACACCAACTGATATAGACATTTTCTTCGCAGCTGAAAAAGATCACACCAACGTTTAAAAGAGTAGAAACAAACTGGTCCTAATTTCCAACAATGAAACATAAATGTTTTCATACATAAACTTTAATAATGCAGGATAAATTGACGAAGAGCAGCATTCTTTTTTCCACACAATTAAAATCTCTAGATCATTTGCTAGTGTTTCTTTTGTATAAGCTGCAACTTGGTGTAGGCCGATGTACATCAGAAGAAAATAGAACCGAAGACTTATCTAACAGTTGTATTCAATCACGTAATTCCTGAACTGTGTGAGAAGCAACCTGCAATTTTTAATGTACTTTCGGTTTTTCTGTTTAAAGATTAAGCATCTTTTATTGCTTTCAATGTCAAAAGTCCATAACGGTTGAGTAATCCAGTCGGCTTGACTTCATCAAATGCTCCCATCCACAAACAATTAAGAAGAGTAGATTATACTGCATTTCCATTGCTAAATCTAAGGTAAATACTTGAAACTTTCAGTAACATGAATTCAAAATTAACTGATTGCAGTAAACTAGAGGAAATGTTATTAATAATTCAAAACTAGAGAGGGGAAATTTATTTATTTATTTATTTTCACAATGCCGGCATGGAGGTCTATGGTACTTAACCCAAAATCTAAGCTCAAAACCATATGTTGGGTAAATATTGAAACTTGAAAGTGAATTTTTGTGTTCGATTGCACAGTTAGATACTACTACATTTCCATTTGCCATTGCTTCAAATATGCTCTGGACTAGAATAATGCATTGACTTCCAGTTACTCCACCCCTCATTTGATATCAAAAATAGAGAGAGGCCCTGACCTGGTTAATACTTCATCACAAATAGAAAATTCTTCCAAATACCTGTTAGTCAACCCTTGTGTCATACGACAGATGACATGTTCCAGCTTAATTAGCTATATAGCATGGCCAGGCTGGAGGCTCTAATTGGTAATTTAATGCTTTGATTTTTTGTAAGAAGTTCATTTCTTGCTTGCACTATGTATATGTGGTTCGTTGATTGATCGTGGAAAATTTTGAGAACTACCGCAGAGAGGTACTGCCACAATTTCTGTTTGTCCACTTGCTCAGTTTCTTAATTTAGAGAAACTGGCCTCTTCAAGTCACTTTGGGATAAATAAGAAAAGCAATAATGCAACAAAGATCCATTCAAGGGTTGACAAGTAGCGCATTACCGCAATAACTATTCGTATATCTATATCCCTAGTTATGAATTCCATGCTGGAGTACTATATAATGACCACGTATAATCCTGAATGTTTGTTAACCTATAGCAGACGCAATTGAGAGCTTACCCCGTGAGGATCTCTACTGTTTTCTTCCGCTTTTTATCACAGTCTCTTCTGGATTTTTTGTGATCCTCGTTTCGTCCCAGTTTGCATTTGCATCCAGTTTCTTTCTTTTACAGTTGACACTACATACATATTCTTTAATTCTACACTTGTATCTCACTTTTCTGAGTCAACTTGCCCTGCATGTTTCATCTTAACTTTGTCCCAATTTCATGAAACCATGAGCAACACCATGAGGCCAAGGATGAAGGTCATGTTTAACTTGGTTTACGACAGAGGGTAGTGATTACTGAAGAGTGACGACCCGCATGTTGTTCTTGCTTAATTAATCGATAGCACAATAGTATTCGTCATCTTCTTGGATATTCTACTTCAAGAAATGGATTTGATTAAGGGGAAAGGTAACAAGGGCTTGATTTTCAAGACTTGGGAGAGGTGCAGATCTTTTGGTGGAATTCGTAGAAATATTTCATCAAGAAGTCGACATGCAGCGAAGCTCAAGTGCAAATCTTGGCCTGGTTTTGGTGCAACTGCAACTGAACCCTCAGAGGTGGATGATCAAAAGCGTGCTAAAAACGCTCGAGTTGCTCCTGAAGGCTGCTTTTCGGTGTATGTCGGAGCCCAGAAACAAAGGTTTGTGATCAAAACTAACTGTTTAAATCATCCTCTTTTCAAGATGCTACTTGAAGAAGCGGAATCAGAGTACGGGTACACCAGTGAAGGCCCTCTTGAACTTCCTTGTGATGTTGATCTTTTCGTCAAGGTCTTAGTGGAAATGGACTGTGATGAGATTCATCCCAGATGCAGTTTTTCCAGGACATACAGCTCATATCACCTTCTCCCTTCCCCAGGATTGCTTACCTTGAATAAGGTTTAATTTGTATTAAAAAACATATATCTTTTCAATTTGTATATTTTTTTCTTTTGATCTTCCCCGTCTTTGCAAGACATTTCATGCGTGTATGTAGATCCATGGCCGTGTACCTTTGAACTATAATTATGCTAAAAGCCTGTTTTTGTTATCGGCTGGTTATTTCTTCCTCTTTTCTTCTTGTTATTGTTTTAGAAGTTTAAAATTACTTTTCTTTGACTTTTTTCCCCATACAACAATACTTGGGTATGTTTGATTGGATGTAAAATATTATTTTCTTAGGAGGATATTTTACATAGAAAAAGTCAATTTCCTTATAATTCTAGGTGGAGAAATTTTTGACATTTTTTATTTTAATATCATCAAATACGAATGAAAAAATATTAACAATTACAATAAATATTTGACAAGTAATTGGAGACAACGAGAAATTGTGTTACTTAGAATAATTCGTAAGACAATATAATGGTAAAGTGTGCATAATTATAATTATATTACCATAGGAACTAGGATGCAGAAAAAATGAGTTGATAAGAATTAAACAAAAATTATTTTGGTATGCAGTTAAAAAGTAATTAATTAAGGTTTAATGTTACTCTTAAACTCCTTTAAAAAGTAATTAACATTCATTAAGTACGTAAGTTGTTTTTAATATATTACTTATTAGTGTTTGCCAAAAAAAAAATCTAAAAATATTTTACAGAAGATTATTTTCAGTCCAACTAGACAGATCCTAAAAGAAAAAGAAAAGATAAGATATATTGTGTCGAGAATCTGGCTGTTCCTTTTGGTCTCCTTTCCACTTTTTGACAATTTATTAGGAGTATTTTATGTGAGTGGTGGTGTTAGATATTGCTTTCCTTTGGGTCCAACACAAAACTCTGTGCAACGACTCATTACACATAATTAGTTTTCATTGTCATTCTGAATAAAAATGATAGTTGGCTAATCCTAATCACGTAAAATAGTAATCACCGCTGGTTCTCACTGTTATTCTGAATTAAAATTATAAAAGGTGTCTTTTCGTGGCAGCTAATCAAACATCTTTTTTTTGCTTGAATTCTCTTTCAAGTTGGCTGTGGTAAGTTATCAAGTCCCGCTGCACTGTTCCTTTTTTTTTTTTTGGGGGGACGGGGGGGGGGGGGGGGGGTGGTCAGCATCAGATGATCTGTTGATAAATCCTCAGCCTGTAGCAAGCACGTCGTTAGTTGTCCGATCACAGCCAGGAGCCCTAAATTAAAAATAAATAAATAAATAACTAACTAGTACGACTTTAAACAAATGAAGAATAAAATAGCTGGCCCAGAAATGCATCAACATCGGCATCATCTCTTGTACTGATCTGAATAAGGCCAATCAAATGAGGTCTGGTGGACAACTTCCCCTTCCCACAAAGTTCCATAAATAAAATAGCTTACCACGGGAAAACTATGTGCAAACGAGACAACGCAGAAAGAAAGAAAGATACAAATAAATAATCCATTTATTTGCAGTATTCACTGAATTTGGGTCCATCTTATACACCTCACAATTAGTTGGATTAATTGTGGTTACTAATAAGCAAATATGTGCGCATATAAAAAATAATAAGTTAGGACCGATTCTTAGCTAATTAATTAAAGCACGAAACAAAATGAATTAAATAACAAAACCATTGCCTATTTATCAATTGATGATACGGAAGGTTTACATAAAGCCCTTTTAATATTTGACACTCACAGATTTGCTGTATCAAGATAATATACAAAATATTCAAGTTAATAATTTCAACTTGATCTTGTGAAAATTCCTGAAACAACAGAAATTTTCAACCCTCCTCAAATTGGATATGTAACTTAACTTGTGGGTGGTAATTGATAGAGCGTATTCATATTTAATTTAGGGTAAATTATTAATAACCCCCCTTGATACCCATTTTGATCGCATAACCCCCCTATACTTTTAATATGACTGCATAACTCTCTGTGGTTTTATAATATGTGAAAATTAGACAGAATATTTTACACTAGGCATGTATAACTCATTTATTATCACGGAATATCTTGCATCAATAGAATGAGATTTTTATCAATTTTTCACATTCTATAAAATCACATGAGGTTATGTAATCATATTGAAACTACGAAAGAGTAATGTAGTTGAAAGCGATATTACAGGAGAATTACTATTAATTTACCATTTAATTTAATATCACCTAGTGAATTATTACTACTTTGATTTAGTTAGAGAAGTGCAACGACTGTGCTGAAATAGCATAAACTATAAATGAAAAGTTCAATTATCCAATCCTAAAATAGTATAAGGTTACATGTGAATAACTATTCATCAACCCCCGCATGGAACCAAACACCAATGTGTTTTCTGGCTATTAAGATGCACTTCCATTAATCTTTATTTATTTATTTAAAATTTTTCTGGCCAGCTAAAGGATAGTTACTCATCAAATTAGCAAATTAACTTGCTGAAAAGCTAACAATTCTTCATCAAAAAAAAAAAAAAAAAAAACACCCCTAACAATTGCTTAGCTTGGTTCCGTCCATATTGTTTTGGTTTTGATACTTATTTTCTTTCATTAATTTACACTACTACTATCTCCTTTCTGTAAAAATCCTCCAGAGACTGACTAATGGCAACTCAGGCCGAATCCGATGGCAGTCCCAGCTCGAGCTTGGTGCTTATACTCCACAATGCTTTAATCGTAACGATGGATCCTCAAAGCCGGGTCTTTCGAGACGGAGCAGTTGTAATCCAGCGCGACACAATCAAAGCAATCGGGCACTCCCATCAAATCCTAACTCAATTCTCTTCTCTTTCTCCACAGCTCATCGACCTTCAAGGCCAATTCCTCCTTCCGGGATTTATAAACACCCACGTTCACACGTCTCAGCAACTGGGCCGAGGAATTGCCGACGACGTCGATTTGCTGACGTGGCTACACCGCCGTATTTGGCCTTATGAATCTAATATGACTGAAGACGACTCTTACATTTCTACTTTACTCTGTGGAATCGAACTTATCCACTCTGGTGTATATATGCATTTTTTTTTATGCCCCTTTTTACTACTGACTTAACTTGGATGAATAATAAAATTGTGTTTTCTTGTGGGGGAAAATCAGGTGACGTGCTTTGCGGAGGCTGGAGGGCAGCATGTATCAGGAATGGCAAGAGCAGTGCAAGTGCTGGGATTGCGTGCTTGTTTGGCTGAGTCCATTATGGATTCTGGTGAAGGTTTGCCGCTGGCTTGGGCCAATCGGACTACAGAACAATGTATTCAGGTTAAAATTCATTATTGGCCATTTTTCTACATTTGCTTATAATCTGCTCTTTTGCTTACTTGCTAATAATTTGGTGGCATTGGTTGAGATTATTTGTTCAATGTTCAAAAACGGTTGCTTTGGTAAATTGGGCATAGAAACGAAAACTTCTCAAATTAGGAAGAGAGGAAAAGATGATGAAAGAGAGAACTTTTAGTGGTAATCTTTTCAGTTATCAAACCAAACTCTAGATTCGGAGTTCAGACTCCAGTACATTCTCCAAGAAAATATGCTTAATTTTTCTGACTTTATAAAAAGTTTAATATGCATCTATGGATGTTAGAAAGTTGGTTCTCTTTTTAACATCATTAGTTCTTGATTAAGTGCTGATTATTGTGGTAATTGCCAGAGAAGGGTGTTCATGTTGGATGTCTGGTCTCATCAATAGCAATTTTTTTGGGCTTCATCTGTTGTGGTGGTGTAGAGTGACTAAAGTTTTCTCATTTGTTTAAGGGCACAGTCTCAGAAAGAACTGTACAAGAAGTACCATAATACAGCAGATGGACGCATCAGAATATGGCTTGGAATAAGGCAGATCATGAATTCAACTGATCTTTTACTTACAGAAACAAGAGACACAGCTAAAGAACTCAAAACTGGAATCCATATGGTCTCTCTCTCTCTCTCTCTCTCTCTCACACACACACACACACACATATTCTTGGAATTGACAGGCTCTTCCACATTCAATGGTTAATATAAGTGAAAGAAAAAGACATCAAAAGTTTTGTTAAATAGGACCATTCACTGTGTGGGAAACTTTCGCCATGCTTGAAATGTAATTAGCAGTATAAAGATTCTGCTTCTACAAAATCATATATGCTTCAAAATAACATCTCCTGCAATAAAGTTACTTTGTATTTAGCAAAGAATGACATTAGATGTTTACAGCAATATGGTTTTTTTTTACCTGCTTACCATAAATAATAATGTGTTCGCCAGGTTAATAAGTTGTTAAGGCAAGGTCTCCAGAATGTCTGTTTCGAATTTTGAATATTGTCAGTAATAGTTCTCCAATATTTCAAAATTATTACATTGTGAACTGTTTGCTACTTTCCACATCATGGGAAGTATTGAAACTAAATAGTCCAATATTTTGCATCTAGCATGTTGCGGAGATACCATATGAGAATCAATACGTGGGAAACACTCGTGGAGTTGATTATGGGACGGTTGCATACCTTGAAAAAATCAAGTTCCTAGAAGATAATTTGCTGGCAGCTCATTCTGTTTGGGTTAACCAGGATGAGGTAAAACTTGTGGATGGTGTCACTCGATATAGCTGAAATAAGTTCATTATTGCTATTTTTTTATCAATGTAATGTCATTGACAACTTGTATTGGAGAGTAACCCATAGTCAGATAATTATCATTTGTTCCTTATTTTCTCCCTTTTTTGTCTTTTCCTTGTGAATTTTTTATTTTTTATTCCTTTCTGGTGTCGGGGCCCAGGGGAGGCGGATTTTGGGGATGTTACTGACGTTTTGATGGGTGAGACAATCTAGATAGGACCAGTAGGTGTGTCAGCATTTCCTATCATTTCTTCTCTATTTTTCTTCATTTTGATAGAGGGATATAGCACATCATAAGCTTGTTAAGTCCGTACTTAATATAGCTTTTTTCATATTTTTCAGGTTTGTTTACTGTCAAATGCTGGTGTTAATGTATCACATTGTCCTGCTGCTGCAATGCGTATGCTTGGATTTGCTCCCATTAGGGAAATGCTTGATGCGGGAGTATGCGTGTCCTTGGGAACTGATGGTGCACCATCAAATAATAGGATGAGTATTGGTATTTTTTGCATTCTCTACCAAGTTATGCCGTTATTGCAATATTTTCCACATAGTTTAACTCTCTCTTGTGTCATGCTTAATGTTTTTTCTTCTGATTACTTAATTTTACAGTAAATTTACCTTATATCATCTATAACAATTTCCGTTCCATTATATCTCTACCATAGTTGTCTATTAGAGTTCAGGAAATTACATATGGATTGAAACTTGAGTGTCCTTTAAAATTAGCAACTGGAGACAGAAAGACATACTGGGGAGGGAAGAAGATGAGATAGGATATCAATGAACATATGATGAAAAAAGTTTCCTGGCCTTCTGGTCATAAATAGGACTCAGAGAAATATATATATATGGATGGTAATTAAGGATAAACCAACTCTTTTTGCCTCTTTCATTGTGCATGTCAGTTGCTAATGACTGGCTTGCTGGCAAACCAATAATTCGCCCATGTATAGTTACTTGTCTTTTATCAGGTTCAGCATACAAGAACTCATTGATGTATTTTCAATATCTGGCATCACCTTTTACTAGATTGTATCCTGTGCAGTTGATGAGATGTACCTAGCTTCTCTAATTAATAAAGGACGGGAAGTTTTTCCTAGGGGAACTACTGATCCTACTGCTCTTCCTGCTGAAACAATTCTCAGAATGGTGACAACCAATGGTGCGAAATCAGTTCTCTGGGACAAAGAAATTGGCTCACTTGAGGTTGGAAAAAAGGTTTGATTTTGCATCACTAATTAGTCTACATGTGGTATATGGATTAGAAGATCCTATTTTGATCTGATAATGTAATGCACGAATTTCTTTCTTAATTATCTTTTTTATTTTCAGTTAACATGTGATTGGGCATGGAAAAATCAGTGCAGAAAGAACTGTGTGTTCACTTTTCCTGCACATATTGATGTTATTAAGAAAATTCAATACTTTTACTTATAATAGTATTGAGTTGTATCATGAATTTCTGTTTCTAACATCTCCTTTTATTTATCACTGCTTTTCTTTGCTCCTTTTTTTTTTTTTGTTGGGGGGCGGGGGGTGGGGGGGGTGGTATTTGGAGCTTCTTTTAGGAATTTCGCTTTTCATTATATTTGTCACTGGGCAGGCTGACATGATTGTGGTAGATCCTTCCTCTTGGTCTATGGTGCCTCTTCATGACTGGTATGAAGCATTCTTGTATGTCTTGAGAATAATATACTCATTTTGGTCAATTGTAAAATCTAGAATCCCACCAAAATGAAAGAAATATGTTATAAGTTGTGAAAACCTTTGTGAACAGACTATCTTTGTTAGTATTCGTTTTTGTATGAAAATCATTTTTAACCTGAATGTTCAGTTATGTGTCACATGTAGACCACATTAACCTAGTTTATTTTCATTTAAATCACTCTTTGTTTAATTGTGATAACTAAGCAGAGCTCTACCCACCGTGACAATTAAGCTCTGAGAATCATGTTTTCATCAGCATTAAAGAGAGTAGAGACCGATGTATATGCATAATGGAATGAAGCTACATAGTTGTGCAAGAGGAAGTGGATGAAAAGAAATAGAATATTGTCGTTTGTAACAGTTTTGATGAGTTTTGAATAAGCAACTAGTAATCCTGATTATATAGGAGTGACTGTTAATTAGAAATGCGATCTTTTGAGCTTCTCAACTGCATCCCCTTAACCATTCTCAAATGGTCTTATATTCTTTTCTGTTTGTTTTTTACTGCTGGCACATTAATGACATACTGTAAGTTGATCACTTTTGACTACGATGCAGCATTTCCAGCCTTGTATATTGCATGCGTTCTGAAAATATTCAATCAGTTATGTGCAATGGACATTGGATTATGAAGGATCGTAGAATACTTACACTGGATGAGGCATGTTACAAAGCCCTTCCCTCCGTCTCCTTCTTTCCCCTTCTTCATTGTTTGGCTGCTTAAAGCTTATCATTTCTGGTCATGATATGTTAATCATTGAGAATTGCACTCAGAATAACACAAACCTTATGTGGATTTTTATTCTTTATGTGCAGAAAGAGGTCATTTCAATGGCTAAGCAAGCTTCCATTGACCTAATTAAGAGGGCTGGTATTAACATACCAAGTAGGATGAATATCCTGTAACTGCCCTTTCGTCCTGAACTTTCTGTAAATTTGGCTCCAAAAATGGTCTGCTGAACAGGCTCTTGAAGTCTTCAATGAGTTTAAAAGAAATGGGGACGTGGACAAGGCAAATGGCCTTCACTCTTTTAGTCTACATTGCAGCATTTGATCTCTCCCTGAAAAGGAAAATAACTGATTTAGTGTAATAACTTCATCGTATCCATCGAACTTTTGTAATGTTTTTTGTGTGCTCTGGAATGTAATTTGCATTTTTTTTTCCAGCTTTTGCTAGTAGATCATGTATTTTTTCTCTCTCTGTCACACTCTCTGTTGGGTGTGTTTTGGAATGATGTGGTCTTCCAGTTGCCTGATAAGGAGAAGTCATTAGCTATTGCTCCTCCAACCCAAAACTAATCTGTCCTTGGCAATTTAACTTGATTGTAGTGGTCCAATTGAGACGGCTTTGCATACCGGAGGCGTCGTATCCAACTGTGAATTAATGATGATTTCATCTATGCCTTTAGTTCTTGGGCCTTCTACAGTGCATTGCTAGTGATTCGGATTTATGTGACAAATAAATGGGGTCGATTCTTTTTGGATAGAGAAATTAAACGATGCCAATTTAAAAAATGGGTATCATTAGCCTTTTGTGGCGAAATTGATGCAAGCAAGAAAATTGGTACCATGTTACAAGAAAACACATTTTGTATGTATATGAACAGTAATCAAAAATATAAAATCACTAGTGATAAATTAGAATTGACTTGAGAAAATGCAAAATTATAAGTTATGTCATTACTAGTAACCTCACTTTAGTTTCCGAGCAACATGGAAAATGCAAAATTATTGATTACTATACTTGTAATAGACAAGTCCAATTTACTTGTTGTAAAAATGCTGAATTGTTTATTTTGTTACTAGTAAATTAATCAAAGTTATTAATAAAAAAAATACCAAATCAATTATAACCAAAATGAATGGTTTTCCAAGTTATTAGTAAATCCAAAACTATTACTAACCTGGTTACCAGTAACTAAAGCCAACTTAATTGCAACTTATTAAATCAAAGTTACAATGAAAAATATCTAAATGCAAAATCTCCAGTAACCAAGTAATTAGTAATTAATTACTCCCAACCTACTAGTAACTAGTACCGATAGGCCCATGCCCAACTAACCAGTAATTTATAAGCAAGGATTTAACATTATTTCATTAGTTTAAGGACCTAATTGAAATATGTACTAATAGTTATGGTGTTCAAGTGACCTCTTGCCAAAATTTGAAGGACCTCCTCTGAGACAAGTATGACGCAATACAGCGCACGTAGATGAATATACTTATCTAAGTTGAAAAAAAAAAAAAAAAAGGAAAGGAAAGGAAATTACCGTCAAAGCACCGCGGAGATATTAGAAGAATTGAGAATGCTCCACAATTATCTGGAACTTACTGGAGGCCCAAAAAGATCTCTCCCATGAAACTTCTGGAATTTTCAAATTCCCCTTCCCTCCTCCCTCGATTCTACTATAAATAACCACTCCCCTCCAATGTCTATCCAACTCAAAATTGCAAGCGATAAAAATCCCCAAATATCAGAAGACATATCTCTCAATTCTTCGAATCTATATTTCAACTAATGGATTTTCCAGTTTTCAGAAGCCAATGGGCGAATCCCTATATCAGCAATCCTTATGGGCCCACCTCCAGGAGGATCCCCGTCCGCCCAGAGTCGAAGACGACGACGGCGAATGCTGTTGCGGCGAGGACTCCTCCAAAGGTGGTTCAGATCCCCGTCCACTTTGTCGGGTCGGATTCGGACCACTCCTGTTCCGCATTGAAAATCCAGAAGGTTTTTAGGGGTTTTCTGGTGAGAAAAAATGTGAAGAGAATTATGGCAATTAAGAAGGAAGTAGATGAGATTGAATCCAGGGTTTCGCAAAGCGATGAGGTGGGGTTAATTAAAAAGGACGGAAAGGAGAGATTGAAGGTGAATGAAATGTTGATGGGTTTGCTTTTGAAATTGGATTCTATTCGAGGCATCGATTCCGGAGTCAGGGATTGTAGAAGGGCCGTGATTAAAAAGGCTATTGCTCTTCAGGAAAGAGTTGATGCAATTGCTTCTTCATCTGATATTGATCAAAAGACCGACACCGAAATACCAACTGACCAGACTGATCAATCAGAGGTTCATCTAGTTCTCGAGATTCAAGATTTAGCTGCGCAGAATGCTGTTGAAAGTGGTAGTTCTGAGGATCAATTTCAGAATTCTGAAGATGTTGATCTCAAGAGTGGATCTAATCGTCAGGGGGTAGAGGAGAAAAGTAATGAAGGAGAAGTTGAAGGGGTTGAGGAAAAGTGTTTAGAGAATGTGATGAATTCTAAAGTTTCTGGGGCTAACAAGTGTGAGAAAAAGGAGGGGGACGGAGGTGACTTAAATATGAAAGTGGAGGAAAATAATACTGTTGACAATCGAAAAAAAGAGGAGTTTGGATTTGATTCTGAGATGAAGGGGGATGAAGAGACATGTGTGGAGAAAGTAATGGTTGAAAATGTCGAAATGGATGTCGGCCCCGAGGTTAATAATGACGAAGAAATATGTGAAAAGAATCTGGTCCCTGAGGTTAATAATGACGAAGAAATATGTGAAAAGAATCTGGACTTGAGTGAATGTGTCCAGGAAAGTGAGGAGGTGAGTAAGACGGAGAATGGCATTGATGGAGATGCTGAAGGACAAGATGGAGGAGATGATAACAAGAGGAATAGGGAGTTGCTGGAGAAGATGATGGAGGACAATGAGAAAATGATGAAGATGATGTCTCAGCTGTATGAGAGGAATGAAGCTCAGACGCAGATTTTGAATATGTTAACTCACAGGGTAGAGCAGCTGGAGAAGGCCTTTGTGTGTGATAGAATCAAGAGGAAGAAGAAGAGGCATTCTGCCTAAGTTAAATGAATTTGAATATGTTTTGATTTTCGTCTCTTTTGCCACGTTTTTGAGTTCAGATAGAACCTTTTTTGATGTAAGTTTATTTAGCTTTTGCTGTTTGAAAGATTAAGAACATATATTGAGTTTTTGCACGAATTGGCATTGTAAAGCTTTGGCAAAGGTTGCTAGCCTGTTAATGGTAAATAAGTAGACATTTGCTTGTTTCGTTATGTTGTGGCAAAGCAATGGAATTTCCTTTGATGTTATTTCTATTTTTTGTCTTTTGGCATTTAAGATCGTTTTGATAAACCAAGAAGCGTATAGTGGATTTTGAGTTTAAGCGTGATGGAATTGTTTAATTTGATATTTTGACAGGATCAACATAAGAAGAAAGAGTAGAGCATCAAACTGAACTGAACTGCAGAAACTAGCACTTTCTGTATGACATAAAAACTCTGCGTGGTTCTCTAAAATAATTCAAGCCTTTGCTTTAGGATTTGTTTATGCTAACCGTGTTATTGAAAATTCAAGCCTTTGCTTTAGGATTTGTTTATACCAACCTTATTATTGAAGAATGTGGCATGTAGTCTGGTATTTTAAGGTTGACGTTTGGTAATAAGCTATAATTTGATGCTGTAAATTTTGGTTGCCAACCAATGCATCTACAACATGCCATTGTCATTGTTTACTGGAGTGATCGACCAGTATCCGGAGATTTGCACACTTGGTTACCATTACACATGGAGGCATAACTCACAATCCAACCTCTTGATCCCTGCAGACGGGGAAAAGGAGCTTTTCATACCCTTCCTAATTTCGGCTTAGTAACATCGGAAGCCAATACATGCATTCTTGTAGTAATAGCATCAATTGAACTCAATATAATCTCAGTGCTAGATTGCTAGGAGCAGGAGTAGGATGTTTGGCACTTAGGATTTGTGGGGAATACCTGTTCCCAGCAATCAGAGTCTTCCGTCTTCAATAGTCCTTTAAGAGGTATGGAATCTCAAGTCATAGCTGCTAGTGATGATGCCATCCTCTGCTTGCCTTTTGGTTTTGCTTCTGTTAATTCAAAGATTATTGCTTTAAGTTACTCTTGCTTTCCCATATTAATAGAGGATCATAATTTGCCAACCACGTTGCTGATTCCGATCAGTATTCCCTATCTTATCTAAACAGCAAACGCTTTTGTGGTGCCGGACGATATTCAACTTTTTTGTATCAGCTGGTGAAAATTTTCATTTACTCAGTTTAATCTTTTCCGGGTTAACAACTTTCGTCTCTCTATTTAAAATTGATTAAAATAATCTTACCAATAGAAAGTGGTTGTTTACGCATTGATCTCGAGTTCTAAAATCCTAGTACCAAGAGCAAAGCGTTCCATTCCCAATAGCATCATATTGACTGGAAAATAGAATGATGAATATGGTCGAATACGGCATTGGCTGATGAAGTGCATAGCTGCGCAACAGTGGAATTGCGAGTATTGAGAATAAAAAATGCATAGCGAGAATTGCGCAACAGTGGATTACATCGGCGCATTTCAGCCTCAGTGGCCGCGAACATTTGAGTCCCTTTTAGAAACAAAATGTGAAGAAATACCTGTACAGACGTCTCATCTATGAGAATGAAAAGAAACCTCTCGTGTAGTTGACCTTTAACAATAAATAATTAGCAACTCCCACCACCCAGTGCTGTTCTTCCCTCCCTTTATTAAGCTAGACAAGTGAAGCCCTGAATTTGCTATATCCATCTTCATATAAGTAAATCAGAAAGCGACTGGTATGTCACCATATTGTTGGATTTATTTTTCTCTGTAATCCTATATTTTACGGGGAAAATCCTCTGTGTATTTGAATTTAGGAGTATTAGCATTTGTGATAATTTTTGGCAAAAAATTGAATTTCTTCACCATACTAATGTTAGTAGAATTTAAACTTGATCACGTAGACATTTTCTTTTTATTAAACTATAGTTACTTCCTTGCCCCGTCTTTAAAAAAAAAAAAATGGTTTGAACAATTAGTGAGGCACCCGCACTAGGTGATCCAATGTCTTAGGGTTGCTTAAATGAATGGATTGATTAGGATAGTAGAATTAGTACTTGAGTACTAAAGAAGATGGACACATGGATCCAATCGCATCAGCCTCTCCACGGAGCTTTGGTAGTAAATCCAAAATTTAATCTAACATTCACCTTTTCTTTTGTTTAGTAAATTATGTGAAGTGCAAATTCTTTTATTCACCCCTCTCATCATAGTAATGTAGTGTTTTTAGAATTGAACCGGCTTAGTAACGGGAGGAGGAATTGGCTCAACGGTTTGACCGATCCAATCAACTAATTTAATGTTCTGATCGATTTTTTTTTTTTGTACATAGGATCAGATTGGCAATACGACATGATTCGTAGTTTAATTAGTCTAACAAACTAGTCCGACTCATTTTGAAAACATTAAAGTAACGCTATTACTCAAGTATTACTTTTGACATTTAATTCTTTATATTAACTTAAAATTTAATTTCTGCAAATATTTACCTTTTTAAACGCTGCAAATTTAAAGCAACAGTCTCATCTTGACTTGAATGAAAATATTTATCAATATAGAATCAATCCTACTGTTGAGAAGCAAAAAAGGAAAATAAAATAGAATAATGAGAAATTAAAAGGGATGCGGGAAAAAGATCAACTCGAGTATATATTTGACTTGTATTAAAACATTTTATGATCGTCAACAAACAAAAAAGGAAAATAAAAGAGACGAAGGAGAAATTAAAAGAATTGAGATACAAAGATTAACTCAAGTATTTATTTACTTTGCATTGTTAAAAACGTGGACTGATAAATGGAATGATGTCAAAATATATCCCAAAAAAGAAAGAGAAAGCGTTCATAAATAAACATACAAATTCCGTTTAAAATTCACACCATAAAAAAAGGAAAACTTATGAAATGCTTCCATAGTTTTTCCTCATGGTGTTTCTATTAAAGTTTCCCTTTTTGTAATCAAGTTCTATAATATAATTTCATGTTAATATAAACAAAGTTTCCCCCGTTTTCCAATCAAGTAGTATAATCTAATTCATCTACTAGTGTATTTTTTAAGCAAAAAAGTGAAAAATTTTTGCTCCCACGTTGGAAATTTGAGTGCGTGAGTATGTATACTTAAGGTCCTCAATCCCTCATCCAATCAACAATTGTCTGGATGGTGTGAGTTTGTGGGTTCTACCTTAAGTGTTGTACTTAAGGTCCTCAACCCCTCAAATGGATTTGTTCTCACATCGAGAGTTTGAGTGCGCGAGTGTGTATATTTAAGGTCCTCAACCCTGCCTCCATTTAGCAATTAACTGGATGGTGTGAGTACGTGAGTCCTATTTAAAATAAAAAAAAAAAAAAGGCAAAGCATGATTAGTTGATTTGGCTGTTGTGACCACCCAAACCCTTCCCGTTCACAGACCCTCCTTCACCCTTGTCTTCCCCCTTCCATCTCTCTCTCTAATATATCTCTGTCTCCAAGCTCTTTTACCTATTTCTCTCTTAAACTCCATTCACTTTGAGCTCTATTTCTCTCTCTGCTTATTCCCAGCGATTCACTTCTCTCTCTGTCTCGCTCTCTCACACTCTCACATCTTTCCATCTCTCTGTCTCATCTGTATCTATTTATCGTCCATCGAGCGCTTCCGATTTTTCGTAAAATTGTAATTTTGGATCTTGTCATTGAAGTTAGGTGACTCTTTAACCTTTCGATGGCTGAAAGCAAGCTCGATCTCCCTGACGATCTCCTCTTGTCCAAGCCGTCCGATCAGTCTTGGACTCCCAAAGGTATTACTACTCGCTATCCTCAATAACTCCAATGTTGATTAATTTCGCAAGCTTCTGATTCTTCATCCTATCGGATTTGATTATTTTCTTCTGAATGTTAAAATTAGGGTTTGTTGATCCGAGTGTGCTTGTTATTGCTTAGATTGAGTTTTATTTGGATATTTAGGGTTTTCCGACCAACTTCTTTTTATTGAGATTAGTTAATTCATATTTTTGAGGCTATTGTTTAAGTTGATTTGCTTGGTTTAAGCGTGAGTGAGAGTCTTTCGTGATCTCGTCAAACTGTTTAAGTTCCTAAATTCATCCGACTTCAAAACATTTTATTTTCTTTTCATCTTCTGACTGCTTAGTACTTTTTTTGTTCTGAGTGACTATTTTCAGTTTTTATTTGACCCTTGGACTGCTGAGGTAACGGTCAGAATTTTCATTTCTTTTGGAGGCTGAATATTATGAGCCTGGATTTATTGACATTTGAGCATGGATGTCAAACTTGGATGGGTGCATGCGTGCGTGTGCTTTGGTGTGAAAGAGCATTGTCATGAGTTCAATAGAAATGATCATTGCTACAACTAATATCTGAATTTGTTGTAAAGCTTCTGCAGGAAATGATGAGGAAAGAGGCATGTTGGGATTGCTTGACGAGTCTAAGGGTAATATGCTTTTTAATTATCCAGATTATTCTGTATTGTAGTTTCTATTTGAATAGTAGTGATTCCCTCTGCCCCCGCACATCGGAGAACCTTAGTTAGATTGTTCAGATTCTGTCCAGTATATGCTCACTACATGACACTGTAATTTCTGAATGGACTTTGCAACAGATCAAGCTTCTTCAGAAAGCATTCCCTTGTCTCCTCAATGGCTTTATGCTAAACCAACTGAGTCTAAAATGGTGAGTTCTGTCTCTTTAGGTAACTTACCCTTGCTTCTCCTTTGAACTTTAATAAATGAATTTTAAGTGCATAACTTGTGAAAAGTATGTTAAACAATGACCGTAACCCCATCATATTTTCTTCACGTCAGTATATAGACAAGTTTTTCAAGTTTGAGTCTCTAAACTCCTTTTTAAACTGAATAAGTGATTAATTGTCACTTTCATTTGCAGCTTCGTCATTATGTGATAAAAATTGGTTTTCATCCATTTTTCTCTATACTGATCCAAGTTGAAACTCTAGTTTCAGCTTAATTACTGAAGTAAACTTCTTGTTTCTTTAATGTAAGGAACTTAGTGGAAATCTGTACAGTTTGTTGTTTCTTGAGTGCATTCTTTGGCTATTTCATATTGACCTTGCCACATACCTTCAGTTCTTTATAGATGTGTGGTCATTCCTTTCTCTGGGGATCTTAAAATGATTAATATTGATTTAGCCATATATTAATAAACTTCAACTTTTAACTATATTAACTCTTGCATTCACTTTGTACCTGGTTATAGGCCAGGTTTGCTGTTATTGATGTATATAAGTTTATAAATCCCCATTCTTTCAGTGCTTACGGAACCCATAAGTAATTAGAATTGAGTCTTGCTCTTTTTGCCCTTTCATTTTTCCTGTATGTGTCCATTCAAGTCTTGTACATTTCTCATTATAATCTGTCATTTGTGTAACAGGAAGCTCGTGGACCTAGTTCTCTGTCTCTTGGAAGTTCTGTTGATTCAAATCAGAAGGAGGGTTGGCGTGCAGATGCAGCTGAAGAGAAAAAAGATTGGAGAAGAATTACAACAGACACCGAGAGTGGTAGGCGTTGGCGTGAAGAAGAAAGGGAAACTGGCTTGCTTGGTAGAAGAGACCGTAGAAAGACAGATCGGCGAGTTGACAATGCTTCAGGGAGAGAGACAGCTGAGAGTAGAGCTTTTCCTGCACCTGACAGATGGCACGATGCAAGTGGTCGCAATTCTGTGCATGAGGCAAGGCGTGATAATAAGTGGTCTAACCGGTGGGGTCCTGATGACAAAGAGAAGGAAGCTCGACCTGACAAAAAGGCAGATTTAGAGAAGGAAGATGTCCACAATGAGAATCAGTCCCTTGTGGTTACGAGTCGTTCTGCTTCAGAGCGTGACCCAGATTCTCGTGACAAGTGGAGGCCACGCCACAGGATGGAGGCAAGTTCTGGTGGCCCAGGCTCTTATCGTGCTGCACCTGGATTTGGACTTGAGAGAGGGCGACTAGAGGGTTCAAATGTGGGGTTTACCTTAGGACGTGGACGAGGTAGTGCACCTATTGCAAGACCAACATCTGCTGAAAGTGTCCCTGGGAAACCACGCCCTTCTACTGGTGCATTTTTTTATCCAAGGGGGAAACTCCTTGATATTTACCGTAGGCAAAAGCTAGATTCATCTTTATCTAGCATGCCTGACAAGATGGAGGAAGTACCCCCAATTACCCAAGTAAATCACATTGAACCGTTAGCTTTTATTGTACCTGATTTTGAAGAGGAGGTAAATTATGTGAATTCAGAAAGTAAATATTTTCCTTCATTTTTCAGTAGTTTAGTGTTCAAGAATGTTGTTTGTGATTACCAAAAAAATTTTTGTATGCTGTAAACTAGAGTTTTAATTGCATTTTGTTTTGGTTTCAATTCTTACAGGGTATCCTTATTGACATATCAAAGGGTAAAATTACTAGTAGTGGAGTGTCATATAGTTCATCTAGAAAGGGCAGATCAACTGATAATGTTGCAGGTGATTTAAGCTTGGCTTCATTGACATATTTTAAGTTGCAGGCTGTTTTTCCGTCCATTGTGAAGATGCTGTGGTTCTTGCTGTAACTCTAAATATTGCATTTTTTTTTTCTTTTCTTCTCAGAAGTTGTGGATTTGGAAGCCAACAATGAGAAACATGTTGTCCTTCCTTATATCACTGAAGAAGTTGTAGATACTTTCCGAACCATGTCAAATGATAATATCCATGAATTAAGTACTCAGAAAATGAACAACTTGTATACCAATGATCCTGCAATGAACTTGTTAGATGGTAAGATTTGTTTTAAATGTTCTTCGTCGAGCACTCTTTATTTGCTTACTTCTGATAGAAACTACATATTTGGTTACAGAGAAAGATATCAACCACCAAGAAAAGCAAAACGTTTCTGAGGCTCTTTTTGGGACAGACGTGGATGAAGTAAGATCAGATATAGCAAAAATTGACAGCGGTAGCAACTTAGATACTATTTCTTATGCTCAGTTTGAAGCTTTGAGTATGAGATATGTAGATTCTGCTATAACCAGGCATCCTGGTTTAGATGGTATAAAACCTAGTGGATCCTTTGATGTCAATGACAAGCTCCCAAATGATTCAAGCTCTTTGTTTGTTATGCCATCATCAGACCAATATTGGGATGGTGTACGTAGATTGGGAAGTAGAACTGGTGAAAATCATTTGGAGAAGGGTGGCCCACCAGAGGAGTTAAGTTTGTACTACTGTGATCCTCAAGGAGATATCCAAGGTCCGTTTCTTGGAGTTGACATTATCTCATGGTTTGAGCAAGGGTTTTTTGGAACAGACTTGCCAGTGCGCTTGGCTGATGCTCCTGAAGAATCACCTTTTCTGGAATTAGGTGATGTTATGCCTCACCTTAAAGCAAGCCATGACTATGCCAGCAGCACAGATTTGGATTCCAAGTTAGAACAATCTGCAGCTCTGGGGGGGAAGTTGGAGGCTACTGTGTATGCTTCTGCTTCTTTTCCAGATGTCATTCCTTCTGCTCCATTAGATGGCCCAAGCTGGCCATTATCTCATTTTGATGGCATCTCGGCGCAACATGTTCATTTAAAAAATATTGAGCTTCAAGGTCCATCACAACTTTCATATTCAGAGGGTCAGGATTTCCAAAATTTTGTGGCCGAGGATGAAGGTTGTCAATTTTTTAAGGAAAAACAAAGTTTTATATGGTTGTAAGGTTAAAATGGATCTAACCATTTATTTTATTTTATATATTCTTTTTGCAGAAATAGTATTTCCAGGTAGACCCGGTAGTGGTGGCAATCCTATTGCGAAGACGTCAAGGAGTAGTGCTGATTCTTCTTCAAATATTGTTAAGCCCTCTTTTCCAACTGATTTAACAGAAGCTGGTGTTCCAGTGCAAAAAGATAAGCTGCACCCTCTTGGGTTGTTGTGGTCTGAGCTAGAAGGCGGTCCTATAAGGAAGGATCAGGCATCAAGTATTCCTTTTAATGGAGGTAATCAGGAGCAAGCTGTAAACCCACTATCTGGGAGGGTTTCTTCTTTTGGTGCAATGGCTGAATCAACGCGTGCTTCTGAGACCTGGCCTGATTTTTGTCACAGAAATGCACTTACTGAACCCAAACTCTATCAAGACATAATGGATGCTCAACATTTGTCTTCCATGGACCATGAGCCCAGCCACTTCAGTGTACCAGAGAAGCTACTCTCCCAACAATTGCCACAGTATCCCCAGCAGCATAGTTTATCGTCTCATAACTCCCACTTGAATGAAGCAATGCTTGAAAGAGGGCCAGATCAGAATTCAGTGCATCAACAATTGGCTGGCCAAGTAGATCTTGAACACTTTTTGGTTATCCAGCAACAGCAGCAAAGGCTGCTTCAGCTTCAACAACAGCAGCAACTGCAGCAGCACAAGCAGCAGTTACATCATCAAATGTTATTAAAAGAGCAACAACAGGCCCATGCTCGACAGCTGCTTGTTGAACAAATGATGCAGAGTCAGATGCTTGATTCTATTCGCGGGCAATCACGCAATGATGCTATTAGATCAAATAATGCTCTTGAACAGGTCTTACTGAAGCAGCAAATCCTTAATGAACTTCAACAACGTTCCCATCTTCCTCCTAGGCACCCAGAACCATCCCTTGAGCATCTCATTCAGGCAAAATTTGGTCAAGTGCCTCCTCAAGTGCATCCAAGTGACTTATTGGAGCTTTTATCACGTGCAAAACATGGTCAAATGCATCCATTGGAGCATCAGATTCTTCAGCAGGAGCAGTTGCATGGGAGGCAATTGGCAATGGGACTGAAGCAGCGATTGGAAATGGAAGAGGACAGACAAGTTGGTTCTGCATGGCCTGTTGAAGAAACCAATCAGTTCCTGAGAGATCCTGCAGGTTTCCATCAAACTAATTCTGTTGGATATGGACAGTTAGATTTTTTTCAGCAGCAACAAATCCCATCTCCTGAGGAGCATTTGAGTCATCTTGATCGGAATCTTTCGTTCCAGGATAGACTCCAGCCTGGGTGTTATGACCCTGGCCTTTTACCATTTGAACGCTCAATGTCATTACCTGTTGGTGCTGCTGGAGCAAATTTGGATGCTATCAATTCTATAGCTCGTGCTCAAGGTTTAGATATGCAGGAATTGAGTGCACGATTGCACTCTAGTGCTCAAGTGGGGGGATACTCATCTGGTGTTTATTCTCATCACTCTCAACACACACTGGTTCCCAACCAATTTCGTGCTTCGAATGCAGATATGATGGAGGGCCATTGGTCTGAGAGCAATGATCAGGTGCCAAGTGAGTGGATTGAATCACGAATGCAACAATTACACATTGACAGTGAGAGGCAGAAAAGGGACATGGAGGTCAAAAGGACTTCAGAAGATCCAAGTTTATGGATGTCAGCAGGAATAAATGATGACAGCTCAAAGCGGTTACTCATGGAACTTCTTCACCAGAAATCAAGCCATCAATCAACTGAGCCATTGGAGTTGATCGGTGGAATGTCATCTGATAGAAGATCTCCTTCCGGTCCATTTTCTGGAACTAGCTCTTCCAGTCATTCGTTGAATCTTCTTTCAGATCAACAAGGAAATATGAATCAATCATTTGCTGTGAGGTCCTACAGTTTGAATTCATGTGGGCCACCACAGGCTCATATAGCTGATGAGTTGTCTAGTACGCATGAAATTGTTGAAAGATTCCCTTTTAGATCTAATTCTGCAGCAGTAGCTGAAGGAGTAGCCTTCTTTTCTGGTGTCAATGGCCCCTCTCAGGTAATTTTTGTAAATTTTCTCATGGTAGATGATTGATCTTAAGAGAAAACATGAGTGCTTATCAGTGAAGCTGGTCTTATACAGGTATCAACTTCAGAGGTTCGAGAAGACGTTGAGCCAGTGAGTACGGTTGCTTTGGATAGAGGGGAAGTGCCTGTTAATATTCTCAGCAGGCGTTCTTCTTTTGGTGGTTCAGGTATTCTTGCTTCCATTCTCCCTTCAACCTAGTTATTTTGACTTTCTTGCCATAACTCTGGATTGATTCCAGGGGTCAATGCAGGTTTCTATGGTGAGAAGATTGGACAGCTCGATTCATTTCCAGATGATCTTGCTAAGGATCGGTAAGGAGAATTTATTCTCAATCTCTTAGTGCTACTCTAATTTGAAGGAATAGATAGGTAGGATGAGCTGAACTTTTATCTTTGTGTGTTGTGTGGAAGTTACAGTTGGAAAAACTTCCTATTTAATTATCCATTACGAAGGCTTTTCGTTCATCAGATGCCTTGAAGGAAGCATGGCGCTCCTTTTACAACCTTCTGCCTCATTGGTGAAAATCTTTTTGTGTCTGTAGTTACAGTGCTTTTCTTATTGTTTTCTCAAAAAAGAGATTTGGTCTGTATAGACATTTCTCTGGCAGTTGTTGCTTCAGGTATTATCTTTAGAAGGATAAATTTACAACTTATATTGATGGTCATCCTGATTTTTTGAGGAAGTTCAATAGGATGTCAACAGGTGTTTGATAAACTGTTGGTTTCAACTTCTAGAATCAAGAACCAAGATTTATTTTTGGATATCCTACACCCAAATTTGTTAGCTGTCTTACTGTTGTATCTATCCTTTTTGGCATAATAAAGCAGGATAAATGTAGTTAAAATGTTTGTACTGCTTGCTTTATTAACCTATGAGGCTGGTTTTGAAGTTTATATACTGGGGAAAATGTTGGGAGAAGTTTTGTGAGAGGTGCCAGAAAATAGAAGACTGCATTTCGGTTACAGGAAGTGAGCTAGGAGTAATTCCTATTCTTGTGAAGTTGAGTGCTTATTAGACTGGACCTTCTCAAGTTTTATGTTGGACTTGGACTCGCTTTACAACTAGATTAGATTTAGCTTGGGATATATTGAACCAGACTTATATTGCATTCCATACATGTCTTGATTTATGTCCTTTTGGCAGGGCCACATCAGCCACGTCCAAAAGGCCAGAAAATATTTTGCTGAAACGTCCACCGGTCTCGCGGACTTCATCTTCTCAGGAGGGGTTAGTTGAGCTGAATTCTGGTGCAGTAATGAGAGGGAAAAATCCTACAGCCATACCTGCAGAAGGTATATCCTGAATCTTTTCTGCAACTTTCTGTTAGTGCATTTAATTAATGTGGTTTACATGTTTTCTGCAACTTAATTCATCTTATGGCTTGTATTGCACAGGGTTGCCTTGGTTTAGGTGAAAGATGGGCTAGCTTTAGGGTTGTAACTTAATTGGAGCATACATATATTTTAATCGGACATTAAACCCATTAGCAGCCAGACCCCCATCCCAAACCCCAATTAGAAGAATAAACAAAATCTTTTTCCTTCAGTTGCGTGAGACGAAAAGTAGAATAGGCTTATGCTTTGAACTTTCTTAGAAAGGTGTTAAACTCTCCTGTAATGCCAGCAAGAGTTGTGAGTACTTATTTGCAGTCTGCTTCTCTCTAACCATGGCCTATATGGAAGTTGAGTAGATTTGGTGGAAAGAGTTCATGAATACTTGGCCATCTTGTCACTATTATTTTTTCTCATACATTTTCCTGAAATCTTTGGTAGGAGGAAGACATGATGGAGTTACCAACTCAGGAAACCAAGTCTCTGATGTTCTGTCATCTGGAAAAAAAGAAGTGCGATTTCGACGCACCGCATCTCTAGGTGAAGCTGATGTATCAGAAACCTCGTTTAGTGACATGCTTAAGAGCAGTGCTAAGAAGCCAGCTCCTCAAGAAAGCAATGCTGCAGGGATTGGTGCATCAGAGACAGCAGAAGGAATGCAGGGTGCTCGGAACAGCAAAAAGAAAGGAAAGAAGGGCAGACAAATTGATCCTGCTTTACTTGGATTCAAGGTTACCAGCAATCGCATAATGATGGGCGAGATTCAGCGGCTAGAAGATTGATACTTCGTGTATTGTATATTGAGTTGTGTCTGTATCTTGGTGTGCAGATTAGAGTATCTGTATCTTGGTGTACAGATTAATCTGTAGATTTTTTGCAGCGGCAAATTCTTTTATTTTTACCACTTGATTTCCACCCTTTACCGATTTCAGACGCGAATTTAATGATGTTAGGTGACTGAGGATTGGTTCAGTTATATAGACCAGAATCCATTAGCAGGATAGTTTGCTCACTGAAGCTTGTATATAGACAGAAATCTTATAGAAACCTGTCAATGGAAAGAATGTCGTACAGTGTTGATTCTGCACTGTTGTGGATAATTTTTTACTAACGTACGAATATGACCTTTTTCAACGAGCTTCAGAAGTCAGATGGTTGTATTTCTTTAAGATTTGTTTGAAATGGGTACTTGTGCCTTTTTGAGCTTCTTTCGTTTTTATGGTAGAGGTGATGTTTATGTTAATCGTCCATTTTGTAATTTTGAACAGTATAGTTGGGGTGTATCCAAGTCATTGACTACTTCAAGCTGTTGTTGTTAAACCCAAAAAAAAAAGACGAAACGTGATCTGTTCTTACCGAATGTGGTCTAGACGCTACGGTAAAATAGCTTGGAACACTGAAGAGGCAGAAAATTTTGGAAATGAGTTCGGCCTGTACCATTGTTCGAGACAACTTGATGATAAATAGTCTACTTCACGGAAAATATTTAGGTGGATCAGGTTCACGAGCTCCACTCGTAGACTCAACAGTTAAGATTAAGTCACAAGGATTCAGAGGCCTTCCTGAACTCTTGTGGCTTAATCTCAGCCGTTGAGTCTGTGGGTCCATAAACTTTTGGCTTAATCTCAGCTGCGAAACCCAAACTCCCAAAAATAAAAATAAAAAGAAAAAAAAGAAAGAGAAAAAGAAAAGGCAAACACTACAATAAAAAAATGTACGTAGTAGTAGTAGTAGTATCTAATTGTACCATTACCGTATTTGAGATTACAGCTCGTCAATTTCCAGTTGGAATTCAAGTTTGTGCCCCGCTAAGGCTGTTTATCTAAGAAGCCCACCGACATTTGAATATCTGATTAACTGTTTTCCCCATTATCCACTCCAATTCTGAAGATGATAAGGGTAGCTGTTGAGCAAGCCGATAGGCAGCTTCTTTTCCTTCTTTATAGCCACATTCAGCAACAACGTACGGAAAGTCACTGCAACACATTCCATGATTGAAATAATTTAAAACGCTCTTCGAAATTAAATGGTAAATCGTTGGGTTTATTATTGAAGATTGTTATAACATTTTCCTTCAGCAAGGAAATTTCTACTGTAGTGGTCATCTTACCTTCCCCACATGACTCGGTTTGCACCATAGCTGGAGACAACTTGAGATAGAGATTGGGATAAATCATCATATGGATATGGATTTCTTGACACTCTGAATAGGGCACTGAATTTTACATAAACCTGTCAAGTAGAAGTCCTTCAAAAAGGTTAGTTATTCCAGGTATCAGTGGGGTGATGAAAGATACTAGCATATGGGGCAGTTATATTCACAGTCCTTCAGAGTGGGTGGATAAACTGGGGAAAACAGCCTTTGCAGAATGCAACGACGTAAAAATGAGAAGATTTACTGTGAAAAGAGATACCAGATGAGATATCCAGCACATTTCTACCTGAGGAAATCTGGACAATTTTAGCAGTTCAGAGAAGAGTTTGCTTTCATCATCATTTCTGAAAGACGAAACACATCAAAACAACTAATGAGATCCTTCACTCACATAACAAAGCAGCATTTCTAGCATGCTACACAATAGACACAGGCCACTTACGTTGGTGGCTTACAGAAAGCAAGATGATCAAGCAGAACGGTTGTTGAAGGAAATTCTGAGCAGAGTTCTTCGATGTCTGATATATGCAGATTTAGTCCCTGAAAAGATCACCTCAATGAGTTTGGTCAACTAATTGTTGACCTGTAATATTAAGATTACGTTTCACTTCTGTATAGCAATCAACCAAAGTGAGGATAAGTGATTAATTTGTCATGTAACTCAAAATAAATGATACAAGATGAATATACCTTCATGCACATGAAACCAACAGGCACTCCAAGCTCTCCAGCTTTTGAGAAAATAGCCTTCCCAATATCATTTGTCATCTGTAAACATCACAAACTTGTTCTATTATCTTCATTCTGTTTTCTTAGTTGTGTCTGTGGAAAGGAATATTATTTTTTCATCATCTTTAAGCATTTAAAAATGATTTCATTTCGTCTCTTTGTATCTTCAGAATATACGATTGGCTAATGAGAGAACCGAATTCAAAGAAAACCCCTTCATACTCACACCAGACATGATTATGAGAGGAGCAGATGCTGCATAACTTGTCATATCTAAGCTAAACATAAAACACGCATATACAGCTCAGCCTAGATCTATAGTACTTTGATTATAGTTGACTAATTCTTTTGTTTTAATATGATCAGTCATTTCTGTTCTTGCTATCTCCTCCAAAAAGGTAATTATCTTCAATAAACAGTTTGTGCATCCTTGGGAGATGATAATATTTTTGATTAAGAAAACAGTATTATATGGTTGGGTTCACAAAGATGGTACCTGTTGACCAGAAGGCCACAAATACGGATTAAAACGTACTGCACGGTAACCATCCTACCACAAATAAAAGTTGTGTGAGAAATTTCCCTTCAACTGGAAAATCAATACAAAAGATAGTTCCATGTTCCTCGGCACCTTCAAAATAAGATCTTCAAACTCCTTTAATCCTTGGCCATCTTCTGTTGGATTTGCAAGGCAGCATCCAACAAATTTGGATGGATACTTCTTGAGTACACTGGCCAATGATCAGCTTTGCGTGAGATGACTTCTGAAACTACAGTTGACAACTTACAGGAAGAAATGAAGAGATTATCTATTTCAAGAACTTATTGTGCAACATTATCAATATAATGTGTATCTAATAATTGAAAGGAAGCAGAAAAGTAACTAAAGTGAGCCTTTAAATTAACAAATCCTTACTGTTATTTTGGATATCCACGTTGTTATTCTTACTTTATCATCATAAGATTGTCCAGGACATTTATCCGGTTCTTCATAGTTCATAATTGAAAACTTTTGAGATTAAAGATGGATAGGAGGATAAAAGGGAAACTAAGACATGTCCCTCACAATAAATGCCAAGCACGGATCTTATACTCTAATAATGCATAAGTTGTGCATACTTTTAACAGTTAGACACAGTCAACGACCTTGCGATTTTGGTTTGCAATTAAGATTTGCATTTCCCCCAGAGACAAAATTCTTAACAGAAGAATAGTTTGGAAAAATATTGACATCCATGATCAACTGACCTCGTTACATAAGAATGATCGAACTTATGATTTATGGGCTGCACTATGAGTGCACCATCTACCCCTGCTTCTTCCATGCACTGCACAATATACACGCAAGTTATCTTCAGCTACACTAGCATCTAGATAAAAGGTGTCGATACAGACTCTTAAGGGAAAGACTTCTGCCACCACTGTGGGCGCGCATCAGAGCACTACTCGTAACTAGTTAGAACAAGAAAAAGGGAGGTATCATTAGCAGGACCGTAGAAAAGCATATATATTTACTTAAAGTCCAAAATTTGGCATCCTAAACCATGCGAGCATCGAATAATCCTGTCCAGACTTTATCCTTGGTATTTAAAACATTATATTTCAAGAATTACCTGGAGCAAGAAGTCTAGATGACCTGGTAAAGTGGGTTCTTGACCTGGAAAGTACGGGTACTTTTCTGCAGCCTATCATCCAAATCCCATCTAAATTAGCCCCATTAAGTTACAACTTACAACTACTTTATACTAATATGTGCTTAACAAACATCATATGGGGGTTGTTGACTGTTTGAAGTTTGTGGACGGTTACCTCCTGGGGAGAAGCCCAGACGTGCAAATGTGAATCAATTACTTTGGACATCTTTGGTTGCTCAGTGGTTGCTATTTGATCTTGAGTTGCTGAGCTTGATACCCGTAATTCAACACTACAAGTAGTTGACCTATATTTCAAATTTGGACTCCGATATTCATTTCTCGAACTAGTACTACAAAAGCAAACCAGAGGCTTCAATAAGCTCACTCGCACACACACTGCCATTTGTACGACTCACTAGGTCTCTTCTAACCGCTATTTCTTGTTGTTCATCAGGTCAAATCTAAACATATTAGGTTTTGCAGGTTTCCAGGCACAACAAGGTGTCGTGGTGTAGTTGGTTATCACGTCAGTCTAACACACTGAAGGTCTCCGGTTCGAGTCCGGGCGACGCCATCTTAGATTGGCGCATTATTTTCTAGTGTAGTTGGTTATTAATTTTTTCGAAATCGACTTAAACTAAGCTCAGTTACCATAAAATGTTATATTTACATTCTAAAAAAATCGAACTTTATTTATTTATGTTTTTTGGTGAGATGGGCTGGACAAAAACCAATTGAAACTTCAATTAGATAATAACTGAACCAAGTTCATACGCCTGATTATAAAATTTTTGTTCAAATAAATTTGACCACATAAGTGTTTTGGTCTATTTTAAAGGACCAAGATATCTTCACTTCTTTTGAATTTCTTGAGGAAAAGAAAAGGGAGATATTTTGGTTTTCTTTTTAATTAAATTAGAGAGAGAGAGAGAGAGAGAGAGAGAGAGAGAGAGAGAGAGAGAGAGAGAGAGAGGTAGGAATTGTCATTAAGGAAGAAACCAAGGAGTAAAGGGTCATTTCAACAAAGCTCGACCTCTCCGTCACCCGCTGTTTTTCCTTCCCAACCCCTTCCCATCTATAACGTAGCTCATCAATTTTCCTTTTTCACCTCATTTCTCTCTCACACTCAGACACACAGTCACACAATGGCCGTCCCCTTCGCAACTCTGGTAAGCTATTCAATTCTACCACCTTTTATCTTCTTCCAATCTCCATCTCCATCTTTTATCTAATATATTAGCTTTTTTTCAATTAATTTTTTTTTTTTTAAATACTGCAGTCAAATGTCAGCTCGCTCTCGGCTCCCAGGAGTCTCTGTCCAGCGAAAACTTGGAGCTCAGCTTGTTTTCTTCCGAAGCCGGTAATATCTACTTCGGCTTCGTTTTCATCGTCGACCTTCCTTGCCGGCTCGTTGCGGCTCACATCTTCCTCCGACTCAAGCCGCTTGCTTCAGAGAAAATGTGGCGGTTCCATACGAGCCATGGCTGTTGAGGTCAGTGTTTAGTAAATTGTTTCTCTTTTTCAACTTTAAAAGGAAGGAACAAAATAAATAAGCTAACTTCACATATGTTTGTTATTCTAGGGTTTACTTTTCTATTTCAATTGTCCTTTTTTTTATGCATTTTGGTCCAAATGTTTGTGAGAAAGTTGGTGTCCAATTATCTATAAAGGTAAACTTTATTAGTGAATTTGTATGTTTTGTGGAATTTAGGAGGCTGCCTTACAATCAAAAGTAACGCAGAAGGTGTACCTGGACATAAGCATTGGAAATCCAGTAGGGAAGCTAGCTGGGAGGATTGTCATAGGATTGTATGGCGATGATGTGCCCCAAACTGCCGAGAATTTCCGTGCTTTATGCACAGGTTTTTGCGCCTTTTATCTTATGTTCTACGGGCTTAAGTTTTGTTGTTTCGTATCCTATTTTCTTTCTTTTAAGGTTCTAACATGTTTGTACTTTGTTTTTCATCAGGAGAGAAGGGTTTTGGATTCAAAGGTTCGAGTTTCCATCGTGTTATCAAGGATTTCATGATTCAGGGTGGAGACTTTGACAAGGGAAATGTAGGTGTTTCCCTTCTGAATTCCTGCGTCACTTTATCTGTCTATTTAACTGGAACTATTCATCATGCATACTTTAGAAACCGCAAGAGAAAAAAGAAGCTCATCAATAAACATGTCCTTCTAGCAGTTTCTGACCTTATCACTCGAGCATCAGATTCTTAGCGCTTAGATGGTTTCTATTGTTGTAGCTTTACCATTCAAAACGTGATTTCCAACTAAAATTCAATTTCTCTAGATCAATTTGAAGGGTGATTCTTCCTGTAATGCACCCTATTTATCATAAGAGAGTAATCACTGATTGCATAAAGTGCTGAGGCTCGTATGGTGGTTCTCATTCCACAGTGGCTGAGTGGAATTGTAAACTAGGCTTCTCTTATGAATTCTGTTTACTTAGGAAGTACGAGTGGACAAGTACAAGTACATGGATCTTTAGAACCAATTAAGTAGTTATGCTCTGTTCTCATATAACTTATTAAAGATCCTTCTTTTATTTGTTCCTCCTTCACTACATTTTAGAAATGAAAACATGATGTATGCCTTTCCTATGTGTTATTTCATTAACACCCAAAACAGGATGGATTTAGTGAAAGTAAGATTTCCAGATTTTTTTTTCCAGCTACACAGATTGTAAGAAAATAGCTGTTATGAGTTTTTACAGGTTTAATTTCTATCAAAACTCAAAGACTGTTTCCATGTGTAACTTATGTATTTCATATTTTCTTGGAGATAAGTCAATATACAGCATGGATGAAGTTGATTCACATATTTTCCAATCGAATTAACTTTTACGAGTACTTCTCAATGTCTGCCACATAGTCAATTATAAATTTTTTTTTTTTTGGGCTAACTCATCTTATATAATCCAAATATCCAGCTAATTCATTGCCAGAATATTAAACAGAATACATTTGCCTTTTTTTTTTTTTGGTAAAATTTTTAAGGTGGCAGTACATATGCTAATGATTCATCTATTGCTGAAATTCTTTTGGTTGCAGGGAACCGGTGGAAAAAGTATCTATGGCCGCACATTTAAAGATGAAAATTTCAAGTGTAAGTTGGTTTTTGCCATCTAACTGTGTATTGTTTCGTTCTTTGAAGGTAGTGTTATAGTTACCTATAACGAGCATCTTTTCACAACATTAAATACTTGCAGTAACTCATACTGGACCTGGAGTAGTTAGCATGGCAAATGCTGGACCCAATACCAATGGGAGTCAATTTTTCATTTGCACTGTTAAGGTATGTAGGAAGGCAAAATAGAGATTTTTTTTTTTCAATAAGTGTACTGCTGAAAGTTTCAGTTTTAAGCTGAAACTGGGAAAAGAAAAGGCACATTTAATGATGAAATATTCTAGTTTGTTCTTTGAATAACAGACACACATGTTAGTTTACGTGCTTATACTGAAAAAATACCATGAGGTTTGATGCAAATCCTCCGATAGAGTAACTGTATATGAACGTGGTCATATGCAAGCATACATTTTTCCTTTTCTTCTAATGTGTTTTATGCATTTGTCCCTGCTTTACTGTTATGGAGACTTTGGACAGAATACTCAATACCACCTTAGTTTTGGAAAAATAACGTTCGATTCATTTTTGTTATTAGTTTTTTTTATTCTGGCAGCTATGGCGATCCTTAAGCACATATTTATGTTCCTCATTTGGATCAGAAGGGTAAAAAAAATTGTATGAAATCCCTCCCTACCAAGTACATGTAGCTTCTGTCAGTGAAACTATTGTTACCCTTCTAAGAAGTATTGCAAACCATACGCAGATAGTATTTATAAATTGATACCCCTCTTGAGTATGACCTAAGTAGTGGGAAGGCAACTTCAGCTGATTTTGTTTTTAACGAGGGACAATTTTGTAAGAGGAAAAAAAAGGGATTATTGATAATGTGGAAACCAGAAACATGCATGTTTATTAGCTGCTGGGTTCTTGTAATAAGCTGATTTATGGCTTTCTATGTGGTGACAAGATTGTTTCTGACAATTATTTTCTTGGACAAGAATTCTGATATTCATGTTTGGCGAATTACAGACACCATGGCTGGACCAGCGGCATGTTGTGTTTGGGCAAGTTTTGGAGGGGATGGATATTGTCAAGTTGATTGAATCACAAGAAACCGACAGAGGTGATCGTCCTAGGAAGAGGGTGGTTATCAGTGATTGTGGCGAGCTGCCAGTGGTTTAAGATGTGAATTGTGTTGTTCAGGCTTTCTTCTTCAAATTTTTGGTTGCCCTTACAGTTTTTTTGGGCTACTTTTTGATATAGAGGGCTGTTTGCCTTATGAGGCTTAATGCATGTCCAAGTTTCTCTTTCGGCTTTTGTACCGTGCCATTGGTGCTGCTTGTCACCCATGGTGATGCCCTTTTTTCTGTATTCCTTATGTGATCCAAATGTTACTTTAGCTTAACAATTAATATAACACTGCGTCATCAATCTATTATGCTATTAGAGTAAGATGGCTATGTAGAATATAGCGCGCATATATATTGAATCCAGTTCTGGATGATTTTATATTGATTATGTATATTGCCAAATGGGGTAGTTTGACTGTTTGGTCGAAATTCCCCACTAACGGAGAATTGCATAAAGGATAAATGCAGAAAGAGGGATGCGGCCATTCAGGACTTGTATTATGCTGACCCATGTAAACACTTTTTTTTTTTGATATTTTTTGGGGGTGGGGGAGTTGAAGGTAAGTGTGGCAGAGAGGTTGATTATTTGTTTTTTTCTTAAACTTTTATTTTTGGTTTAAATTCTATGCAGCAATGGTGAAAAAGCTGTCCAGATACATAGTTATGTTTAACTAATTATTATTCCACCACTTTATGTTGGATCTCTTATTAGATGTTGAGATGGTTGCCCAACTGAAGGTGCACAAGGCAAGCGTACCCGCCTGCAGTTACCTGCGTTACCAAATTAAATGCTTCCATTTTGATTGAACTGTAGCAAACTTCTGAAGTTACAGCCTTTGCCTGCTGGGGCCAAGGATCATCATCCTCGTCACTGGAAGTATCTAATTTTGTACTAAACTTAATGTCGCCTATTATATTGATTATTAGCATTTTCCTAATAAAGATTCAACGTTAAAGGGCAAAAAAAAAAAAAACTTTTGGAATGCAGCAAAAGGCATTGGATCGCCTTCCAGTACCTTTGACCTCACAGCCCACGCCCCAGATGAATTCGCTTTTTTAAGCAGATATTGGCAGGAAAACTTCGAAGGCCCATTTAAAATGCAAAGAGAAAATTTTAATTTATTTCTTCTTTCAATTTAACGAGTAGACAAACTAATGATTCAACGGCATAAATGGCAGCATGCCTGTCCGAAGATCTATGGCTTGGGGAGATAACTGTAACTGTTGAGTTGAGGTATATGCAGATCAGAAAAGCTGCCTACTTTGACAAATTTAATAGCCATGTCTCCATTATGACTCAACCGATCTCATGTGTTGTTGCTTAACAAAATTGTATTTACCAACCATAGTGGTTCTCACAGTGACTTTAATTACTCCAACAGTAACACCAACAAATTTTCTATTATGTAATTATACTTAAAATTATAGTTTTTGAAAAATAGCACTTAATCCTTGAACAACTCTTATGTGCACAGGGTTGCATAGCTCAACTTTTTGTTCATATGAATAGAAGATTGGAGGGTGAACATGAACATTTTTTTTTTTTATCAAATCTGTACTATTATATTGGAAGAGGAGAATGGTATTATAGATTTGAATCTTGAGCAAGAGTCATAAAGTTTTAATTGCTATATTCGTTTTCATAAATAAATATTAAATAAGAATTAGTTGTATTATTACTGTTTTATGTGTCTTTTACTATCTCATTACCATTTGTCAATGAAGTGGGTAGCATGATGCTCGGGGATAATAACTAGAAATCAGTGAAGGATGACGTGTTTGAATTGGATCCCAAATTCTTGTGAAATTTGATGATAAGACTAGCTAAGGAGGCTGGCCGGAAAATTTCTACATCATCGATGTTTGAAACAAATCTTGGGCACGTGACTCTGTGGTGGACCAAAAAACAAAATGGAGACGCGGGCCCGGCCCCTCCTGATTTTAAAAGCAGAAAGTAGGGACAAATTGGGCCGGACACAGTCCACCAGCAGCCCTGGCGGCCGGATGTTTATAGGGTTGAAAATCATGACACGTCTATGAGATGATTGCTATCAAACGATAGAGGAAAGCGATGGGTGATGCATCGTGTGGTGGCGGAGCATCGAGTTGCGTGACCGCCCCGGAGAGATCTCTACCTAGCCAGACCGTATCAGAGTAATATACTTGGCATTTGTTAAAGAGAATTTTGATTACTGGTCCCCAAAAAATTAAAAATTAAAAATTAAAAAAAAAGGAAGAGAGAGAAAGAGAATGAGAGAGAATTTTGATCTATTTTACATCAAAACAGAGAATTCCGTGAGGTGGACTTTTGATGTTTCTGAAAAGTCACTCGGCAGGAGTGCCATTAGTTACATTTTTTTTTAACGATACAATGACATTATCATCATCGTCATCATCATCGTCTTTGTTTTGTGACTTGTATGCATCTTTCCCTTTTAGAAATCCTTTTTAATTTTAATGAAAATCTTCGGATGATCTATATCATTGTTCTCATCATTATTAGTATCATGAAGTCATCAATTGAAAAGAGTAATTTGAATAGATAATTATCAACTGAAAGTGTGCCTTTTACACCAATAACTTATTACTCACAAAGTGGTCTGTTGGTTCAATAGTCCATGACACACTAAAATAAGATTTTCCCCTAATTTTCTCCCATTTTCATCACTGAGCTAGTTAAATTCACCATCCTCTTTTCCTTATTTTTGGTTTGGAGAGAGAGAGAGAGAGAGCCAACATGCAAAAGGTGGAAAACTTTTACTCATCCTTCATACGGACTCGTAATAAAGACTAAGAAATGGACAAAGAAACACAAGTTACTATTACTTGTTTAATAATGTCATCCTTTCGTACCCCATCTGGCCAAGAAGAGAGGTTCCAAATGCGAGTGTTTTCCGAGTCAGGGAATAGCAAAAGCAAGCGCACATCATATTCTCAAATGGGATTTGAAAAGAACATCAGCCCATGAGAAGGATGAAGATTCAAAGACCAATGAATCCGGTGGACACGTTAAATGTTCTTTAAACCTAACACTTATCACATCTCAGCAAAGTCCACTTTGACGCCTCAAGTCTACTCTCTACATTTCTACTTGTGTAATGAATCTGTTCCTGTTTAAGTCCCCTTAAAAAAGTGACTACTTTCTCATGAATACCACAGGGTGTCAAAAATTCTCTTTGTAAGATACCATCAAGCCACTGAAGAGAATTTTATTTTCACCCCAGTATTTCCTTTCCCTCCACTCTCCCCTCTCCCTCCTAAAAGTTAAATAACAAAGATAAGTTATCTGTTTCCAAAGTATACGGTTAATTAATAGAATCCAACCACACAGGTGGGGTGGTTGGGAGATCCAGAGCATGTTTTCACTCTATCTAACTAAACGACGAGTGCACTCTCCTCTATTGAGACTCTACACAAAAAAATGAAAATGTGCACGTTCCTCCCCAACCAAGTTGCACTCCGATTATGCGTTCACACAGTTTCCGCACATCCAGTGTTACAGTCAATTACTAGAATACAACATGCAAAATACAATAATGACTCCAACAATGATGTTTCTATTTACAGTGCCCTCCATACCCAAAGAAAACAGCAGGGGAATGTACAGGTCATTTGGAAACTTTACAACGCTTAAACAGAATACACAATTGAGGCCTTAATTCAGATCAACTCGAAGTTGATTACAGCTTGGTTATGCTCAAAGCCTACCACTGAACCTATTTATACATGTATTTGTAGGCATTTGGAAACTACTAACCAACCTATCCAAATGCTCAGGAACATGATTTTATTAGTCCCAAGTTGTAGAATAACCTTTCTGATCTAGATCGAAATAAGTTACCCAAAGAAAATTTTCCTGCTTGCTGGGGTGGTGAAGTTGAGTGTGCGTCATCCTTGACATGGAGAACAGTTAAACCTATTTCTTTCCTAACTGCCTCGATGGTCTCATTTTTGACAGGATATCCTGATGCATCTGTTACATAGAAGGCATTGACAGCTTGAGAGCCCCTGGTTGTAACCTCAGCCCGAGTAACTGAAAGGCCATTCTCTCTGAATATGCGAGTTACATCAGACAGAAGGCCAACCCTATCTTCACTACATAATTCTAGTCTTATTCCCTGTATGACAAAAGCACCAAAAGAATCAGATACAAGTCACAGTCAAAAAGAAAAAAGGCACCTCAATCGCAATTCGGACTTGTACCTCAGAAATTCGCCTCCTTATAGCCGCCTCCAAACAATGAATTAGACGTTGTTGCTCGGCTTCAGAACTAATGGGACATCCATCGATATGTCTGATATAATATTCCTACAAGGACAAAGAATACATCATGAATAAATTAAGATTCTACCTGCCAGTTGAGAGATTTAAGAGATTTATTTGTCTTCCTAATGTAAGCATATCCTCAAACAAATGAAATGCTTGCTACTCTGGCCACAAGTGGCCATAAACCTAGTTTGGACTTCTATCCAACCTCTATCCTAATGCATAACTATTTGTTCAGGGACTTGCAATACACATCATAATTTAAACAAAAGGCTTTCTGACGAACTGAAGGTTGAAGGTATACCTGATGAGCCTCTGGTCCTTCAGCAATGATGGTACCATGATACACAACATACTGCATATCCGTTAAAGTGCAGACTGTATCAAAAAGCAGCTTCGGCCTGTCTGGACAACTCAAGTTCACTACTGTGTATCCTTTATCAGCATAATTTTCTACAGTTACAAGGGGTTTAGTACGGTCACTTCTTGGTGTACAATCCATGATGTCATTGTCATAATCACGATCAGCATACATCATTTGGTGCAGTCTCCGTTCCTTATGGGTGGAGCCGACAGAAACAGCAGTGTTGGCACTTTGCCGATCTCTATCCCCTTTTAAAACATACAAGAGAAGCTGTTTTATATTAGCAAGTCGATCAGGATCATCAATTGCCAATCCATTCACTTCATCAGTGATATAAACTACTGAAGCCATTCTTGAGTTATGAGTCCAAACTTCTGCAGCGACTACGTTACACTTAAGGTCAGCAAGAACAGCAAAGACCTCTGAGAGCAATCCAGGTCGATCTCTTCCTGTCAATTCAATGGTTGTGTGCTCCAGGGCAGGCTGGACACCGACAGATCTTCTTAAAGATCGAAAGCTTCGGCCTCTTGGTCCTAAGGACTGCCACACAATTTCAAGCATTAGGATAACTCTTATTTGAAACAATAATTATAAATGATATGAAATGTCGACCACATTTCTTAGCAACTAATTTACAGATGTATGGAATAGATCCACAATGCTTTTGTCCAAAGTACAGGAGTTCAAATACACCATTGGTGGCCAGACAGTCCATCTCCACCGACCAGACTGATAAATCAAACCAAGACCATGACAGCTTTACCTACGTCCGGTGACTTGGGCAAAGAAAAAGGGTATAATAGAGAAAACAATCATTAAGTAGGGGCCAGATCAATCTATGAACTTCTGAATCTGCACTGCTGATTCTCTATGCTAAATTCTTTTCTAAAGAAGGAGACATGTTACTCGGCAGTTTTTAATCTAAAAACTAAAATCAAAATTAATGCATTTCCAATATCACTAAAAAATTTACTTTTGAATAGGGCTAAACAGGAAACTCTATGAAACAATAATAAATTCGCAAATCCACCTGCTGAATGCGTTCTGCCACGTTATCCTCAGATAGCTTGCTTCCAACTTGATCAGTAACATGGAATACTGCAATAACATCATCAAAAAGGAAAAACAGTAAACCTGGATGCAGGATTGTAAATTACAAGTAACACTAATAAAAACTTGAAAATTTCAATTACCATCCATAAACCATTCCCCATCTGAGGAAATGTAAGCTCGTTTTATTATCAGGTTCAAATCGGTAAGAACCTGAACCACCTCCAACAAGCTTCCTCTCCTATTAGCACTATCAACCTAAAAATTGAGTACAAAAAATCAAATACTTTGAAGAATCGACCATAAATAATGTAGAACAAATTTATTGTATTTCCTCCAACAGATACATCAAATTAAGCCACGTTATAGAAGAATCTTCCTTAATCAAATCAATCAATAACATCCTATTTAAGAAACAAACAAAATTCTCCAGTACCTTGATCAAGGTTGCTTTCTTGTCTGATTCATTGTCAACTGCAACCCTATACATCAAACATCAAGAAAAGATTCAAATTTTACCGCAACTTTTGTAGAATCATTTTCATTTACCATTACTACTCAAGAAAATTACACCCGTTATCCCTTTTCTTCCCCTTTTATGTGGGAGTGTAAAAAGAAACAATCTTGATGATAACAAGAACAGGCAATTTCAATGGATTAACAAACAAAGGCAATTCAATAAGAAAATGTGTGAGATGAAGAAAAAGAAGGGAACAAAACTTACATAGGCGGGTTTATTCGAAGAGCAAGCTTCTCAAATTCGTCATCAACGCTGACAGATGACGTCCAGTAATCCATTTCAAGAGTAATTCAATCTCGGTAGTAGAATTTTCCACAGAGAGAGAGAGAGAGAGAGATAAACAAGATTGTTTCTTTCTTCTTCTTTTTTTTTTCCCTCTCTCTCTCAACTGAGTCCTCTGCTCCTGTGAAACTGCAGTTTCAAGTTTGTGTGAGTGTTTTTTATAACGCTTTGGAGAGTAAAGTATGGAGATTAGAGAAAAAGGGTCTGTTCATCGCGAAGGATTTGGGTTGAAAAAGGGCAAAAATAACACAAGGAGTGTTTGTGTTGTTGGGCACAGCTGGTGGCTCTTGAGCTGTGCCAGGAGTTTCTTCTGGACTTGGATGGAAGGAGGACAGATCCGATCCTGTACCATTCAGAGTTATTTAGACCCAGTTTTGATGATCATCAGCTCACTCGTGACTCGTGACTCATGAGGAACTTATTAGCAGCCTCCAGCCTCCATCACATTTCATGTATGTAATGGCCTTGTCCCCTGGCTGCTCATGTGGACCCTGCACTCATACCTCCTCTACAGCCCCAATTTTCTAATCCAATTTGTATTTGATCTTTGTTATGGGTTGGTAATGATTTAGGCGTTTCATTACATATTTTGGCGTTACGTATTAAGAGATTATTAGTTTGAACATCATTTTCGTTACAACTTGTGTCTCTAATTGTGTATTAGTGAGATGGGCATGTAAGGTGATGCAATATTTTACGTAATCATGGCACAAAAACAATGGAAAGATCTCTTTAGTTTAGTCCTGTTGCATTGCATTTATTCAATTATTAAAGTTGGAAGGCGGCTGCTAATCAATGTCTTTCACTTATGTCTAGGGCAGGGGTAGGCGTGTAGCATTCTATGTTTAGGATCTTTTGCCTTTTAAAGGCACATGATCCGTCAAGTTTAAGACACTTTTATCGGCGCATTTCAGAGGACTATACAGTATCTACTGTCGGCCTCATGTTCACTGTATTGTGGTTTTTAACCCTCTGGCTGTGTTGGTTTGTTTTCATTGTACTACGTATTCATTGTGATACGTCCATCTTGGAATGGATTACTGTTTACCACGTTTGGTGCAGCAGAACAGGTAAGAAATGTTGGAGACAGGCTAAGGTCTCGCTTTTCAGGTTCGCAAAATCTACAAAGATTTGCTAATGAGAAATGGTGTGCTGGATTTTGCACAAATTTTTGAACGGTACCAAAACATGTTGCATACGCTGATTTTAGCACTCAGTATTGGATCAAATGGGAGCCTTGATCATGATTCCGAATGTGGGGGGGATTCCACTAAGCAGGACGGATTCCTCTGTCTGTCCATCCATTGACTTGCAAGATGTGAGCCGTGAGCTGTGATGTTATGTTTGAGTGCTACTGACAAGTGCTAATAAATGCTAATTCTCCTATTCTGATTTTTTTTTTGTATTTATTTGCTTACCCTGCAAAACAGAATTAGAATCTCACGCCCTTTTTGTCTTTAATTCCATACCTTTTCTTAATTCCTTAGGCCGTGGGCTTTGGGCTTTGGATTGATGATGGATGAATGATTCACTTCACTACTGCTTCTTTGTATCAGGTCACGTCATACTACAAGGAATCCCACTAGCCAAGCATTCGGATTTACCCCAAAAATATTTTAAACAGAGAACATACCTAGCATTTACAATGTGGACAACTTCTAGGAATTAAATTATTCGTACCTCATTTCCCCCACATTGCCTTAACATTTATTTTACATTACTTTTAAATACCTTTGAAGATTGTATGTACCTGAGGGGAAAAAAACAAAGAAAATAACGTAGGCATAGCATTTCTTCTAAATTATTCAATCGTTATTGGTTCTTAACCTGTCGTCATCTCTCTCATCACTACCAACAGATGCAACTACCATCGCATAGCCATGGGTGGTGAAGTTTTTGTTTTACTCTTTGTTGGTGGGGTTAGCTTTTTGGACCTATTGCAAAAATCATCCTTAACCATGGAACCAATAAAGACAAGTTGAGAATCATTGCAATCTTTTTGGTGAGCCAAGCCAAGCATTGATTGGCTTATAATGTATTACCACCATATACCATTTGGATATTACTAGTTGTACTTGGCACTTGCATCAAGATTTCAGTATATATATGTGGGTCAGGAAAATTAACTTATCATATACTTGATTGTCCATATGTATTCTCTTGTATTAAATCAAATGGATTTGAAGATCCCCTCGTGGCTTATATGAGTCGTTTCCACTCTATGGCTTGTGGAATCTGTATAATAGAGCGGGTGATTTGCGCATTAGTAAACTCACCAAAATTGGAGGCATGTGACATGGCTTGGCAAGAAATTTGGAAGTGGAAAAAAAAATGGCATTAGTATTAATTAAATCTTACACAAGTAGTTTTGAAGCTCATTTGCCCACCCGCAGAATGCTCATTACTTCTAATTTTCGACGATTAGTCTCCTAATAAAAAAGTTTAGGATATTAGCGCCCATGTTAAAAGAGTGTTGTTTATGAATATTCTTGTTGCAAGTCCAATTATTTTGACTGATTGGATCATCCTAACTACCCGAAGGACCAAGCGAGCGCTCGTGCCATTTTCTATGGTGGTTAACAAGCCAAACGGAGGGTGTTTCTGGGTTCTTGCTTCTTCCTCAAACAGACAGCTATAACATGGTAATGGATAAAACTGCAAGGACAATAGTTTCTAGGGGTGGCAACGGGTCGGGTTGGCAGGTTGAGTTGAGACTCAAATATAACAGCCAACCTGTTAACCCGAACCGGACCTGCCAACCCGAAAATAGCCAACCCGAACGATCCGAAACGGGTTGGCAGGTCGACTCGCCAACCCGAAAAAAAAAAAAGAAAAAAAAATAGGAAGAAGAATAAGAAGAAGAGAGCAAAGAAAAGAGATTAAAACACATACAAAAAAAATGATCAAACACATTTTTTGCACACATTAATATTAAAGTTACTTATTAACATACACTTAACTTCTCTTACAATTTACTTTTCATAAATCTAGGTAAAATTCTTACTTTTTCTTACAATTTACTTGATTAATTATCCAATGAGTGAAATTTGTTATGTTTGAATGTGAATGGATGAAACAAAGCTACAAAATATTAGAGTTTTTTTTTTTTTTTTTCCGGGTTCGCGGGTCGACCCGAACCCGACCTGTTTTTTTTATAAGGTCAGTCAGGTCCGACCCGACAACCCGCGAACCCAAAAACCCCCAACCCAAACCTGCTATTTTCGTGTTAGGTTCGTGTCGGGTTTTCGAGTCATGTCAGAAATTGCCATCCCCAATAGTTTCTTTAATTGCAGATTGCTGGGTTGAATATGTTACCTTGATTGATAATTTATAAATTAGTCGAGAGAGTAGAAAATATAAGGGAACTAACAATAGTTTAATAAGTTGTAGTTAAGCAGAGTGTCTGAAATTGAATTTTAATCCCTCCATCTAAACTTTCCATTCCTTACGCAAAAGCAAATTCATGAGAAGCGGCCCACTGCTCTTTGTTCTAATAAAAGTGTTGGATTCTCTATATAGAATTTTCTGGAGTTGCCTTGGGCTTCATTAGCAGATTGCTGCGTGAGGTTTTTGGTCTTCACTGCTTGTGAGGCGAGGTCAAAAATTTGTGGGGCACAAATAAACATTTGCACTTTGGGCTTCTAAAGTTTTTTTTTTTTTTTTATAATCCTATATTATTACATAAGGAAGGGGAATGTGGTATGGTGAAATTCGAACCCCTGACCTCTGGGGTAGAGTCATAGAGCTCTAACCGCTCCCGGGCTTCTAAAGTTAGATACACCATGCTTATAACTTTTTTTTGCCAATTAAGTACTTAAGAGAGATGGCATTTTCGGGAGCAAAAGCATAAACATAGTTTAGTGATGAGTATTAACAAAAAAAAAAAAAAAAAACAAATATATCAAACTATTATCCTACTTGAACAAAGACGCAAGGATGACCCAAAGTCAATGGCGTCCCACCATCCTTCAATTTATTGCTGACACAATGTCAAGCGTAATTATTACGTTAGAAAACATTAGCAATGACAACGATGTTGAGCATCTTTTCTTGTTAATGGTAAATCAACATGAATTTCCTGTTAGCCACAACCTAAAACTAGGTCGTTGGTGAATGATGAGTGTACTGTTTTCAGATCATTCGTCAGAAGAGAAGACTAAAAAGGGGAAGGAATTTATTCATTGGTTATCCTTGAGTTTAAATGCCATCCAATACCAAACCACACCAATCTCTGAAGAGCTAAAAGTTATCACAAGGACTCGTACAAATGAAAATTTTCCCATTCACCCAAAATCCTACATCTCATTGGACTGCCACCAGTCTATCATTTTATTAGCAATGAAAATCCCAGTTCTTATAGTCAGTTATTGTATTCAGTGTGCGGTCTCTTTCAATTCACATAGACAGATGAACCGAAGTTTTACATGAAGTAAAGGCATGACGCATTTAAGGTATTCATGACCATCAATCACAGGTGAGCTATTGTTTTGCGAAAACCACGCAGAAAATTAGTCCGCAGGATTGTAGCAGTTATTCAGGAACTGCTTTCTACCCCAATGTATTTTATATAACTGATGATGGCCAATGATGAATTATATTGAAAGGAATCTCTCCTGCAAACTTGAATATCTTGATCAGTATACATTTACTATAACAGTGGCACGCAACTTGCTCTAGTCTCGATTTAAGTTGCTTTTGAATTCACGGGACTTCTCAAGAAGAGAGAGAGAGAGAGAGACTTTAGTGTTGCATTTTCCAAGTTCAAAACAGACTTCCGCACCAGCTTAGTCCATCTTCTGTTTCAAAAGCTGCATTCTTTTGAAGATGTACCTATGCAACGTATATCAAATCCTAATGCGAAAACTGAAATTCTGGCTAAAATCCTATTGCCAAAACACATCCTAAGCCTTAATAATTTGCTAAACTTTGAGGAAAGGCAGCTTCTGTTTATTCATATTCAAGTTTTATCATTGAACAAACGTGAATACAATTGTCATCGCAAAGGAAATTTTGACCAACATGTTCAACATTCATTAATATATTTTGAAGTATACTTCATTCAATGTTACAAAAGAACTATGACATAAAACGCCCGAGGAAACCGAAATATGGATGCATAATGAAAGGAAGAGTTCGTCTTTGGCTCCCTTTAGCTAATTTGACATGGTTTTTATCATATCGCTGGAGAAAAAAGGAACACTTCATGTGTCCCAATTCTGATCCATTTGATAACTAAAAGAAACTTTGCAAAAACTTTACCTAGTCCCTTGCCGATTAATATTCTACTAGAACGTATAAAGTATGATCAAGAAACTCTCAAAGTTTACAGAGAAAAGGCAAATTGCCACTCATATCATTCAGTTGCAATAACAACAAACTACTATATATATTCCTGAGTAATCATGTCCGTGAAATACAACACACCTCGAATTGATATGACGAAAATCACAAGCAACCTTTATGGCATCTGGGTATATTTAGTCCAACCTGTAAGGACAGACAAATGCGGAAATTAGGTTAACAGTACAAGCCCAAAACTAAAAACTTTCACAAAAATAGATGCCTAGTATGCTTACTTATATGTGGATACTGGGATGAGCTGTGTAGCAGAGTAAGAGCAGGCCTTGCAGCATTTTTTGATACACGAGGCAACATTCATCAGTGAGCATGAATTCCAGAACAACAATCCTTCGAAACAATCTCATTTGCACATAATAAAACCATTAGGGATCACTCAGCTCATTCTAATGCTACTCAATAGTTAACAGAACCCCAACAAACACCCATGTTTCAGGAACTTCTACAGTTCTACTGTCTTGATCCTTGAGAGTCATCACCACCGGGATGCGGTTGCTGATTATTTCCTGAACCGGCCCCGTCTGCGCTTTGTCCCATCTGCTGGTAGAACTGTTGTAAGGCTTGAAGATTTAAGGATCCAAAATGGCCCTCTTGAGAAAGTCCAAGCGCTAAACCTGGCAGTTGCTGGCTAAAACCTGCCGAATTCGGAAACTCTAACCCATGAAACCCGAATTTGGGCGAGGAATTCAAATTTTGGTTCCCCGAATTGGAGCTCAGAACACAAGAATTGTGCAGATAGCCAGAACCCAAACCAGACACAGAAGGCCATGTAGCAGTTGGCACATGGGAATGGGATCTACCAATATTTCCATTCAACGTAGTCCAATTCATCCTAATTCCCATGCCTGCTCCAACTTCATCGAACTTCGGGTGCAAACCAGTAGGAACAGAGTTGCCCTGTTCAGAAACAGAGGCCCCTGCAGTCGCAAGAGCTGCAGCTGGTATGGTTCCCGTGCCGGTTGCTGAGATAATTGACGGCTCAGCCTGCTGTAACAACCACTGGATAGTTTCACCATCAGTCTTGTGTCCCAATTCTCGAGTCAATTGAAAAATTCTGGCAGCACAGAGGGCTGGCATCCTAATTCTTCTTCCTCTGCCATCCACCTTTTTATGCCTGTCCTTGTTGGAACTTCTTTTGGGAACTAATTGCTTCTTGCCATCATCTTTGCTATCGGGCAAAATTCGGAAACCCTTGTTGATATCTGTTGTTGGCTTGTTTTCTGCCATGTCCGATGGTGGGGAGCGACTTAAGAAGGTGGGCACCTCTCTTGTTGCTACTGCTTCGAGCTCCCGGATTCCGCAAGAATAGGGAGAAAAATGGGGCCTATTGATTGATGAAGGGGACATGAAAGGTCCTAGGCTTTCACTGTAAATGTCAATGTGTTAGCTTCTTTTTCAAATTTTGAATAATACTAAGTATTACTAATGTGTTTTTTTTTTTTTTAATCATAACTACACAAGAATTTAGTCTACTACACAGTAGTACTGACTATTGATTATTTGACGTTTTACTATTGGATACAAAAGGCAACAGAAAGTAAAGAAGGTGCCTTGCTTTGGGCTTTGTCTCTATCTCCCCAATCTCCATTCCATTCCCACCACCGTACCCAAGATTGCGCTCGCACTAACCCCAGCAGCACCTCATCATTTCGTTCATTTTCAAAAACCAAACAACTCTTCATTTCTTCATAGTTATATCTTCAAATTTCCATTAAATAATGAAATCTCGGCTCAGGTGGGATCCTGGGTGGTGGCTTCATGAATGTACTTTACTACTTTCCGGGCAGTAAAACTTGTAGCATGACATTGACATAAATTGTAGTAAAGCAAAACTGAATAAGCTATTGAAAACTCAAAAAGCTTTTCATTTTTTCAAATTCATCTAACGCACCCCCATAGTGCAATTTCCAGGGCACAGCACATGGAGATCCAGGTACTTTTTTACCTAATTGTCGTACAAAATGTACGCTACAAATACTTTCAAGAGTTATAGTTGATACTAGCGGGATATATATATATATATATATTTTCCTGCTTACGTTGTGGACATTGTGAACCTTGGCATTTACTCTTTATCTGATGTAACAACTCTTTTGCCTTCGTATTCGCCTTTAGCATTGTCATTTTCCAGCATAAAATTAGACTTCAAATCTTTAACAGAGGCATCTTCACTTCTACCATGAAGGATGTGGCTGTGGGAGTCTCTCTCTACACACGCCATGTCGCAAAGAGCAGTTTATGAGCCTAGGATGAGGAATAGGGGTTCCCAAAAATATCTAATCATTTCCCAACCAGTTAACTATTACTGTCTACCTTTATACCTTGTTTATTATCAAAGTGGCAGTGGACTACTTAATGATACGTAATTAGTCGGTACCATTGATGACTAACATTGTAGGTATCTTTATTAATGTACTACTACTATATTTTTGTGAAAACCTGTTTTCATGTATCCCACGACACTCACGTATCAGTGTACCTGCTGTCTTGCTTGCAGTCTCTGGGCAAGACTTAAACTAGTCAAAAATAGGACAATAATGAACATATTATATAAATAATCCACTCCTCAGGATAATAGCTTAATTGCATAATGAGATCGCTCGCTCAGATAATATCAATATCTATTTACTTACCAACCAAGCTTGGTGAGTTGGGTGGGATCGCGCGGTTGGAAGAAGCAATTAATTGGAAACTAAAAAGCAACTTTTGTTGTGTCTCCCTAACAACAGTTACTGCTAATTAAGATGGTCATGTTATCCTGTCCGTAGAAACCTTGTATTCTACGGAAATGGCAAGCCAACCTTACTAACATGCAATACAATCATCAAGTGACCGATTACAACAGGGCCCCGGATGCCAAATATAAATGATATTGAGTTGGTACTTAATTAGTACTTTTGCAGTGTTACTATCACCAGTGCATGTGGGGAGGATTCTTATGCATTTGAAATGTGATACTACTTTCTGCCATTTGACCCTAGTGCAGCGACTTCTTTATAATTTTATGCAAGATATATCAGCTGCTTTAGGGTTAAAAATTTATTATGCTTGTTGTACCGTAGAATCAACAGAAAGATCTAGTATTATTTAAATTAAACATGTAGCAGATTTTTTCATTAGACAACTAAAAATTGTTTCCTGGGGTCACGCCAACTCCTTGATATTTATCACATGTACATCCCATTTGTCTTTGTTCTACTTGATTGCATGAAACTTGTCGTTTAAGAAATCAATAATGGAGGTATTTTTTTGACTGGGGTCAAAGCCATCACAGAAATTTTTGTAGGAACGTCTGTTGAGGCGTCATCAATATTGAAATCATTTTTGTTTCTGTGAAAAGCACAATAATAGGCATTAGTGCTTTACTCGTATTGATATCCTTCCCAACAGCTCAAGCATCATTGTTGTCGTTACTTGTTAGCTGTTACTGCTGAAGCAAGGTTGCATAGTACTAGTATACCATGATTTGTACCTTTCCGAATGTCTTTTTTTTATTTTTTTATTTTTCCCTAAAGAATTATGGTAGGCCAAACTCCCTTCTCCACTTTTGCGTGGTTATAATAGAAGTGACTCATTCAATGTTGTGTTCTCCGCTATTCACTTTGGATTGCAGCTGGGTGATGGTAAAAGACTGAAAATGTAGACTCCCCTCCTCTTTCCAAAAATTTGAAATTGGTATCACCCCTAGTCCTTGATGGATGAGGAGGACTGAAGAATATGAGTCTTTACGAGTGACTTGATAATTGTTGATTGGCATCATGCATGATGATTGGTGCTTCTTGTTTGATCGCGGAGACAGATGGGGACGATTTTAAAAGCTAATTGTTGACGTATCACCTGTTTTCACTTGAATTCAAAGATTTCTATCACTAAACTTCCCTTCTTCTCCGGTAGGCAAAATAAAATGTCTAAAAGCAACAAACCCCTATCAATCAATGTTAACATTAGTTAGCTCTGTACTGAATTACTACCATCTTCTTTCTCAAGTTGAGGGCGACCTTCAAATTCCAACCCCAACACATTGCTTCTTGTCGGCAGTGATGATCCCCAGTTGTCCACCAGCCCAGCATTAACGGTTACCAATAGCTATGGGTGCTTATTGAGACTGAGGAGTTGTTGTTTGGAATTGACAATCCTTAACAGTTACTAATAGCTAACATGCTATTGGTACGTAGTTGTCATTACATACAATTTTAGCATTTTTTTTTTACTTTTTTTTACTATTTTCTTGCGTTCACCGAGCAGGCCAAACATGATCACTGCTTTAGCTGTCTGATTAGAATAGGTATTGAATGGTTTCATTGATGGTTGCTGTTGCCAAGAATTTTAGAATAACTTAGGCCCATTAAAAATTGAGCCAAATGGACCAAGTCAAACCCCGTTTTTTGAAACCACTCACGCTATCTTGTCCTCGGAATTTTAGCCCATTGGATATTAGCCTATCTTCTGGAGGCCCATTGAAGTCAAGGGCCGCTTTCCTTTTGCAGTCTGATCCCAATACATTCAAGGTCGGTCCTCTGGCCCAGATTGAAACTGAATACAACCCAAAATATGGTAAGAATTTCACAGAAAGGCATTGCAGCAAAAAGGAAACTGACAAACCAAGAAAAGAAAATTTATTAAAGAGAGATTAAAAAAATCAGCTCCAATCCATTCTCTGTGCAGCTCTTTGTTAACACTGCTCTCCACTCTCATCTCTCTCACGGAATGCAAGTAGCTTCTTCAAGTAGCACTGAATTTCCAGTCGGTTGTTTATTGCTCAAGACCAAGATCACCCCATCGTACATTGTACCTGGCTGCAAGGTAATGAGCTCCTACAGGACCTCGACTTCCATACGGATAATATTCGGGAGTGACTTTCTTCTCCTCAATTTCTTTCAATACAGGAGTGAAGAGAGACCAAGCAGCATCTAGCTCATCACTTCGGATAAAAAGCCTCCTTTCACCTTCTATAGCATCGAGAAGAAGTCTCTCGTATGCATCAGGAATCTCCTTCGAGTATCTATAAATGCCACAAAGAATACATTTTTAGCTGAAGGCTTCCTTGATCACTGGGTATTCTAGTTACATTAAAGTAACAAAAGTTTTCATGATGGCCAAGGTACACATCATGCATCAAGAGAGTTGAATATACCCTTTTTCCTTGCAACCGTGAACTAATAAACTGAACTAGTTTTAGTAGAGCAATTATATCACTTCGTCGACATCTCATTATTAAAGAATTTTGTCTTGAAGCAATATTTACTAGTCATCATACGAATCAGTGTCTTATGAATCATTGATTGTAACTTATCCAAATGATAATGATGACAGAAATGAGTCAAATGATTGTATCGTTACTTGTGCAAAATGATGCTAATGATAGAAAATTTGAAATACTTTAGCCCAACAATAAGCAGGCTAAGTAATAAAATACAAAGTTGTTAGTGCAGGAAACATAAATCTCAACCAAAACTCTTCAAAGGGGTAAAACGTCAAAAAAACAAATAAGTATTACTCATTAGTACCTTGCAGCATATAGAAGATTAAGATGACTCCGGTCCAGTCTCATTCCCAAACCAGGGACCTTGTTATTAATCTTCAGATATATAGCTTCATCAGGCTGAACGCGGATAACAAGCTCATTCGTTGCCTGGTCAAGATCGGTCCCAAAGGTCTGATTATACAAGTTACCAGGCACATGCCTAAACTGCACTCTTATCTCAGCCCTGAGAAGCAACAAAAACACGTGTAAACCAAAAAGAGTATTTTAGGTTACATAAGAAGATATTCTTTCTGTGTTCATAGATAACACCGACCTACGATTATGAAGAGCTTTCCCAGCTTTCATTAGAAAAGGCACCCCATCCCATCTTGAGTTGTCTATGAAAAGAGCAGCTGCAGCAAATGTAGGGGTTAAGCTGTCTTTCGGTACAGTCTTGTCAACAGTGTATCCTGGATATGTAACACCTCCTTTTGTCTGACTCTTGTACTGTCCTATAACCACATCATCAAGCTTTAAAGGCCTCATTGAACGTAAGACTTTGACCTGGAATTGCATAAAGAACTTAGAATAAGCAACAAAATGTAACCTGAAAGATCATAGAATAGACTGGTAATGTAATACCTTCTCATTTCTGATATCTTCTGCATCCAAACTGACAGGTGTTTCCATGGCAAATAGGGCCAGTATTTGAAGCAGATGATTTTGCATTATATCTCTGATTATTCCGTAATGGTCGAAGTAACTAGTAGCAGAACAACATGTCAAGAAACTAAGTTTTCAAGTTAATTGGACTAACCAAAATGACTACTAGGAACAAAATTTACCCTCCACGTCCTTCAGTACCAAAATCTTCAGAAAATATCAATTGTACATTCCTTATATACTGCCTCGACCACAAGGGTTCAAAGATGAGGTTGGAAAAGCGAAGTACAGAAAGATTCTCTACAAGCTCCTTTCCTAGATAGTGATCTATCCTGTTGGAGAGGAATCACCAAAAATTAAAACCCATCAAGTTTTAAAAAGAGCCTGAAAATCTGTTCTAGGATGTTCATTCAAACGTTATAACCAAATAAAGAAAAGCACCTGAAAATCTGATCTTCCTCTAAATATTGCTTGAGTGCTTTTGTCAAAGCAGCTGAAGATTCAGAGTCCCGACCAAAGGGTTTCTCAACAATGACTCTTGTCCAGCCATTTGCAGCAGATGCAGAAAGGCTTGCGCATTTTACAGCATCTATAAAAATATTTGGTGGAATTGATAAGTAGAAAAGTCGACTAGAAACTCTGCCACCCTACAAGAAATACATTATTGTCAAAATAGGGAGAAAAATTAAAGAAACATATGTTACAATACTCTGGAGCCAATTCTGATATACAAGCATTTCAAAAACAACAAGAATCACAAGAAGAAACTGAAGTGTTGGTGAGGTCCCAAAGGAAAAATCAAGTGAGAATGACAAAGATATTTGAAAGCACAATAAAATATGTTGTGTATCACTGTATTGATAAACAGACTTTGCACTTTGATCTATACTGCTTCATTGAAAGGCACAATTCAAAATAAATACATCTGATTTCTAACCTCTCTCAAAGGTGGGGAAACGGAAAACAAAATAACTGTCTAACAATAAGACATTAGTTAAACAATATCCAAAAAAGAGAAAAAGATTTGTCATTTATGCTCAACTTTAGTCATAAATTAGGAATATGCAAACTTGAATAAATTCACATTGAAAATTCAATCACACTTTTATGGACAAAGTTTGCTACCAATACACATCCCAAAAGAGACACACTCTTGCAATCACATTTTTACTCTCAAAATGACATGGCAATCCATAGTAGAGTGTGCACTACAAATCAATTTAATTTAAAAATAAAGAAGAGAGAAAAGTCTTTAGAAGACATAAGGTTATCAAGCTAATTAAAATACACTTTATGTCACAGAATAAAACCAGAAAAAACTCTGACCTAATCAATTTATCACAATAACTAAAAAGTTTGGTTCCAACTGATTGGGAAAACTTGTTAAATGTTATAATCACCAGATCCTAAAAAGTTCAAAACTGCAAAAAATTACCTCATGTTCCTTGAGTTTCTTATCAAGCTCTCCAAAATGTTCCTGGGAATCATATTGACCACTGTGGTAAAAACATCGGTTTAGGAACTCTTCCATTTTTTCACCACAGTTTTCTCTGAAAGGGAAGAAAATTATGCAAGAAGTATTTAGTCAAATAACACGCAGAACTTTAGAACTACAATTGAAAGAACTTGGCAGCCACATCACAGCTGGCAGAAGTCATAAGAGTTATGACAATGCACATGAAGTCAAAGAGGACAAAGCAACTATCACCTCTTATCAATCCTGCAAGTAAGTGTTTTGCTAACCATGGTTCTAAGTTCAGCATCAGTCATCTTAGTCCGAGCATAACCAAAGACAGTGAAGTGCTGCAGTGAAATAAAAGTATACATATTAACTCCACCGAATAAAAGTAAATGGAAATTGGACTAACACAATTGCAGGAACAAAACCAGGTAGACATAAGATAAACAAGATGCGCACCTCAGGGAGGAACCCCTCATAGTAAAGTGCAAAAAGTGCAGGAAATATCTTCTTCTTGGCAAGATCACCAGAGGCACCAACTACAGTAATACTGACAGTGGGTTTATCTTTATTGACATCAAGAGCAGATACTGCTTTGTGGTCCTCTGGAGAGGTAATGTTCAACAACCCATCTTTCAACTTCTTTAAAGGAGTTTCACTTTCAACGGGGCCAATAGTTGCCGCTACGGCACCTATACCAGAGTCGCATTCAAACAAGAAATCAAAGGAAAGGAAAAACCAAATTCCAGAAAGACAATTCCTTACCAAAACATCTAGCTTAGAGAAAAAATTAGGAGGCTAATTATCAGAAAACAAATGCAAAATATTAGCAGAAAGACAATTCCTTACCAAAACATATTAGCAGAGACAAGGTAAACTATCAGAAAATATGAAGGCATGAGGGAGAAACAAATGCAAAATAGAAGCACGTGCAAAATCAGAAAAAGGGACAGAGGGAGCTAACCATCTTGCATGCAGACCACATTGGAATATGGGCTAGGCTTTGATTGTAAAGAAAATCTTCTGGGACCAAATCTTTTGGAATAAATGGGAGAAACAGTCATCCCTTTCTGATGAAGGATTCCAATTGACGATGAATTAGAATAATAAGCGGATGAGGAACAATGTGGTGATGAAGAAAGCGTCGCCATTTTTTCCCAACACCTTTTGTTTTCAGTTTATGCAAGTACTAAAAAGTATTTCAAGGATTGGAGTATATGTATCTTTCTAACTTTCGAATAAATTGAATGAATCTAGTATAGAAGAAAAAAGGGAAAAGAAATAATATATGATGGGTTTACAGAGTTGAAGAAGTTGATGACGCTACCAAAAAAAGGATTAAGATTAGGGGAAAAAATAAGGGCAGTAAGGAAGGAGGCATGGGTTAAGAAAACTTCGGAAACGCCGAGGGGTTAGTCTCTTGAGATCTCCGAAAGGCTGCTGTGGCTAATTGCTTGTTTTAATCCTTGTTTAGCCTCCGGTTTTTAGCTTTGCTTTGACTCTCTTTTATATTTTATTTATTTATTTTTCACCAGGAATCAAGAGGAGACAATGTTTAGTTTGGTGATGATGAAATCTAAGCAATCTCAACAATTTTTTTTTTTTTTTAAAATGAAAATATTTCCTAACCAATCTTGAGTTTGATATAGGAATCTGAATGAGATTCTTTTTCGTGTGTATATGTGGGCAAAATGTTCTCTATGGAGAAGTATGCAGTATCTAATTAACTTCCTATTATTTAAACAGAAAAATAGAGAGTCACATGAAATAAATAAATAAATATATATATATATATTTCTTTGGATTTAATAAGAGACGTGTAATGAAGAACTTATAATTAATTGGGGAAATGAAAGAAAAATAACTCTTGAAACAGGGATTGATCGGAGAAAGAGAAGAATTGAGGACATTTGTGATTTGGAAATGGAACACTAAAAAAATATGCCTCGCGGGACGCACGGAGATGCAGGTCAAGGACGGAGCAAGTGCGTTTGGAATTTGGACGGCACAACAACCAGAAATGGGATGGCGAATTCGGGTTTTGCTTCATTTTATGGGCTACCAATGTTGGGTGGATTCACGAATTCCAGTTTTACAATCGCGGATCTCCTATTGAATTCTTCACTCCGTCTTATTACTTGATTATCTAATTGCGCCTTTTGGGCTTTGGCAATTTTATGTCATTCGTTTGGGAGGCAGGAGGTAACAACGGGCTCAAAAAAATGAATGGGTAAAAAAGTCTAAGACCAGTCCACCATTTGAATTCAGTGAAGAACACCCAAGCCACCCTTCGTAGCACATGTAAGTTTTAGCTTTTTAGGGCCAATCTCATGTCGTGCATTTGAACTTTAAAACTACTAGAATCCAAACAAGAAATAGACTCATCCTCAACAAGTCAACATCACTGCTGCATCTTCCAAATCTCCGGATCCGGGTCTGTACAATTATCAGTTCAATTGTTTGGTAAGTAAGTGCAAAAGTACAAACAATGTTTAAAACCTTTTTGATAGGGATGTAAACCACCTTAATGCTTACCCAGCATTTCTCTCTCAAAAACATGAGGAAATAACTAATGAATATTTGTATATTAGATCAGATATTTGTCAATATCATGTTTTCGGTTTTTTAATTTTTCTCTTACAAGAAAATTTTGAAACCAATTTGCTAGTCTTTAATGTTTAATATTAGATTGTTAGGGAAAAAAAAAACTTTTCCAAATATTTAGAATCATGACAGCCAAAATCTTTATCTTCTTTAGTCTCAAATAAATATCTAGTTTTTTTCTTCTTTTTGAAACATGCTAAGATCCTGTGCATTCTAGTAATTGGAATATGATTGCCTTCAAAACCGAAAATGCCTTGTAAGGGTAGAAGCAAAATGGGCCATCAGAGGCTGAAAGATTCTACATTTTGGGCTCAGAATGAACTTCAACTCGAATGCACGTTGCAATCAAAGTCCATAGAAGATGCACTTTAACAGGAGGGGATTTGTCCCTCATTTTTTGGTGGCTTCCATTCATGGTGTGGAAGTGAAAGTTTCTGTTGGATGTCTGTCTTCTATGCTAAGGAAGGAATAACAGCCGTTGGATGTTCAATTGGATCTTTTGTCAGAAACAAAATCGGCCAAGCAGTAGCAAAACGCGCCTCCCCACTACTACACTTCCTCTTTCTTTATTCTTTCTTGCCTCCAGGAACTTTCGTGCATATTCAGGAGTAAATCACTTAGTCCGACCTATTTTTGCTTTTTGCACTTTCTGTGATTCCTATTTTTATTTTTCTTGATCATTTTTTCTTTAGTGATTATTTCTTCTCTTGCTAACGGTCAAGCTGAATGTATTGGCTTTGATGAATGAGCGTCGCGACTTTTGATATTAATGGCAGAACAAGTCCAAGCTTCAGCATGTTTACTTTTTCCTGATCCTTTCTTTTGGCTGTCGAAGAATAAAAAAAAGGGTTTGTGTCTTTTCTTATACAATTTGATGTTACACTCATATTATATTATCTAAGTGATTGACAAATGTACAGGTGATTAACAAGTGTACACAAATCTATGTACACTTGTCAATTACTTGAGTGGTGTAACATGAGTGTAACATCAAATTGTATAACATAAGCGTAACAATACCTTTATATACACTTGTTAATCACCTGAGTGGCGTAACACGAGTGTAACATCAAATTATATAACATGAGTGTAACAGCACTTTTATTGAGAACAAAAATTAGAAATTTAAGAAATAGAGGCTTGATTTAGTAATTATGGTTAAATCAATTGGAAGTAATGACTAATCAGACTGTCTAATTGCGGCGCATTAGGTACTTAAATAAAGTGTAAAATCAACCTACTTTATTGAAAAACAGAGTCTACATTAATTAGAATCATATGTACATGACATGATGGTGTGATTTGATATTCAATTCATCATCTTCTTCTTTTTTTCACAATTGGAGAAGAGGGGGGAGAGAACTCACCCACTCAACTTCAATTGAAAGGAGAAATGGAGAATAAGTTTAAATTAAATCTCACAAACTCACTCCAAAAACTATGATAACTTTTAGATATTCAATTCATCTTTAACATGGACTAGTTTTCTGTTGTAAACTATTGAGTCTTGATTCGGAAATTATCCATGAGGTAATCAAAAGAACTTAATTTAAGCAAAATCAATAGTGTTTATTCTTTTATTTATATTGTCACAATTAATGAACTAGGTTGCTAATAACTCTTTTCTTTCGTCATCCTTTTTATGTATTACATAGCCAATCTAGGCAGCATAGAAGCCAAAGACTCATATTCTAACCATAAAAGACTCTGAGATTAGATTGCTGCCTTCTGTTTCGTAACATCATAATGCAAGATTCAAGCCTTGACGGCTTCATTAAGTCGGTAAAGATTGATTTAACCACCAGGGACACTTGTCTAACTTGTCATCTCAATCTGGTTGATGTGCTACGTTGATCTCTTACCTCTAAAATCAGGTTTTCCTAGGCACATGATATTAACCACTATATAGTTTACAGCTCCTCAAAAGAGCAAAGAGGAGTTGATGACTTCGTCTGCATAACGAAGATATACAGTACTATAGTCCTTAAAATCGAATGTTTCCTAGTTTTCACCAACGATCAAAGACTTTTCTTTGTTCAAGCCTCCTCTGCCTGTTAACTCTTGCAATAAACTCTTCAACTCGTCGATTCAACTCATCCTCAGGCAAAACAGAAAGACTATCTTCTTCCACTTCTCCTCGTCCTACTCCTCCTCCTCCTAGCTTTCCTTCCACAATATCAACTTTACCAGCAGCTTCACCATTATCACTTTTTTGTTCAAGTATTTCTTTTTGCTTCTCATCTTCATGATGTCCAACGCTAGTCTTTTCATCTACAGTAATCATACTTTTTCTCGTACTCAAATGCATCTCTAGTTTCTTGTCCTTTTTCTTGTGCTCAACCACAGATGACCTCTGCCTAAGACTTCGGCTCCTCTGGACATACTCATCGTAAATCTCGGTGGCAGGGGATGCATGTGAACCTCGTCTTAGCTTCGATTCTCCAACGAGGAAGAGGAATATGACATTCCCCACTATGAACAAGAACTTGGGGCTTGAAAAGAATGAATAAATATTTGGAAGAAAAATTGAGACGAAGTGCTTCATGGAAGGGAGCCAAAACAAGTAGGAATAAAACAAACAAGAAAGAAGAGCTGTAAGAGAGTAAACAATGATATTATACAGAAACTGAGCCTTCTTGTAGTTTTTCATGGCTTGAAGCTTTTGTGCATTAATTGAGTCCATTGATTACACTAAATTGATGAGTAAGATCAAATGAAATTTTCAGAGGATGTAATATTATGAGAGATTTCTAGAGGAGCTAAGAAAGTGAAGATCCCCCAATTATCTGACGGAACATAGAGCAAGGGAAGACATGGCTTTTATAATTGGAAGTGGGGAAGGAGGAATAAAGAAAGATGCACTGGTGGATTCATCACATGCTGCTAATTCTACTGACTCGTATATAATTTAATGCATGCATTGTCACTTAATTAAAGTGGTAACTTTTTCAAAAGGAGTGGTGGGCTAGGCAATGTGTACAATTTGGTCTAAGGTGCTTCCATTTTATTCAGACCATGATTTTGAATTTGCAACCAATTACGAAACACTTTCGTAAAGCATAAACTTTAATAGATTTTTTCTTTATTCTTTTTTCCTTTTTGTTTGGCAGCATAAGGTAATAGTTCAACTTAGTGAAGCATAAAAGCCTGTAGCAGTAACCAAATTTTTTGGTAAATTCACTAGTGCATAACTTTAAGTGAAAAGTATATTTACGTATATATACAAAATAAATAAACAAGGTGAAAAGTGAAAAGAAAATAATAAATTATACAGTAACTAATCACTTTGTAGTTTCAAAAATTTGCTTCATAGTAGTTAGTCATGATTATTCTCATGAGAAGACTGGGTTGTAAAGTGGTGATGACACTGGGGGGAAAAACAAAAAACGCCCCCTTTAATTGGTTAAAGAAGAGAATTGCTTAAGAAATTGCAGGTCGTCGTGTGAACTCGGACTTGATTAATCAAGAGTACGAGCATTTTCCTGTCTTGTTAGAGGTGAAGGGGTCTGAAGTTCTTCGCAATCTATTCACTATGGATCTGATCCAATCAGGGATCAAAGATATACTATTAATATACTAATTAAAAACATATCTCTGTAAACATCATGGAATTTCGTTTTGCACCATCCTACTTTATAAAAGATTTAATTGGTTTAATTAACCTGCATCAATGTTTTTTCTTCTGCTTTTTAATGTTGGAAGAGAAGCCGTCACTATCTTGTATGGGGAAAATGGCATCATCCAAGAGTGATGCTTTCTCTTATTCACTAGTTCGGTATGCCTTTAGGCTTTAGCTTTGTATAATTGAGGAGCAGGTGGCACGTTTGTTGAATGGAGGGAAAAGCAGCAGGGAAAGGAGCCAAGGAGGTGGTGAATCCACGAACTAGCACCCCATAATAAACATCATTTTCCACTGTTATAAAGTTGCTTTTCTCCATCAAGAAACCACATTGAATCTCATGATTCACCAGAGTATTAAGAAACCGCTATCAAGCCCACAAACTAAACGTTTTGAATATACCAATTATCATATATTCACATGAACAAACGCATCATGCATACCACTACAAGAAGGGCGAATTGAAGTCTCAACCTATAATATCATAAAAGCTTTGATGATCAAGATTTGGGTGTTGTGATTCAAATTAACACAAGTCATACTGTTTCTTGAAGTATAAACCTATTTTTACATAATTTCATGTATAGAAAATCTTAATCACGTCACAGGAAAAAAATGGGTACCAAAATATGTACACACATCCACTTGCCTAGAATTTCTCAGGTGGAATTGGCGCCTTCAACTCTTGATTCTGATCTCTTACAAGCACATGAAATCATGCATTATTAAGAACATAGAAGTAAACAGTTGAAAAACAGAAAATGATGTGTGCTCCATCTTTCTTAGGTCGTTAATTAAACTAACTAAAGTAAAGGGTGAATTGACTTGATCACTTCAGTTGATGTGACAAATTATTTGACTATTCTAGCACGCGTGCATGCCTCAGAGATGGCAGTCATGAGGAATCCTGGCTTGGTTTGGTCGTATGTTTAATATTACGAATGGTTTTTTTTGAACTCTTAATATTACTTTGTGTTAATGGTACAGTTGTTTTCCACAAGTTGCCGTGATATTTCCTCCTTTTCAGCTAGCTATATCTATCTTTTGTCTCAAAAAGTGATCTTCGGGAGCTTTAAGCAGGAATTCAAGGAATTAGTATTATTTATTTGTTGACTGAAAGGAGGATTAATAAATAGCAGCATTTCAGTAAATACAGCCCTAGCCCATGGAGACAGCTAGTGGGGAAAACAATGGTGGAAAAATTGAAATAATAAGAGGGGAAAGGAAGAAAAAGAGAGACAGGTGCACAGAAACTCAGAAGGGACAAAAAAAGACGGTGAGTGAAGCTTCGTCGAAGATTGGTATTGGTGTTCAATAATTAATTCACTAATAGCGTCTGCTGCTTCTTTTTTATAAGGTGTAGTGCTATGTTGGAGAAAGAAATCAAAAGTCAAAAACCAAATTCGACACTCCATTGATGCAAATTTAGTTGTCATCTGAGTTTGCAAGACTGCTCTTCTTGGCGATTCAACTTTTAAGACCGCGTTTTTTTTAGAGATATTCCAGTCCCTAAAATTGGACAAGTCCATAGCACCAAACATAAAGGACTGACTGTAGCTGGATTACAAAATTAACGCCTTGAGCTCTCCCAATATAATATGAAGAAAGCGTGAATGTTAACACCTTTACGTACGGATGGGGATTTGAATTTATGTGTTCCGTTTCCAGATGCTATTAAAAAAAAAAAAAAATCCACGGCATCTTTAACCAAGAGAATCTTTTACTGGACTCTGTTCATCCACGTTCACATAAAGAATATCCAAAACTAAGAAGGTATTTGCATTTTCCCCCCTTGAGTTGGCAAATATGTCGTCCACAGTTGTTGTGTTAAAATATGCTAAAACAAATTTAACACAAGGAACCCGATCTAAGGCTACATATGTTGTTGTGGCACGTTCCATTTTTCTTTCTTTGTTTGTTTCTTTTTACGCCCCTGTTTCCCATTTCCTGACTTTGAGCATTTTACTTTTGAACCCTGCACAAAATGTTCGTTTTCCACAACTGCTCCCCCAACAGGATTTCCTGTTGAATTTGCGGTCAGAAAGTTAAAACGCAGAAAAGACAACAGCATTCCGCACTTGTTCTTCCCTCCCGGGGCGGTTGGGGCTCAGGAGATATTAAACAAATATTGAAGAGTACATCCATCAGAAAATATAAAAGCCTGAACAGAAGGGTGAACAAAAATCATATTTATCTCTAGGTACATTAAGTTCAGCATCAAGTACAACAAAAAGCTACCATTCCACCTTTGAATGAATAGCACTAATTAATACCAACCACTGTTGAAACTCTCAGCAACAATTCGCGACAACAACAGGCCGGAAAAATATTACCAAACTACAACATCCTCAAGTGCAGGTGCAACGCCTGCTAGCTAACGTCGGAAATGTATCGACTCTAATTGTTACAAAAAATTGAATGCCTCTCAACTGTCTATCTTCAACTCTAAAAACTGTCAACAAACAATTGAAGCTGCGCAATGGACATTATCCCTATTGTCTAGTAAAGAATTGGAAACTATAACTCCAGCAAAAGGCAGGGAAAATTTTTAAATATCTAGTTCTACTCATCCTCTCAAATACAAAAACTCGAACAAACTTACGGTCTAAAGAACCAAGGCAACCTTCTCCTGGCAGACCACCGAGGAAGGATTAGCAATAAGAGGCTCGTAATGGTCACCACCAGCACCAGACCATCCTGTAAGTGGCAAGATATTATCTTTCACAATTATACACCAGATCATTAAATAAATAACGTGAACTCCACAGAAAAATAAAGTTCCTCCAGGATGCATAAAGTATTATGCCAGTTTTTAGCTTCAAAATAACAGAAAGACGTCATGATTTAAGAATGTAAATAAGTTTTCGTACCTGTTCCTTTCATGAAAAGAAAAAATGGCGGTTCACAAATTTCACTCCTTGGCCGATGTGGTAAGAAGAAAACACAATTATCTTCATCAAGCATTGCATCGGATCCATGTGCTTGCACCTGTAAATGATGGACAAATATTTTAACTCAGCGACACATCCTCACAATTAAACTGCACTCGTGAATTTTTCAAACTAAGATCACAGGATGCATGAATACTTGATTAAAATTCAGAAGCAAGAACTTTGCTGACAAAGACAAAATCAGCATACTGAAAACTATTACAGATTTCAATACTTTTTAGATAATGGAATCAAAGGAAAAAAGAAGAAGAAAAAAAAAAAGAAAGACACAAACACAGAATCGAAGAAGAGAAAGAAGAATAAAACAATATTAGAGCAAACATAAGATGCAATATTGCAAACTGATTAAAATGTCTAGAAGAACACATAACTGGCTTGTGTTTTGCATTAAATATTCCCATCTAATGCATTTCCATCTATCTCCACTGAATATTGTTTCATTGCAGCACGCTAACTTTATCATTCATACGAGAGCCCTTACCCCCAACCACCAAAATAAAAGCAAGAATGACTGGAGCACGGAGAAACAGGAGAGGCAAAAGATAATTGGCACAGATAATGGAGGGTTGCAGAAGAAGTTCACTGAAAGTACTCTCAGGTCTTTAACATAAACGGGGTAATCCTAGCAAGAACAAATAATAGCACATCTGATCTGAATACCAACTTAGCCAGGTCAAACATAAACATATTAGCAAGATCTGTAAGTTCAACTTTTGCAAGTTAATCAGAATGAAATTTGAATGCTCAGCAAGGTTGGCAGTGAGTAAAACCTCTCACCACAAATATCTCTCTTTTAAATTCTGTTGCCAGACACTCTATTGCAATGTCATCTCCAAAAGCAGCAGCATGGCCATCTCTGTTCTCATCTACAGTTAACAAGCCCTCCTCAGTATATTGCAAAGTAATGATTTCATATTCATCATCAGGGGAACCAGAGATTGACATGTACTTGGCCCAACTTGGGCCATCCTCCACACTTATACATCTCTCTTTGTAGATAGACTCCGCAGCCAATTCTCTTCATTCATCAACAAGAAAGCACAATCAAAAAACAAGCAAACACATGTACATCATAAGACACCAGAACTCTTTAACTACATAACGAACCTCCATTAACATCAATGCAACAAGTTCAGCAAGTTTGCATTCTAGTATATGTAACCGAGTGTACTTCATATTATCACACAAACAACTAAAACCAACCATTCTATCCAGTTATAAATCCCCCCCGGCCCCTTCTCTCTTTTCTTCCTTTTGTTCCCACCCAACCATACCAGCTTATAGAGTCCTACCATCAAGATAGCCAATACGGCGATTTAACCGACTAGGGAATATGTGACAAACTGAAATATTTAACACCTAAAAACAAGTCCATTTACAGAAGGATAGACTGACAATTTAAAGTGAAATGGAAGATGAAAAATGATTTTTAGCACAAACATTTTGAAGAGATGATCCAGGTTCAAAATTTTATAATTCCTCGTAATTTCTGCCCCTGTTCCCACATTTTTTCAGAAAACGAAAAATCCAAAAGGAAGAATATACAGGACACGTTCGTTTCCTTATTCTTGCAGCCAAGCAAACACAAAGATATTCTTTGTGGAAAAATTACAAATTGGAAAAAAGAAAACAAACCAAAATAATAAGTAAATTAGGCCCATTATATGAAATTAACGGGAAACCATTAAATTAAAATAAATACCAAGTAATCAACAAATGCTGAGAAAATGGATACAGATCAATATCTGAAACAACAAGAAAATTTAAAAAAGACCACTTTTTTAAACCAAAAAAAGAAAAGAACTAGAAAATACCTCTGCATCCCAAGCTGAAGTAGCTCATTGATGGCGGAATCAAGACCCAAGCGATCTTCTTTCTTAGCCAACAATTTAACCTCCTGAACAAAATGTACACCCCAACCCGATTTCAGATCCGGCGAGTACATATGCTTAATCGCCGATTCAATCATTTCTCTCGCCTCATTGCTCGCCGATCCAAAATCCTCCAAGAACCTCCTAACCGTCCTCCTCCTCAACTCCTTCGCCGTTAAACCCGAGCCAATCGCCTTCCTAGAAGCCGTAAACAAACAATTTCCGTCGGCTTCCACCTCGCCGCCGTGACTTAACTTAAATATCACCGACGTGTCCTGATCCTCTGGGTGCTTCCACAGCACCCCTTTTGCCTGCAGCCTCGTTAAATGCCTTTTCTGCTGGTCCTCTAAACCTGAAACATCATCCCAAGACGTCGACGTTGTTGGTGGGCCGGCCGTTGACTGGTCAACGAGATCCACCGTCGGGGTTGAAGTTGGGTCTCTCCAAGGAATCACCGGGGACGACGTCGTTGAGTCACAAATCAGCTTTCCCATTTCAAATATTTCTTGAAAATGGGAAATGTAATAAACTTGTTAGATTTTTCTTTTAGCAGAGAGAGAGAGAGAGAGATTAGGTTTAACGGATAGATTTGGACGAGGCGGGAAGGGGGTTTTTGACACGTGGCAGAATTTAACGGCGTTTTGTTTTACGGAATTGGAATTGAAATCGAAATCGAAATCGGAATTATTGATCTTAAATTTAGAATGAATAGTTTCATCCCAATAAATTTATTTGGTTTAGTACTTGGAATGAGTTTTATTATTGTATTTGTTGTTTGGTTTAGTATTTAAGATGGGTATTATTACCATATGTACATATACGTGTGCATAGATATACTATTACTATATGTACATATACGTGTATATATACACACACATACGTACATACATATATGTATGTATGTGTGTGTACGCACCTGCATGTGTATGACATTTGGAAATCAAATTTGAATTTTGGACAAAAACCCCCCAAATGATTGAGGATGGAGAAACCCAAATTTTTTGAATTCATTTCCAAATCTCAAATCCCGTTCCCCTAATCCAAATTTCTATTGTGGATTTTATTCCCATTCCTAATCCTAAACCCGTCTTACCAAAAACCCCTTAGTTTGTTTAGAGCCCAGCATCTTTCTGATTTCACGAGGATCAAAGGATCAGTGTTTTTTTTTCTTTTTTTCGGGATGACAACAGTCTTTAATAATCTCGGGCGGGGGATTTGCCCGAGGTTATTTAAAAAATAGAAGGGAAAAAAAAAGTTTCTTGTGAATAATATTAGCTCTGTTTGGATACCATTTTTTGGAGATTTTTGGAAAAAATTTTTTGGAATTGTGTTTGGCATCAAAATTTTTGGTAAAAAAAGTACAAAATTTTTTGGCCAAATTTTTTCATCAAATTTTCATTTGAAATTTTAAATGAACTTTAGAAATTTTTTATAATTATTCACAAAAATAAGTATGTTTGTCTTCAAAATTTGTTTAGAAAAACTAAAAAAATCGCGAGTAATAAAATGGATCCATTTTTTGTAGGTTTTGAGGTCGGATGACGAGGTGGGCGACGTAACGGATGATGAAGTAAACGTTCGCTTCTTTTAGCAGACGACGAAGCGAACGTTCACTTCTTTAAGCGAAGATCTGCTAAGACAAAAATGTCTTAGTAGACGTCTGTTTCTTTAAGCGAACGACGAAGCGAACATCTGCTTTTTTAAGCAAACATCTGCTAAGAAACAAAAAATTCTTAGCCGACGTCCGCTTCTTTAAGCAGACAACGAAGCGGACGTTCGTTTCTTTAAATTACCATTATGTCACATCAAAAAAAATTTCATATTCAAATACTTTTTCACATTTATCAAAAAGTTAACAAAAAACAATCTAAATAATTTTCTCAAATAATTTTCAAAAAATACTCCAAATAATCATATCCAAACGGAGTAATTGTAATTTGTCCATATCATGAATACAGAGGATGAAAAGGTAGCACATCCTAATGGAATATCTTTGATCTTTTGTAATTGGATTCGTTCTTGTTAAAATTAATCTGTACACCAGTATGATCTCTTGTAATACTCTAACTATTTTTTAAAATTTTTGTAGTACTAGAAGAAGAGTAAAAAAAAGAAAAAAAAAACCACACACACAAAATTTAAGGTGCGATAGCAACAGCCACTGTGCCAAAAAAACAGAAGATGAATTTCATGCTTTCTCTAATTTCGTTTTTATCTCTTCCGGTACAAAAATAGGTTTCGGTTGAATGAAGCATACCGGTAAGCACGAGAGACCGCCAGAACATTTTTGGTTGCCACATGTAACTCCAGAACAATGCCACGAGTCATACAGAACACGTGTCCTGCTAAACTGGATTACACGTTTCAGTCCTCGGGACTCCGTAAACTCTAGCCCTTCAACATCGGTATCGTTGATGATCTCAGTTCCGTTTTACACATTCTTGTAAACTTGTACTAACGCTTCTCCTTTGGCTCCGAATCCAAACTATTGCAGTGCGTTTTTTGCTGTGAGTAAATTCTATGCATTCTATTTCCTTTGATGTGAGATATTGTTCGAATCAGGCTTTATTTTATTTTATTTTAATTTTTTTTCCATGCCCTTCGTACCCATGTAGACATGTTCCTTCGAGTTTATTGGTTAATTTCTTTCGTACAAACTGTAATATATGCAATGGTTGTGCAACATGCAAATTTGATTATCATAGAGAATTGAATGAATTTGATGATTATGTTCCATTGAGTTATGATGCCATGATTTTCACCATATCAAATGATAAACTTGTTCAGTAATAAAATTTTAAATCAATCTGCTTAAGGTGCAGGGAGAAGTAGCATGGCTCTAAGTTTTAAGTTTTAACTCCCTCTCTAAGCCGGACCCAGGTTCTCCAATGTAACAACCAAAATAGCTGATTATGATTCCTTAGAAATCAGTGACTATTAGAGCCTTTCATTCTTCTTAGTAATGGATAGAAGCATTTGTGTAGTGTATGCATGTCTAATGTGTAGGTGGGCATGAAAATAGTAATGGGGTAGGGAGAGGAATGAGTATTAGTAATATTGATTAGAAAATAACTATCATTGTCCTTTGGTGGAAATGAAAATGAAAGCAATTAACTGAATTATCTATAATTCCCTAAAATAAAGTACTATTCTATAAACTCTTTTGGTGAAATGATACCTATTCAATTACTAATTAAATATATTGGAGAAATCGTCAAAACTCAAACTCATAGTAAGATTACTAATATTCACAGTGATCCTGAGTAAGGAATTTAAACTAAATGACTTTTAAATGATATTGGCAAGTCCCTGCAAGCATTTATTGATTAATAACTTGGTTGCATGCCCATTGAACCAAATTATGCAGAGAAGGAAAGGAAAACTAATAATAAAAAGAGCCACGCTAAGATGTCCTATTTCCGAATTTTTATCCTCCATATTTAGATGCTTTTCAACTCTAAAAACCAAATTGCTGAAAAAATTAGATAAGTCTTCATATCTCCTATTCATATTTCACCCATAGAATTTTGGTGTATAAGTTGTCTAACTTTTGCAATTTCGCTTCTGCTGTAACCATTTATGTTGATTTTACCCTGTTATAACAAATGATATTCATATGGTAGACCTAAAGATAAAGCAATAAAGTCTTTCTTCTTGGGCAGGTTTAATTTGCACTAAAGAAATATTTTAGTATAATTCACAAAGAGTTGGGCAAAATTCTATCACCGAGGTGTGAATTCTGATAACATAAAAAATGTCGGGTGTATCACTTTCTGTGGCTCCCCGCACTGAGCCTGATCAAAGGGTCACGCCCAGAACCAAACCTCGGCCAAAGCCACTGCCGCATAACCAGCAGGAGGCAGTGGCTGCAGGAATAATGGGATCCCTCCGTGTGATCGAGCTCCAACTAGTGGCATTTATTATGGTGTTCTCCGTCAGTGGTCTTGTGCCACTCCTTGACATCGTGTTTCCAGCATTTACCACCGCATATGTAATTGCACTTTCCCGGTTTGCATTTCCATCTCATGGTGGAACGACTGGATCACAGGAAATATTCCATGGAAGTCGACTTTTCCGATTGTATGTAGTTGTTGGGACTACTGTTGGCATGTTTTTGCCCTTAGCTTACGTTTTGGGAGGATTTGCAAGAGGGGATGAGCATGCAGTTCGGTCAGCTAGCCCTCACCTGTTCTTGCTATCGTGCCAAATACTCACCGAAAACATTATAAGTGGGCTTTCATTATTTTCCCCTCCAGTTAGAGCACTTGTGCCCTTACTTTACACTGTGAGGAGGATATTTGTGATCCTTGATTGGATAATCGATGTTTGGTTCAACAAAACTTTGCCTGCTAATGCCGAATTCCAGGTAATTTGATAATTTGTTGGATGAAGTGATTATTGTCTTAGGACATTTGTTGTTTAATCAGCATTTTGATCTTCTGGTATTCTTCTGCTGATGGTATAGGACATTGCTTGGTTTTGGTTTGGAAGGGGCTTAGCAGCTTCCAATTTGGTGTATTTCTCCATCAATCTCTTCTGTTTTCTTATCCCTCGTTTCCTTCCAAGGGCATTTGAGAGGTATTTCAAGGAAAGGGATGAAACGCACGCAAAGATTGAAGAAGAGAAGCGGTCAGCAGCAATGAACAAATCACAGCAGGCGGACAAAAAGGCAGACTGATTTTAGTTTTGTTTCTGTTTAGGGATGTTTCCATCCTAGGAATTGTCTAAACTTCGTACTGGCTAGTTCCACATCCGGCCTGAGATATTCTTGTTTTGCTGCCTTTGACACTTGAATTGTGTATTCTGACCGTCAATGTTTAGCCTGTTTGTTTAAATCAGATATTGCAAGTTTATTTGCGCTCAACTCGCTCCCTCAGTAGTTCATTATGTTGACCTTTTTTTTTTAAATGTTGGTTTTCGGTTCATGAGAGATTTCAGCTTTACCACGAAAGAGGAGGACTGTCGGTTGAATTATTGTTCCTACTAGCTGATGATGTAGTTTTGCGGGTCTTCGGAAACGTTCTTTACATGACTCCTGGAAAACACCTCCATTTGAACCCCAGCCCAAATGGATCTGAAGGTCATTACTTACTTATTGGGCTAATTTAAATGTGGATTCCTCCACCTGTGGACCAATTTGATCCAGCTGCAATCTGTATATTTCTTTCACTTGGATCAATTTTCAGCTTTCCAAATCAAACCTTTTTTTTTTTTTTCGGTTTCTCGTTTCCTAGGTCAACAGTGGCCTACGTCTGTAGTTATACGACCTACATATTTGGACCAAGCACCGAAAAGCATATAGATCCTGTGCTTTCCAAGTCGCATCAATCATAAACCATTTGTAGCAGTTCACGAGTTTCTCAGGCTTAAACTTCCAAACTTACTCCGCTCTCTCTAACTTTCTCAGGGGTTACCAAAACAAAAACATTTCTTTTTAGGCAAAAATGTCAATCTCAAGCCTTTATGTACGTAGATATTTTATATCAATGCAGTTTGCAAATTGCAACATTTGGCCTTTTGCAATAGCCAATCATACCGAGTGGGGCTTGTTTGGTGAATCGACTTCTCACAAATTAACAAGAAAACAGAAACCAACCCAACTTGGTTGGGTTGGCCACCACAAAGCGTTTAAATGTTAAGTGGGGTAAGAGGTTAGGAATTCAAACTCAGACTCTGATTAAAAAATTTAAATAGGTGCATAATGTACCTGTTTAATCCGATGGTCGTTCAGTTCTTATCAATTTTTTCAGGGTTCAGTTGGGTTCCTCTCACTTTAATATAGGTTAAAAATAAAATATTATACTGTTGACTATTAAAAAAAAAAAAATTATCTGTAAATAGCTTATAATGGTTCTTCTAATTCGACAGAAAATCTGTATTCCGATTGCCTGTAGGCTGTATGTGTGTGCCTACATGCTATTTTTGAGCAATGATAGGGAGAAAATGGTGATTTCGATTTACCAACTGGATGGTATTTTGTTGTTATCAATGTCGCAAGGCCAAAAGAGCAAACCAATCCACTCAGCTCTGAGCACACTGGTGGTGAAAGCAGTACCAAAAGCAACAGGTTGGCTGTTGTTGTACTGTATCTTAGATGGACTTATCCAATATCCAGTGGGGTTGTTCAAAAAAATCTAAAAAATTAAAAAATCGATCTGTTTTGAATCGAAAAAAAAAGTAATCGAACCAATTTTAGGTGATGAGAATGTTTGCAAGACAGATTATATTTTAATCGGGTCAGTTTACGATTAATATTTTTATGAACCGTCACATATCCAAACCGATTCGGAGTGGGGGTAGTTATGTAATTTCACATGTTAGTTTGAGTGTTCATTTGGCTATTTGTTAAATATTTATATTTTTACGTTAATTAAAATGAGAAGATGAAATTTGAAAGATTAAGTGATTATTTTCTTGTTTATATAGTTTTTGGTTATTTTTAAATATTTATGCTTTTGTGTTGATTGAAATGAAAGATGAAATTTGAAAGACTAAGTGATTGTTTTCTTGTTTATTTAATTTTTGTTGCTTTGAATACTAAGGTTTTGGATGTAATTTAACTTTAAGATATTAATGTTTGTATCATTAGTGATTTAATAGTATTTTGTAATTTTTCTTATTTATTTTTTAAAAATATAAGTAAATTATTATGGATCAGGTCGGTATCCGGCTTATTTGAATCAGTTTTGCTGGTAACCGAAAAGTCGAATACCCGTTATATGTGAACCAATTTGCGGTTTGAAATTTTACCAAACTGCAAAGATCGGTTCGATTCATATTTTTTGTCCATTGACTAGATACCCTATCCATGAACACCCCTAATATCCACTGATGTTGTGACCATCTCCAATGCTGCCTCTTTTTTTTTTTTTTTTTGTCAAAAATCTCCAATGCTGCCTCCGCCCTACTAAGTTGTACAAAATTGTGAGAACCAAACCGCGCCATCATCCACTTGCTTTAACGCCTCAAGCTCTTTTCCAATTAGAAGTATTTTATTTTATTTTTTTTGTCAATCATGTCATTTGTTCATTCTTTTCCAATTAGAAGTAGCTGTTGTTAGAAGTTCGTATTTGGGTTTTGTCAGCTTGTCACTTCCCGAAATAGAACTGCTAAGAGCATCACACGATTCTCTATATTCCTGAATTTATACTCGGATAGAGATTAAATAAAAAATTATGCTATTTGTCCGTTAGTTCATTGATCATGAACTAGTTATATATGTCAATTAAAAAAAGAGAGAAGAAATTAAGTTTGACAAAGTTGGAGACTACTTTTAGGATAAGAAATTAGTCTCAAGTGTCATCTTTAGGATTTAACATGGTCAGACACGACTTCTGCGGTAATATGTAGATCTCTGCATACCTGTTTAGATATAAATTAAGGGAGCAGTTAAGTTAAAAAAATACAGTTAGTGATGATAAATAACTCTATGCCTAGATAATGTAATTTGTCCCTTGACAGTAACATCTTTTGACAATTAAACGAATGGTGTGAAACTTAGGCAGATGATGCTTAAGATGACTATGAAATTATTGTCTATTCTTATCTTTATTATTCTAATGGGTTGTGGCTTTTGTTCTTTTCTTTTAATAGAAAGAGCCACCGCCTACTGGCTGCTTTCATTAATAAGGTGAGATGGCACAAGACCACTACATTTAACAACATCATACAAATTGAACAGAAGCACTTCTGACTTAAATATTTTTTCTTTTTTAATTTAAGTGGACGATTAGTTACTTGTTTTTTTTTTCTTAATCTGTATTCTAACGCACTATTTTCAAAATAAATAAGTGTATACAAACATTTTTTACAAAAGGATGAAATAGTCTTGTCACATGACTCAATTTTTTTTTTTGGGGGGTCATGAGAGCAAGCAGAACCAAATTTTCAACGAGCGGAAAAGAATTCAATTAGTTAACTCTACTGTTATTTAAGAAAATGATACATTTACTGCTTTTTTGTTTTATGGTTAAAGCACAAAACAACATCATGAACTTTGAATAGAATATTAAAAGTAACAATAGACAAGTTCATGAATAACCTTTAGTAAAAAAAAAATTTGAAAAAGAAAAGAGTTCATCAATGACCCCGGCTTAATAATTGCCCATTAGAATAAATGAGTCAAGAAGGGAAGAAGGGAAGAAACCAATTCGATAAATGGATGAAGCATTTGTTTTGTGTAATATAATAATAACTTGTTGTTTTGCACACCAGACACAGTTACACAAATTGATCCGAATATTATATTTCAACTTCATAAATTATTTAAACAATACTAAATCACCCATTTTAATCCAAATAAATTTTCACCAAAAATTTTACAGAATTAATCTACAACAATTCAACATATATATAAAACTGCACGTTTTAGTATTGTAAAACGTACATATAAGGCTTTTTTTTCGTTTTGAAGTTTAAAAGGCAAATCATCCTACACAAAAATCCATATTCAAATATTCTATACAATTAGTAGGAATGCCTATGTGCAATTATTCTAATAAGTAAGGGGCTATTCCTCATTTTTCCTTTTCCAAATATGCCATCCACTTAACCATATATATTAAATTGGATATAAAAACTACTAATACAGACCCCAAAAAAAAAATAAAAAAAAAAGCTTGAAAATAAATATAATTCTAACGAGATTATTGAGACAAGTCGGAGCAAGTGGTAGTAACCCACCGAACAATCGCGTCAAATTAGGACCCGGCCTAACCTGAACTATAAATTACTGCTGTCCCTACCTCCACCTCCCAACACCTTCTCTTTCTCTATGGTCTGCCGTGGCAATCAAGAAAATCAAACCCTACCTTCTTCATATACTCTCTCTCCTTCTCTGTCTCCCCTCTCTCTCTCTCTCTCTCTCTCTCTCTCTCCAAAAAATAAATAAATAAATAAAACATAGCACTCTTTTGTTTTATCATCTGCTACTACTGTCAGTTCATTACCCTAATACTACCACCCTATCCATCTTTAGAGAAAAAGAAAACTATGAAAATGCGGAACAAAGGCAAAGTTCATCCCTCCCCTGCTTCTTCCTCATCTAATTATTCCCAATCCCAGAATAAAGATGCTTTATCTGTTCTAAAGCTTTTGCCTGCTGCTATTCTTGCTATAGTATCGGTCCTTTCTGTCGAGGACCGTGAAGTATTGGCCTATATGATCACAAGGTCAATCAAGACTACTACCAACCCATCAGTTTTTCTTGATGAGAAGACCAAGAAAAACCCTAAAAAATTGCCAAATATCAGCCCCCATGTCCACAAAACCACCCCTTTGTTTGACTGTGAGTGCTTCGATTGTTACACTAGTTACTGGTTTAGGTGGGATTCTTCACCTAACCGGGAACTTATTCATCAAGCCATCGAAGCCTTTGAGGAGCACTTGAATAACGGCGAGCAGTCCAAGAAGGGGAAGAACAAGAGAAGAGAGAAAACGGCTCGACGTGGAGTTGAGAAAATCGAAACAGGAAATGGGTCGCCGGAGATTCAAGAAAGGAGCTCTTTTTTGCCGGAAAGTGAGGCTTTTTCGCCGGAATCAACTGGGGTGGTGCCCGGGAGTGGGGAAAGTAGCGAAGTGGTTTCAGCTTTAACAGTGGTAGAGGAGGAGGAGGAGGAGAAGGAGGATTCGGTGCTGGAGACGACGCCGGAAACGGACTTAGTCGCGCGAGGAGCGGTGGCGGCGAGTAACCACAAAGGACTGGCTAGAAAAGTATTGCCGGATGTATTGGGTTTATTGAATTCGCGTTTATGGAGTCTTTGGAGTCCGAATGTATAAAGAAAAGAAAACAAGAAAAAGAAGAAGGGAGAAATTTTCCACTTATTTTTATTATATCGAGGAAAAGGAAGAGCGTAGTAGGGGTATCATCGGTGACAGGCAATATTGGTATATTGCTTCTCGAATATTTGATTTTCCTTTTCTCTTTATTGTCTAGTACTACTAAAAAAGGTGCTCTGCTTTCACCTGATTAGCCATTTCTTAACTCTCTTGTGAAATTCAAGAATCTCAGTTAAAGTGGGTATTTTTGGGCCGGCGAAGAGTCATTTTCCCGGTGACAAATGGAACTGTGGCTGAAAGCTTTTTTTGTTTTCTACCCAGAAACTTTAAATTTGGCTACTTTTTGTTATTCATTTATTTTTAGTGCACTGAAGGTGATAGTCACAATAGTAGTCATATTTCGGGCTGTGTATTAAACATTTGCTTACTAGCTAAGTATTGTGAATGTTGGCGAAGATATTTGCTTTAATGGGCCAATGAATGCGTCATTTTAGGGCTGCTTTCTTACCTTTTTTTTTTTATTTTATTCCTGTTCTCTTTTTGAATGTCAAAGAATGCGTTTCTCTATGCCTTCTTTTGATTCTTTTTGGTGTAGAATCATTTGAGGTATTAATAATAACGCTATAAATATTCGACCCTTAAGTTGTTATAATGATTAACGTTGGAGACCCACTCATTGAATTGAATTGAGGATTTGGACTGGAGGCGTGCAATTTGAGGCCTGTACATAAATGGTACTGCTGCCCTTTACTACAGTAGCTCAGCTGGGATTGTCAAGTTATGCAAACATAAATTCTTTTTTTATTATTATTTAAATCACAAATATGTTTAATTTTCTTTTTCTAGCTCATTTTTCTCTTAAACAACCGTTTACCATTCCAAACTTGGCATTGGTGATTGATGGAATTAGTATTACAAGGGAAGAAAAAGGTTTTCATTGAAAGTGCTTTAGTGGTTCATCTTTTGATACATAATAATTGAGAAAGTTGAGCAGACAAGGCGGTCGTATGTTGCAGAATGCAGATTGGCAAATTGGGTTTATTTCCCACTTGAGAGAGCTGGGAGCCTCGCTTTTGTTGTTCAAAATGACGGTCTTTTTCAGCTAAGCAATAAAATATTAAGCATCATAGACAAGTACAATAATGGGGCAAGGGATTACTAATCTAATATATATGTAATAGGGGTCCACTGGAAAAATGGGTTGGGGTTTGGTGCTTATCCATATGTGGTCCGAGTGAGTCTCACCGGCGCCACTTACCGTTGTGTGATTCCTTCCGGGTACGGAAGAAAAGCAGGGAAAGAAATCAAGAGTTGACATAGTAATGTGGTGAAAGCTTTGCTTTAATGTTCTCTTGGCCGTGTGGAAAGAAGATGAAGGCGCGGCCAAGAGCCAATCAATATGGAAAAGTACCAGTCTTGGCCTCATCGGCGCCGTTGCGTCCAATCATGATTAAATCACGAGAGTTGTAATATGTGGAGAATGGATCTAAACCTTTGTTATTTGGATTTGAATATCTACCTGAGAAATGGATCCTGAAGGAAATAATGGGGCAAAAAGGAACAATAAATTAGCTTAATATGGCTGGAATATACCTGTCAAAGGACTCCTATCTCCTTTTGAGGAGCAGCACTTGCGTTGACAGTAACATTATAAGGTACGAATTGCCTCTTGTAAGCTAACGTTTTTAAGCACTAGCATCGTGGTCATGGACCAGCTTTCTTTGGGGGGGGTGAAAATGAATTTTTTTTGTCACAGCTTATAAACAACAAAGAAAATCAAAGAAAGGGATGTAACTCCTCATAATGCCATGTAAGTCTTACCAATTTGACTAATCTGGAAACTTGTAAAGCGTTTATTATAATATGAGGTATGATGCTTCTTTAATATTTTGTTATTAAACTCTCAAGAACAGTTAACTTTAGTATAAAATAATGTAATCAAGACATTATTGCCTGTCTCGCGGTCTCCCTTTCTACTCTAAACTTTACTTCTTTTGAGCGCAGAAAATGGAAAAGTTAATGATGCTGATTATTTACTGCCTCCTGCTGTTGGGGAAAATCCTTTACCTTTTTCATTTCCGAAGAAAAATTTCAAGTTGATTAATCCCCGTCCATCCTCACTCATTCATCGTGGTATTTCATTATTGTAAGGACTGTCGTTGGTCCCTATTCTTTTGTTCACTTGTCACTGACACCTATGCAAATACAGTCCCCAGAAGAGAAGCCACATTCGGGTAAATTTAATTGCGTCGGACAAATATTATCTTCCCCTGTTTTGTTCGTTTTATGACAGACAAAATTTAGGGCATCAGAATTCTGAACCCAAGATCCATATCAGTTCCAACTCCACACTCTTTCTGGCACCGGCCCAATAGTTAAACTGAATGCACAGAGGTCATAGAAAGAGATGACCGGATGGGTAAGGCGAAACCTTAGGAAAACAATTAGTCATAACCAATTTTCATAATTTTACGGTCCCACACGTGTCTTCCTCTTTCCTTTTTTTTTTTTTTGACCTTTTTTTGGCCCAACATGTATGTGTTTTCCTATGTGTACGTAAAAAACCTCTCTATCTTATATTCTACATGGATCATATAACTGTCTGTCTTTTTATCAATTTGAGTTTTTTATACCTTTTTAATAGCATGCTCCTTTCTGGCTTTCATATCGAAGTTAATAGGCTTCTTGCACTATTACATGGATTACATGGAAAATTCAACTGATGTATTTTTGGGCTTTACAAAATATGCCCCAGTGGGCCAGTGACCTAGTAGTTAATAATAGGGTTTATTACAGTTTGTTCCGTTAACGTTCAATTCGTTTCGCACTTTATCCCCTAACGTTATTTTTTTCTCAGTCTAACCCAAAACTTGACGGTCAACTAAACCGGCATTTGGTGGACATTTGAAAATACAATAATGTCCTTAGGGGTTCATTGCAGTTTGTCCCCCTAATGTTCAGTTTATTTCTCACTTTATCTCCCAACATTATTTTTTTTAATTTTTTCTCAATCTACCCTAAAATTTGACAGTTAACTAAGACATTGTGTAACGCAAATGCGAAAATATAGTAATATATTTAGAATAATAACAATCAGATCAAATTACCCTTACCAAATAGAAGAAAATTTCCCTTCGTCTATTACATGTGATAAAGAAAGTAGAAAAACCTAAACCATAGCTCAAAAGTCATATATTCCTAACCCAAAAAAATTTAATATGTTCTTCCAAGATTTACAACAAATTTAAAGATAATAATAAGAGAATATTAACAATAAAATCTTACATTGTCACTTAAACATTGATAAATTTTTTTAAGGATTTTCTACTGTCTACGAGGTGCATAAAGGTGCCTTTTACTAGTGTTTTAAAAACCGGACTAGTCGGTGTACTGGAAGAGTGGCCAAGTCACAATCTAATTCAGTTTAACCAGTCGATTTAACTGTTTGATACGATTTTCCTTTTATTTTCTTTATAAAGACTAGATCCATGATCGGTTTACGGTTCGACTGGTCGAACTGACAGGTTCGGTCCGATTTTTAAAATACTACCTTTTACCGCATCTACACATCAGAATTTATTCTTGTGTGTTATCAGAAAAAACTTAAGACATTGGAGATCCTTGCAACATTTTTCTATTTTTTGGTTGCAATGTCTTTTCCAGTAGGAATGTTTTTTTTCTTTTCTTTTTTTTGTTGCTTTTAGGTTAATTGTAGAAATTTTGAAAAATAAGAATACTGAATTGCATAAGTGAAAGTGTTACACTTTAAACATCAAATGATTATTTTTTATAACCAAAAGAGGGGTATTTTCGTCAATCAAAATTAATGGTTACATTGGAGATATTTTTGGCATTTCAACTTTTTCAATGGTCAAACTGCTTAGTTTGACTGACAGAGGGGTGTAACTGAGAAAAGAATAACGTTAGGGGGTAAAATGAGAACTGAGCTAAACATTAGGGGGACAAAATGTAATAAACCCTTAATAATATTGTGAAACTGGATTCCTTTTTGCTCCGGTCTCGTAATTTTCTCTGAGTAAATTTTGACCACAAAATGGAGATTTCTACTAATCAGTCTATTGGTGGCAAAAATCACTTCCCTATCATCTAAACTTTGACGAAAAATGTGATTTTCACTTACTGATCACCTTTACTGGATAAAAAAGTAATTAAAAAAAATTAGAATGCAAGTAGAAATAAAAAAAATATTACATTTTTATTCTGCCTTTATAAGCCCATCTTCCTTAGAAATCACCTCTACCGTTAGAAGCAAATTAGCTTCCATTATTTGACCAGAAATACATATTATAGGAGTGCAAGTGGTAATGAAGTGACCACGTAATTTCATAAAGGTCCACAAAAATGGTTTTATAAAACAAATAAAAAAGAAGCAAAAATTCTGATGCTTGAAAGAAAATGTCAAATGTCAATCGAAAGGAGAACAGGGGACAAAGGAGAAGTCCCAAACGGTTAAGTCCAGGGTTCTGTTGGGGCTCCAATTGGTGGATTTACGTGTTTATACAACAAGCATATGAGTGAGTGAGTGAGTGAGATAGTAGTGAGAGGTGTTTTGTAATTTGGTACATACTTTGGCAGGTCTCATTTGGGGGTATTATACCCGCGGGAAATCAACAATCGTGGTGTGCTATCTTGCAAGGACAACCAAATAGACTTTAGTAAGTTGGTTTTGGACCCCTCTTTTGTATCAGATTTTACAAAAAAGATGCATTGTCACTAGAATCTACTACAATGGCAACATCATATCATTTTCAATTATAAAAGGTCGAAGCAGAAATTTGCCCCTTTTTTAACTAATATTCTTCCTAGAGCTACTCTTATTAATGGTATTCTATTAGTAATGTGTATTTGTGAAAGTGGAAAAAAATATTTGTAAAGTTGTATTAAACAAATATGATACAAATAATTCAGAGTAGAATTATAATTACCCGTCCCCGTTCGGTTATAGTTGTTGAGAGGATGATGCAATCTGGGATCACTTGGGTCTCCCAGTCAATAATTTTAGAGAAAAGCATCTTGAAAAGTGCAGCCAATAGGCCCAAAAGCCAACTTTTTTATACGTCGCTCGCTCCAACATTCCAACACAGGCCCCCAGTCCTACAACTGAAAATTAATTACAGAAAGAACTTTTCATATGATAAACTTATTAATTTATTCCGTATTTTAAGATATCCTACGTACATGGTAGTGTTTCTTCCTTCTACATGCATTATCTCAATCATATCAACTGATATATCAGGGCCAACACCATCGATTTGGATTACAGAATTTGGGGGGAGGAGAGAGAGACACACACAGAGCATCATGGTAGTGCCAACTCCCATGAATCCATGGCTGCTACGTGTTGATTAGCTTAGTTGCTGTCCAGTCCAGCGTCAAGTGTCCAGTGTCTGCAACCTTTGGCACCAGCAAGCACCGTGCATGAAATGTATCACTTTGGAACTAGCCAGTTAAGTGTCAAAACACTTGGTGACAAACCCCCATTTCATCATCCCAACCATTTGCATCATTCCATGCACTCTTTATCACCTAATTATTGATTGTGACACTGTGTAATACAATCATGCACCAAATATAAATTAAATAGTTTGAAGTTACTCAATTTTTGTATGTAGTCAGTTACAAGTTACTACACACATGATCTTCACTTTAACTGGATGATAATAATCCACATAAGTTGACAAGAGGAAACAGAAAACTTGAAAAATACATATGTATTTGATTAATAGACTTGTATGGTTCCCCTTGCTTTCTTACGGACGACAAAATTGGACATCCACTTGACTCATATCCTGAGTTCCACTTTATCCTCCCTTTTCTTTCCAATTGACCGGTAGGACATTTTGGTTACAGCCAACGATTTCATGTCTGCTAAAAAATTCATATTTGGGGAGAACAAAACAATTCCAAATATATTGACCAGGAGATGTTATGTATTAGAACTACCACAATAGAACGTCAAAAGTATATAGCACCTATATATTCTAATGAGCGCGATTATATTATATTGTTGCCTAAGAGTTAATGCTGCCTGAGTTATAGTCAACTCCTAATCATTAGTGTATATGCGTCTGGTAATTGATTACTGCAGAAAAAAAGCTTTGATAGAGACGTTAATAATTTAGTTCCCAATTAATGCACCTATATATGCCTCAAAGACATCTTGCAAATGCAGAAATACTGATGCACCCAGACATGGTTTATTTGTCACTACAATAGCTTAGGCATCATAAGTGCATGCGCTTTTTGAGGGTCTAAATCAAGCAATGTTCCTGAACCTCAACTGCTCTCTATAAAGGAAACAATATCTTATGCGTACTTGAATGAAGATCTTCAAATTTAACTTCTTAATTTGTTTTTATGAGTAATTATATGATGATGACATGAGAAGGAAACATTGCCATCCTTTGGGACTCATACTTCATAGGATGTGTTCATGAATTTCCAGAGCAGAATTCTGCTTATTTGTGGCTGTTACAAATGTGTAATTCATGATCTGGGAGATAATTTGCAGAATATTGAAGGCCCCAGTACTCATGCCTTTTTTTTTTTTTTTTTTTCCTTTTAGGCCCCAGTTTAGGGAGTTGAAAAACAAAGAGTAGCAATGAGAATCGAAACCTCCTCCTTATATGAGAAGACAACGCCATTGAGCTTCTTCATGTCTTCTGTGTGTTTTGTTGCGCAAAATGTGTGGTTCTAGGAACTCTGAAAAACACTTCACATTTGTTTCAAAACTCCATCTATACCATACAAACTCAGGAAAATTTGACTTGTCTCTTTCTCTGTTTTCATTCCTTGAAGAAATAAGTCATTCACAAGCATCTGGAGAGTATTTCCTGGTGAACAATTGAACATACATGTGAAGATATTTGTTCCCATCAGAGTTGTCTCTGAGCTAACACCATTTTCTATTTATCTCGTGGTTTGAATTAATTGGTGTTATACTGTTATATGTGGGACATATTTAGAATTGATGCTAGCCGACCATGACCATGTATTGATTTGTTTCCATCAGTTTAGAATTTTGATTGAAAAGACTTTATATAAACTATGTTACATTAAGTACAACAGTCAAACATGATTATTTACAATGCCGTGATGAGAACACAGCAGAATATTCTTAATTTCACGATGTTATGTATTGAACTAGATTATGTCAATCACCATTTGAAGTGATCTGGCTCCACTTCAGCTCTATATTTCACAATGATAACTCTTCTTTTATCCATTTGCAAGAAAACAGACACAAAAGACCAGTTTCTACTGTGGCTCAGGTAGCATGTATGCCATAAAGCATGGTCTCTAGTTAAAATTTTCAGGAAAAATTTTAAAAAATAATCACTATCATGATTAAAAAAGGAATTTAGTTAGTCCGAAATGCTTCAATTGATTAGTCCACTAATAACTAGATCTTTTCTTGTTTTGCAGAAAAAAATGATGAATAACAAAAAAAAGGAGATAACTTGGAACTGTACATTTCCCCATAGCTGTAGAATTGTAAATTGTAAAGACAAGACATATGCATATATAAAATTTCGTTAGGAACCAATTTGAATTTCCTTTTCATCAATGCAGTTTGTTATCCATACATGATGAGAGCGTGATTAGAAAGCCACCAGAACTCTATGCCGTCCTAGTCGAAAGTTAAAATCAAGCGACCAGGTTTAAGACAAGGCATTAGGCATGTCAGCCTTCTTATTAGTCATGAAGAAATGGAAGAAAACCCAATTTGTCTAATAATGTTTGAATCATTAACGTCAGCTAAAATTCCTTACTGTAGTTCCTGTTGCTTTAGGATTCTAAACCTGAACGTGGACCAAATCAAGATGTTAATGAAAGATTTCATGCGAATGAAGTGCATGATCACGTGCATTTTGCAAATCATGTAGACGTGCATGAGCAAGGACCAACAATCATTTCTTGGTGAAAATATCACGAGTCTAAGATAAATATTAAATAATGCTGATTATAGAAAGAATCAGTAATCATAAATCAGTGAAACCTCAACCGTGAATGCAAGCGATAACGAAATCATCAATGTACGGTGTCCACGGGAATAGAATAAATTAACTAAAATAAAGTTAGTCCAGGTTTGTATTTTTCTTCACGTTTTTCTCTACCGGCCAATGTGATTGCATCCTTTTGAGGCTGACAAAACCGGTTTGACAATCTTGCAGTCTACATATATCACGGGAATCAACCATTAAAACCTTGACTTTTCTCCCATCCGCAACTTTAGCTCTGAAAGACACCAAAAAGATGAAGGTGAGTTTCAATATGTTACATTAATCTCAAAATCCTCACCATGACCTTCATTTGAAACTTACATTATCTGTGGTGATCATGGCAGTTACTAGGCTGGATGCATCGCAAGTTTCGGCAGAATAGCAATGAATCCTTCAAAGATTTCTCCATTGGTACGTAATCGTGCACAGTAAAAGTCCACATTTTTTCTGCAATATGGTTTTAGTTCATCTTGATTGAGAAAAAGTTGGGAGTTACAGATTTACTGCGTGTTGTGTGTAACGTTAAACATGCTATTTCGTGATGCAGCGACATTGTTTCTGTTTCAGTCTAACGATTTTGTTTTTCTATAGCAATATGGCAATCTACGAAGAGGCAGTAGGTCTTACCAAACATGAAAATCAAATTTCAGAAAGCAAGAGTGCTAATGTTCCCACCTGTGTGGAAAATTAATAAGAACAAGAAGTAGGTGATCCTCAATGAGCAATAATCACTAAAATGAGTTTAAACTGTTAATCAATCCAAATAACAAATGATTGATGGCTTCCATCACATAAACAATGCATGATCACCTAGAACCCTACTAAAATCCACCAAAACTCGTACACCTGATTTACATGCTAGCTTTCTAGTTACGGTAGTGCTTGTCTTACAGGGCAGCCGTCACTCGATGACGTACAATACCCAAAGCCAAATTATTGCACCAAACCCTTAATCAAAGGACAAAGGGATAACCAGCTTCGAAAATCATTTGCCAATCCTGACACTCATAGAGTTGATGAAGATGATCTTGAAGAAGAGACATCCGCTGCACTCTCTGAACTCTTCCACGGGTTCCTTGCAATTGGTACCCTGGGCACAGAACCAGTCGTTACTGACCCTTCAACGCCCACGTTTTCCATCTCTGTGCAAAACATCATGGAGAAGGAAACTGAAGTAACAGAAAATGAGTTGAAGCTTATCAATGATGAGTTAGAGAAGGTGCTGGGAGCTGATGAAAGTTGCAATCTCTCATCAGGAAGAAACAGTTACGTTAGCACTGGAAGGAACAGTCATGTTAGTACAGGAAGAAGCAGTCATTGCAGCACAATTACAATCGGTGGCAAACCTATAGAAAGTGCAGAGAACAATGGGAGTGGAATTGTCTGTCCACTTCAAGGCTATCTTCTTGGATCAGCAATTGAACTGCCAGAAACCACAACTGCAAAGAAAGAACATAGAACATCACTTGGAGAGCTCTTTCAGAAAACAAAACAAACAGAGGAGAACTCTGGAGTAAAACCAGATAAGGCAGAAAAGAAACTAGATAAGGAAACAGACAAGTCTGCTGTCTTTCTTGTGAAGAAGATGCTAAAGAAAAAAATACTCCACCCTTCCAATCGCAGCTCCATGACAGCTTCAGGAGGAACTACTGATTCTACTACAGCTGAGACAAAACTACACAAGGTATGTGTCTGTCTGCTGGAAATTACAGAACAGTATATATCTTCGGCTTTCAGTTTTTTGGCTCTTAAAATGTTACTATTACAGGAAAAGTAAAAGGAATTAGCTATCCAGATGACTTTTTGATCTTTCGATAATTTGAGACTTGGATTTATCTTGAAACTTCTTTTCCATTTAAAATTTTAACAAGAATAAGAGAGAGAAAGCGGAAACGGCCCCAAGAACAGGCCAACAACTACTACTTATCCTCAGGGATTAAATAGCACAAAAATTGGGAAAGAAGAAAGGAGTAAAATGCTAAAACGATGTACCGCACACTTAGGTTTACAAGACAGGAAGAACCAATATAACAGCAAACTGTTTGTAAATTATTATATCCACTATTTCTCATCCTATCTAACTTCCTAATCATGAAATACGTGATATGCAGATCCTACATATTTTCCACAGGAAAGTCCATCCTGAAAGTTCAGCGGTTGAACAGAAGTCTAATAAGCCAAACCAGGTTGAGGGAAGAACTGACTTGACCAACAAGAGGCCATATATCATTGAAGGTCCAGGGCCCAGTGATGAAGATATCATAATTACTCCATATCAAGCCCTCTCAGAAGAACGCCTACGACGCTTCAAGTGCCAATCAAACCCATCCCAGCTCTCACTCTATGGTGGCAATACCTTTGGCACTGGGGAACACTGGATTAAAACAGACTCAGACTGTAAGTAGCCACATGCACGCAATACCACAAAAAAATAAATAAATAAATAAAAACCCAAGGTTTACGGATCTCATTTCATCACTTCTCTTCTCCAGATGGATGAGTTAAAATTCTATTCTTGCTTTCCTGGAATTAAGTTACCATTTGCAGAAATATAACATCTTTAGGCATTGTCAAACTTCAAAACTAACTATTGAAATACATTTTCATCCTAAAACCAAAGTATATAGATATAAAAACAAACGCTGTTACAGTAAAGTACTTCATAAGGCATTGGTTCATCCACTTTAAGGTAGATACACATAGAAAAGGATGCCAATTACACAGAATAGAAGCTTAGTCGAACATTTGACAGTTCAGAAAATTATAGTTCTTGAGCACCTCTCAAGACTGTTCCTGCAATGCTATACATTGCTGTGCTAATCCGGTTGTGTTTGTGTAACTTGTAGACCTGGTGCTGGAGCTCTGAAACAGAATCAGCAATTCCTAGTGTAGCTTACACCAAAGCTGCTGCTTACCAAAATATTTGTGTGTTGTAAAACTCTTCCGATACTATTTCATTTTCTTGATCCACTACGAGAGGGAGGGAAGATTAAGCCCTCAACCTTTCGGTTGTGAGCTGTGGCCTTCCTACGCATAGTTACATAGAGGTATTATTTTCCGATATGTTTGAGAGAGTGATTAAATAAAATTCCCCCAAAGTGTGCTCCCATTCCATCATCCCATTTCATTAATATTGTCTGAAGTGTTTGAATACTAAAAGCGCAGCAGATAAATCTTGAAACGTATTTCTGTCGTACTAATAACCACAGTCTATTGATAGGAACCAAAATATTTATCTGAAATTGCGAAAACTATTAAACATCCAATGTTTTAACCCAAACGCCTAAACCCAGGTGAACTTCCACTGTTACTACGATTTACAATGTATTCAAACAGTAATATTCCAAAAACATTTAGTATAAAAAAGAACTAAAATCCAGTGGTACGGTCATACAGGTTAACGGAGAGACAAAATTAACAAGATGTATGAAAGGGTAAGGGGATAAACTGTTAACAAGGACATGCTTTCACACAATATTGTCAACTCCAATGAGCATTAGTTCCTTGCTACTATGAAATACACATCCAACCAACACCATTTATCTATCCTAAATGTAATAGTGTAAGTTTAATAAAAAAATGAAATACACATCGATTGATCCAATTTGAAACATATAACGTAAATTCCCAAAAAACACTGGCACAAAGTTCATTGTAGAGGCAACGTACAATTAATTACAGAAATGAGAACACCACAACACCAGTAAACAGAAATGACAGCACCACAGCACCAGTAACCTTATGAAATGAAAGATGCGGTGGCAACTGAGAGAGGGCCCTTGTCCATTGATGGCAAATGGCATCGTTCATAATGAAAAAGACAAGGGTCAAGCAAGGATTCTTGCTCTCCATTCAAATTGCAAAGATTACAAACCAAATGATTTATGTCAGAAATGCACCGAGATACCAGTTTACCCCACAAAATGCAGTCAACTTTTACAGGGCACAGCCTTGTGTCTACTGAATCTGAATGAGAACGAAGGTACATAACAAGAACACTTCCAGGCACAAACTTCCGTTCAAACAAGTCCATGCAACTTCATTTTGAGTTCATTCATACTCTTTTAGAGAACTAGAGCTGTTCTCGCAACATCTCTTCAAAAAAAGTCAATCATACCAATGCAGAAACACCACTCCCCTAACTCAGATGGTAGAAAATAAAGGAAGAAAGTTGATAAACCAATTTTGCAGAAACATCATGCATTGATCATCAATTGATTGGCTATTTTACTCTCCAACCTTTACAAAAGAATTATGCAAAACAAAAACACATGAAAACATTGGCGCCAGAAGGTGCAAATATCAATTAGCATGAACTATCCATGAAATCCACTAACAAATCTTGAACCGTCACTCTATCTGGCATTTTCCCTGCAGCACCATATATTGGAGCAAGCCCACCACTAATGGGACCTGGATTTTCTTTTACCTGAAATAGGAAAAACTCCACCAATGTGAAATCAATGGTTAAGTTATCCTTCAATATTCATTACTTTGAATTCAAACAATAATTCAAAAGTAAAGGGCGGTCTGAATAGAATCTCCCAGTAAGCAAAGGTTCAGAAAGACAGGCCAAATATCATCAACCCGCAGCACAATATGCACAAACTAGCAGTCCTCATACTTGACCCCTAGATTTTTAGATTCTTAACCAAGCATGTTATCACTGATTCAATATATGGCACAATAAATTACACGAACAGGTACCAGCAAAAGTTAAATGAATTGTGATTCACATTATGAGTAAACAAAGTTAACTACGTTAAATAATCCTGATCTACCAATGTCATAATTTGATTAGATAACTGTAATTTGCTTCAGGGACGCATCATAAACTTACAGTTTGAACAGAATCTCTGAGATCCTTCAAGAAGTCCTCCACAACATGCACATGTTGAAGTGTCACACAAATGTGAATGCTGTCAAAAATGCATCATGTGAATATTTGAGAACAACATCTGGCAATGCAATAAAATAAATAAACATGGTTTTTCAGGAAAAGCTTATCGTGAGTGTAGCACTCAAAAAAATTGTCCGTGGTATTTGTAAATAATTGGGCTCATGCTACTGTGACAGGTGCTCTATTGAGTCTGTTGCCATTTGCCAATGGCATGACTTTTCAAAAATCATGAAGTATACAAGGTAGGAACAAGCTGCTTACCTGTTAGGTCTTTGCAGTGCATTCAAATGCCAGCCTTTCGATGACATGATATCGTTGACTTCAAAAATGTCCACAACATCAGATCCAAAGGCCACAATTGTCATATCAGGCCTTCCAATGATGAATAATTCAGGAATTTCTTGTGTTCTGCAATCATAACAATATTGATTCATATGTGATAATCCTTAACTTGAAACACTATAAAGCTTTCCATTGGAATAAATATCTACCCCTTCTGTATTCTCTTTGAAGCTTCCATTATAGCCCTTGTGTTTTCCAAGTATCCTGTACGATTTTACACAAACTATTAGCCAATATTCTACACATTCCACAAGAGATTGGGGTCACTGACTGGAATTAATAATTGATGATGATTCACCTTCCATTCCCAGAGACACCATTGCTGCCCAGGCACCAGCAATCAAACCACCAGGCCTGCTCCCAGCAATCGTTGGAGAGACGTATAGCCCACCAGACCATTCAGTAACTAAGGATTAACAGAAATAATAGAGAACCATCAGACATGAGTTTCACACAACTAAATCACATGAAATGTGTTTCACTGGACAATAAAATAAAACAACTCCAAATTATGTTATATATGCCATAGGATGCACAAATGTTACTAATCCCCTATTTTTACTAAAATGTACTTTCACAGATACCGCTGCACGTTATTTTGTCGAACAAGATTACAAGCTTAAGTTGCTTATAGCACGTGTCTGGCTGTATTGGTTTAGAAACTAAGAATGGATTATTAGGCAATTATAACTCACCAGCAACAAATTGATGCTGTTGAACAAGAGATGTGAGAAGCCATGTGATTCAACATTGTCCATCAACAAACATGCAACAAAGATTGGAATCAGAATGAGAAAAATAAGGATGTTATGGAAACTGCATCTCGAGCTACAGATGCCATATCTCATTGGAACACATTAACACATTAATTACAAGCTTGGGGATGTATATCTGTACAAAAAGGACACCAACAATTTGACTAACACATATAGATCACATCTATTAGTGCATGTTATTTTAATAAACCACATCTTGGATTATAACTATGTCGGAACCGTATTTAATTTTTCCATCATGTCAAGCCCCTCAACACAGTTAAGAAGGCCTTTTCCTAAGTTCACTCAGATGAAAATTTTGCTCCCTCTAATTATTAAGTTGGAATTAAGAGCAACTTAAAGAAATGAAGAACTGATAGGTTTAAATATCTTTAAGGACATCTTAAACAGTGATATAAACAGTGGCCAAACTCGATTGGGAAAGAAAACCAGGAATATTGAAAACCACATTCCTTTTCACTCTGACATCCAACCCCAGAAAAGAGAGAAATACAAGAATGCAGAATAACACCTTCCCAAAGAAATGGGGTCTGCACCAACATCTGATAAATTTCTAATCTACACAGAAAGTGTAAACAGCTCAAAATGTTTCTCTGCAATTGAAATTTGTTCCAACAATCTTATGACAATATCTTAGATTATATTAGTAAAAAAGATACGAGGAAAAAGTAATTACTTACCTTCCGGATGTCATGGTTTCTGTACAGAACTACACTCGTTCCTTTGGGGGCCAAACCATACTTGTGCACATCCACTGATATCGAGGTTACGCCTTGAACCGAAAAATCATATGGTGGTACAGGGTATCTAGAAGCAAACATAATAGTTAATTGAATATAGAAAAACCAGCAAGTTTGGTACGGAAATCCAAAAAACAGAAAAATTGATAAAATCATTTAAAAATAGTGAAATTATCAACAAGAAGCTTCTTCTCTTGGTCATTTGTCTAATCAAAAAACAAAATGACATGGTAACTGTAACATTTTAGGCAGAAGATCATTTAAACACCATATTAGTCTTCTAACAACAAATTCTCCATTTCCCGCCGACAATAAATTAAGAGAATAAGCCAGCACCATCCTATGTTTTGCATAATTGGTATATGCTTCTCACTGTTATTAGCCTGATGCTATCAAAACACCAACATGCAGTAGGAAGGATGCTCTCCTAAACTTGCTCCTATTACGCAACATGTTTTAGAATTCCGTGGGACATAGATTGTGAGATAATAGAACTCATATATTTGAGGACAAAATACATAAGAATGGAAAACAGCAATCTATAAACAGCTTGAGGCCTAAGGATACAAATAAACAAAGAATAGTTTGTAAGAAGCTCAAGATATTTAATGTAGAACTAATAAGAGAGGCAGAACATGAGCAAGCCAATAAAGTTCCACCATACATACCCAAGTTTACGAGCAAAAGGCAATACAAAACCACCCAGACAGAGGTCTACATGGAAACAAATTCCAAAATTACAAGCTAATTCACCAAGCTCCTGCAAGAGAGATTACCCCATGTCATTTCTGAGAAGCAACAAGAATTTGTTGTAAATTGTACAATAAGCAGATAGATCACATGCCTCAATTGGGTCAATAATTCCATGTGGGAAGCCGGGTGCTGATCCTACAAGCTGAAATGTCATGAACTTCAAATTCAGGTTGGCTAACAGAATTATTAAGTTGGAAGCCAGACAAAAATTTAAGAACAGATAAAGGATCAATAGTCACTTTAAAATGATGATAACAATAATTTAAAATGGAATTTTATAGCAACAGATAGCTAAAACCATCAAAGCCTGACATGACATCTCTAAAACAGCATTTGATTTTGGGAAGAAAAGAGGAAAACTTAGCTGCAGCATTACCAAATTCAATTTAGTAAAATGGCCACAGCAGGCTAAATAAAGAATGTACCATTATAGTGTTTCTGTTGATATGTCTTCTGATTTCTTTGACATCGGCTTGAAACTGTTTGTTTACTGGAACTCGTCGCAGCTTGATTTTGAAATATTGAGCAGCCTTGTCATATGCTGAGTGAGCAGATACTGGTATTATCCTGTGCTTATAAAAAAAATCCACAGATAAATAACTTGCTTATCAAAGCTAGACAAAAATATTATAATGTACAAACTACATACATTTCTGGTTTAGTGATTCCCCTTTTAGCTTTCATATAGTCACGTGATGATTTAACTGCTAACAATATGCTTTCTGTCCCTCCTGATGTCATGTTCCCACAAATTTGTCCTCCAGAAGCCTTGTCCTTACTTCCAAGCAGGGCAGCTGTCATTGCAACCACCTCTGCTTCAAATCTTGCCACGCTTGGGAATACATCGAGATGCAGTGGATTAGTATGTGCAAACCTAAAAAGCAAAACAGCAAGAGTGTTAAAAGAATTAAAAACAATAGCAACATCATTTTTATATACTGAAAGTTCATAAATGATGGTAGAAAAGGCTTAAACATGCACTAAATCATCTCAAAAACAAATCTGCGACCTTGCTGTCAAATTAATTATCCTTATTAATTTCTTCCTTATAAGTTTTGACAACATATCCGCAAGTTATTCAAGAATTTTTGGCAGCAAATGCGGATTGACCAGAATGAAATAAAGTGTTCAAAAATTGTTGCCATGAAGGGGAAATTTCACATCATCAAGAACGGAAAGAATAACTGGAATCTACAGTAGTAGAACATTGTGCAAGTTGTCATGATGATTTAGAGATCCAATGCCCCATTTTGCCAAATAAAAAATCACTATTGCCTCAGCAGTTGGAAATAAATCCTGGAAACAATGTATTCGCGGTGTTTTCCTTCTTTGTTGGAGGGTAGGGGAAACAAACAGGTGCTTTGTTAAGCGGCAATGTCCACTAGGCATGAACTGCTTCAGATAAATGTGGAAGGGAATTGTGATAAACTAGACTGCATGGCAGCATAAAAAGAAAACAAAGAAAACCAACTGGTATCCTTTTCCCTAACCTACTTAATAAAGCATTTGCCACCTAATATTCTTGCCTTTTCCCACCATTAATGTTCCTGTCAACTTGTAAGCTTTCCCGTTTGCAAGTTGCAATAAGCATATTTTACACACAACTAGTAAATACTATACCATAAGCATATTTTCTTGTTTGCTAATGCATCACACAATGGAAATTTAGAAAATCTTGTAATATAGTCTCTATAATAATATTCCAGTTGTCTTCATAAATAGAATAAGCTTTTTATTGGAAAAACTGTAACAGCATACTAACATTGAACATGCCTCACTTATCAGAGAAAAATGTCCTTCCTGCTCAGTTCCTCCAATATAGCTGCACAAAAGTATCAAGTTAGCCTATACATGCATGTGTATAATTCAAATAAATGAATAAATCACATTCTTAATGTTCGCAAACATAGATGTGGTAGTCAACAATTAAGTAAGGACATACACTGTACCAGAACATTTTCCCTGCCAAACCACATCCTTATGTTTCTCATCTTTCATCTTCTCAACAACTCCATCTCCCAATCCTGTACGAGGCAACTCAGTCATCCAATTATCTCTTTTAGATTTACCAGAAGCTTGCATTTTGTCCACAACCTGAAAAGTATATGAACATACATTGCAGCTGAGGGAGCCAAGCAAGTAAAATTTTCTACTTACAATTAGTATAAAAATAAAAATAAAAATAAAAGCATAATACAAAGGACCGTGACAAATTACTCAACCTGAAAAAAAATTTAAAAAAAAAAAACGTTTTAAAGCATAAAGCATATTCAAGTTAGCAGAATTACTGATAAACTATCAGCAATTGTTAGCTACTCGCTCAATTTCCCTACTGCCTACTATTTCTCCACCATGAACTATGTCTAGAACGAGTTAGATTTGGTGAATTATCTAAAAAATTTAATACTACGTATTGCTACCGTTCATTATTTTTCTTTTACTCATTCATTTTTTGGCAATTTTTCATTACTAATTTAGTATTCAGGTTCTTTAACTTAAAGAGAGCTCCAACACTTTCAAATTTCAGCTTGTCCAAATCTCTTATGTATTTCCAGAAATCATTTTATGTAATTCAATACTATCTCACAGACAAAAATAAGCATATTCATCAAATCAACTATACTTCACATAAACAATTAAGGAAAACAATAAAACACACTCAAAAATTATGGGAAAATAATTAATTAGAAAGTATTAAATGCATTACCTTTTGTTTTTCGGCGTCGATATATCGTTTTACTCCAGGCACTAGCCTGTATCAAATTCAACCAAAATTTATGGCAAAAAACGAAATATATATATAAATAAATATACATACATACATACATACATATATATATATATATAGATACATGAAACAAAATTACTGAATTACTTGACGAAGCTCGTGAAGAAGCCTAGGAGTGTAGCTTTGAGTCCTTTCTCGGAAATAACGTCGATGAAGGATTGAAATAAGCGAGCCAAAATAAGAGTAAGAATCGGAACGGCAATCAGCGCTAGAGGTTCGTAGTCGGATAAGTACGAATTCGCCAAAACTCTCAGTCGATTCAGCGAAGATGACAGCTGATTTAGAGGCTCCATTGATTTTCTCCAATAGGTATGAGCTCTTGGAAATCTGAACCAAAAATTTTGGTTTTTCTTTTTTCTGCTAATAAGGCCTAAATAATAGTAATAGAAAATTCAAATTTGAGGAATTCTAAGCGATTTTTTTTTTTTTTTTTTTATGTGTTAAGGACCGGGGAATGCGTACAAGTTATCACTTGTTTGTTTGGCGGGTTTGTTACGCCGCGTTCAGTCTTTTTAACTTTGAGCTTTGGTACAAGTTATCGTCCGTCTGAAAAAAATGAGGGCAGTTCATTTCACTTTGAGCTTTAGGTAAAGAGTTTAATAAGACTGAAATTTAAGGGGGCGTTTAGTTTAAATTACTCAATTACTATTACTATAGGTATCATTAATCTTATTATGAGTATGAATTTTGATGATTTATCTCAACATATTTGATTTAATAATTGAATGGGTATTGTTATAAAAATACTTGTTTAGTTTTCTAGAATGACTGAAGGGGTTTTTTAAATTTTTAAATAGTTTATTTATGATATACATATTTTTAGATTTTTTATTTTGTATCTTTTTAAATAAAATTTCTAAAAAACTTCTTCAATCTTAAATATAGCCTGCTCTAATTTGAGTTTTATGCAAATAATAACCTTAAAAAAAAGTCATTTTTATTGTATTAACAGATAGTACTATATATCTTTGATTTTCAGTTCAAATTTTTATTAAAAAAAATTGAATGTAAAAAAATTTGATTAAAAATAATTTTTATAAAAAAATTTATAAAATACTAATAAAGAATATTTAAAATCAAATGACAAAACAGAGTGAGAGAGGAATAGTATATTAGGGATAGGTAACTCAAAAAATATGTATTTTTTTAGTGAGTGTGTTTTTACCATTACTCGTAAGGGTTAATAGATTTGATAGAATAGTATTTTGGGAGGAATCATTAACACCCTAATTAATCACTATCATTCCAATTGACTGATAGTGATAGTTATTTAACAAACACTAACAATGGGTATCATTACTTATGATTTTCATTCCCCTCCATGATTCCTCTTAAACAAACACCCCCTAAATTTTGAATTTTGAATTCTAAATTAGTGAATTTTAATTACTGAAAATTTTATGAGTTCATGTATAAATCTGAAAGCTAGATTTGACTTGTCAATTTAAAAACAATACGCGAATAAATACTAAATTTTGGGAAATTTATAATTTTATCCTTCTAAATTTAGTGCGTTAGTTTGATCATGATATATGATTAAATACTAAATTTTATGAATTTTACTATTTATACTGGTATGAAGGTTTTGTTAACAATATTCCTATTTTTGTTACATTTGACTATTAATAAATATAATTGAAGTTCATAAATAATGACAAAATAATTATAAAAATTATCAAAAGGAAAAAAGGATCGTAAAAAGTGATAAAATATCTCGTTAAAATTATTAAAAAAAATAAGAGCTAATATCTAATAATAAATATTCTCGATAATTAAAACATTAATATATAATTTGATTGAATATTGAAATTTCCTCTTTAAGTGCACGATTCGTATGATGTTGACTCAAACTCATAAAATAACATTATTAATTTTTCTTCAACAGAGGTATAACAATTACGTTTTAACCAACTTTTATTTTGAATATGAGTATATAAATTCAAAAAACACTCCCTTTTTAATACGCAGCATTTTCATAGGGTGTGTTTTATAAGCACAACCCAAGAAAGGCCATGTTAAAAAATTCTTTATTATTTGTCCTAATTAATTTCCAATAGATCTGGAAAATTCTTGTATACATTACGGTAACGGACGATCACAGGATAGATGACAAAGTAATACTATTATTATATGTATGGTAGCTCGGAGACAAATTCTTTCCAACGTTTACAAGTTTTTATACTTTCAGAATAAATAAAGTTCTTTTGATTTTCCCAAAAGTACTTTGTGTATTGATGCTAATATCATCCAAACAAACAAGATGCATAATACCTATGTATTCTTAAATACTGAATGAAATATGATATAGATATCCAAAACATCATAAATTCAAAATTTCCATCATGAGATCATCAGGAGAAATGACATTTAGTCCCCAATTTATTGTCATAATTAAAGAAAAGTCGGGTGTATTTGATAAAGAGTGATTTTCAAGGGATTTTTTTCCCGTTTAAAAGTTTTTGGGTCAATAATGGATTTGTCAAAATAAGACTACAAATGCTATTGTAAAGGGGAATGTGATTTAAAATTTTACATGTTTATTATACTCTACCTAAAAATATATCATTTTTATTTTAAATTATCGTGAAAATGTAATAAATTATTGCATTTGTGTCTGTTTGTGAGGATTAGTGTTTAACAAGTAGTGGGGTATGGGAGATCTCATAAATTATCATAAACATATAAGAAAAAAAGGGGATATGATGAATATTCTATAAATAGCAAAAGCAAATCATTCTCTCTCTATAAAAAAAAAAAAAGTACGGTTATATTAGACTTGAGAATAATTTTCCTTCAGTTGTTTTCCTGCATATTAAGATGTCTGATTTCAGAGCTTAATTATTGGCCACGATCCCTTGTCAAATCCTAATGGTTTAAATTGTAGCATAACTATACTCCAAAACTGTAGTTTTTATGTTTTAAAATGATAGAATATTATTGATAAATCATCTCTAAAATTGAAACAGGGTTTTTTTTTTTTTTTAAGAAATAGAGCTCTAGGTAAGTGTGAGTTCATAAAGCGAGATTCGAATTTTCAAGATGTCTGTTCTTTTTTCTTAATTTGTAAGCATATCGACAACAACGCGAGGATTCACATACTATTTACTGATTAGCATGTGAGAGCAAGTGGAGTTTAGAGCTAACAATGGGACAATTCCTTAAAAACAACAATATATTCCTTCAATTTCAAAACCAAAAGAATAAAAGAAAGAAAAAAAAATCCCTATTGAATCTTTATGAGAAAAAGACACAAACATGGTCATAGCCTAAATTAGAAGGAGGGAGGAACTGAATTTGCATCCTTTTTCCACAGCCAATCCGACCTTAATTCCCCACACCTAATAGTTCCCACCTCAGCCCCACCTTTACTCCCTCATTGTTTCCACATAAAATTCATATATGGACTCAGTCAAGTCTTACTTGTGAACCTTATGGTGTAAAATAAAGTTATACATGTATCTTTACTTCACTTCCTTATGTTAGCACGCATCATCATGCTTATATGATGCTCTTTGATACCACGTAATCTACAAGTAGAGCCGTGGATCCAATCCACTTCAAAATATCCCTTGTTACTACCCGTTTGTTCCTCCCCCACCCATCCCTATTTTACTTGATTCTTATGAGAGTAAAGATGCTACAAGAGAGTGAGGAGAAGAGAAGACTATGAATAAAACATATTTTATAATATTATTTTTGTCATATAAATATATCATTTAAAATCCTATCATTTGACCATTTTTTTTAGTAAACCCATACTGTTATGTTGGGGAGGAGAATGGTGTTTGTGGGATTCAAATCCCCTGATCTCTGGGACAGAATCGTAGAGTTCTAACCGGTCGATCCTTTATTTGTTCCCATCATTTGACCATGTTCTGTATTAAGCGATAATTGAAATTGGCATTGCTTATTTTTGTACCATTCTATTAGGGGATAAGTGCAAATAGTGTCATTTATTCTTTGTACTATGTTTTGTCAAGATTTTTAGAGGCACTTAACTATATAAAAAGTTATATTTTAGGTTATCAAACAGTTTTAACGGGGCTAATATATGAATCAATTAATTTTAGGTGATTAATTAGAATATCAAACACTCCCTCAATAAAAGTTATTACTCATCTAAAATGATATTTTTTCTCTTTGTTTTTCAAGCTTTAGTCGATGTGTTGTTTGGTATTTTTAAAAATTTATTTTCAGAAAATTCTAAACACATCAGCTAACTTTTATTTTACACATATCTTTACGCAAAAGAATCATTAAAATTACCATAGTAATACTTGAAAAAATAAATCCTAAAAAACAACCATCTAAACAAACTAATATTTATCTTGGTGTTTGGGGATAACTTTTGATGGTAATAATTGTAGTGTCACTAATGTTCAACTTAAGGATCAAATTCTGACTATATTACCACAGCAAGTCTTGGGGAAGAAAAACTGAAAAACCAAAATGAAGAGGCCTATTTTGACGAAATTTTTCTTGCCATGTCTTGGTAGTTTAGCAAGATATTAGTGTCATATTTTTTAAAATTATGGACGTGTTTTGTATCAATTAATCCTATCTTATAAGTACTTACTTATGTTCCTAAATCATAAAACAAACTTAACACATACGAAAAAGGAACAGAGCTTAAATATTGATAATACAATCATCGGGTTCGTCATGCTGACCTATTCACTGAGAGATGCTTGCCTTAATTACTCTTCTTTTTTGACAATTCGGCCCCTCTAAAAGTTACCATGGCTTTTGGAATGGGTTTGTGGGGTTCAGTTTAGGTCCTCTCCCATTCTGACTTTCAGTTT